>JAQQTO010000063.1:4210000-4810000 GCA_029884595.1 Ormosia semicastrata | reverse complement strand
AGCAACTTTATATACAAGTCAGAATGCAGTCATGATCAATACTTTTAATTTTTCAGTTAGTGAAAAGTTGAACCTATACCTATTCAAAGAAAACAGAAAATAACACAATTTGAAGAAGATTTCCGGATGATATCTGTCCTAACATTGGAGCATAATGAAAATAAGCAGCCAAACTAATCCTAATATTGGCAGGTTCTAGATCAACATGTAATGGGTTGATGAAACTAATCTGAATTACCTTCTAGCACAATATGCGTTTGACAAGCAATGCATTAGAGACACTGGGTGGATAGCAAGGACAAGAAAACATGAATTTAGACACACAACTCACAAAGAATACGAGGGAAAGACCAAGATCACACTTTAAACACCTTGAAGGCACAGTTTAACAAGTTCATAGCAAAGTAAAATTTTGCTCAAACTTTAAATCTTTGACCATTCACACTTTTAGTTATATCCTGACCTAAAAACCCTCCAACTTTCACCCTCACTCATGATTAAATCACCTAAGTCCACTGTTTTGAAGATCATAAAGTCAAGCAGTGACTTAATTCAAGAATGAAACCAAAACATGCATAAAAAAAAAGGACTAGACACTTCCAATAGTTAAACAATCCAATGGCCAGGTTTTGACCCTTTAGAATTCAATTTCAGATTCCATCACTAGCTCAACAGAGCTAAGCATAAATGCATCCAAATGTGTCTCTGATAGATTTTCTTTAAACTGGAACTTTAATTCCCATTCAAATATTTTTCTTTTAAAATATTCATTGATGCAAAGCCTGTTCAAATCTAATATAAGTTTTTTTTTTTTAAAACAAACAGTGGAAGATCAAGCCATTGCAACCCCAAACCAAGATGTTCATAAGCTCAGAAATAAAACAAATCAACAAATAAGACATGGTAAGTCACTCAGAATCACTCCATTAATAATCTAACGAAAGCCTCAAAGACTAAGACATCCCTAAACAAGATCAATACGCTATACAGTCCTTGAAGTATTCTTCAAACAGATTACATGCATCAGGGAAGAGAATCTACCAGAACATCTATCACCAAAGAAAATACAACTGCTTAAGCCATTCCAGAATTCGTATACACAACTGCCAATTATTATCCAAACTAATTCACATCTTGGGCCACCATTCACAATAGAGTCAATCAACTCATTTCTTGAATATGAAAACCTAAGGGAAGAACTGAGAAAGAAAAAAACAACATAAAAATGGGTTTACCCCTGATTCAAACTTGTGGCTGAAGAACAACTGAGAAGCAACTCACACAGCTTGGTTCCTCTTCTCTTCCAACTCCAAATTCGCACTCCCAATTTCGCTTAAAACTTGACACTTCCTCCGAATGCCCTTTTCTTTGAACCAGGAAGAATGAAAACTGAGCGTGCTGGATGACAACGCCGTGTGAGGGTGAATTAGGATGGGTGGGTTTGGTGAGTGATGTTGTGGTCTCTGGAGGGTTTGCGTATCGCAGGAACGGGAAGGAGCAGAAGCATGGCGTACTGCGAGGACAGGATTTGGTGTACGGGAAGCAGAATGTGGAGAGTGGAGAGTGCTGAAAGAGGTTGGGGTTTGGGGAATGAGAAGAAATTCCGTTTTTGTTTTTTCATTTTATCTTTTTCTTTTCTGTCCTTTCTTTTTCCTTTTTTTCTTCTTTTCTTTAATTAATTTTCCTTTTTTTATTTATTTATTTGGAATTTGTATTTGGGTTATGAGTCAATTAAGTCATGAGTTCTGAAATTAGATCAAGGTCTCATGAGTGAAAAAAAAAAAGGGTTAAGAGAATACGGGTCAAAATAAAATAAATATTGATCGGGTCCCAACATTGGGTCAACATAGCTCTTAGGTTGTATCACCAAATTATATTATTTTCATCAACTTTTTTATTTTTTTCTCTTTCTTTTCTTTAATTTCATTTCCTTTTCTCCTTTTTTTTCTTTTTTTTTTTCACTTGAAGTTTATTATTAGTACTATTATTATTATTATTATTATATAAGTAAAAATAAAAATGACTAGACAAAATTAAGTGTTCACACTTGTACAAACTCTTACTTACAACAATGTAGACACATGTACATTCTCTAAAGAATAGGTTATAAAACTTCCTTAGGGTCTTTTCACTTGAAGTTTACAAGTGCTATAAATGCTAGCCTTCTTAATCTCTGCAATATACCTATATAACTTAGCATATTGCTCCTTGGATGACCCCTTCAAAATTTCCCTAATCATTCTCATTGCCTTGAAAGCCTTGGACATTGTCATGCCTGATGAATATTTGCTTTGTATCTCTGCAATAATCTCAGTCAGCTTAGTCCCAGCTAAGCCTCTAACTTTGTCAAGAACGTTTTCACTTACCCAAGTTAATTTAGCATTCTTGTTCTTAAAGACTCTATCGCAAGTATGTTTGTCAACTAACGTCTTCAATATGAAGATGCATGTCCTGCCAACCCTGTTAACTAATGCAACAAACTTGCATTTTCCTTGTCATTTGACTTTGACCCTCTTAGCATCATTTTTCCAAAATCTGAGTTGCTTACCAGTCAATACATTATGCTCTTGTATTGCTTCTTTAAATTCTTTTGTGAACCATGTAATTGGCATTGACTAAAGCAATGGTTTTGATGATAACAAGCAAGAAAGGAATGGAAATGCAAAGATCAAGTTTCAAGACTCTTCAAGTTTAGCTTATAGGACTTAGATCTTGTGTAAAGGTAAAAAGAAATCACACTAAACTCAAACAAATTTTAAACATCTTTATAAGTGTTTCTAAATTGTTTAAATGCCCAACAAATTATTTTTGGAAAGCTAGTCTTGGTGGTATTTCAAAACTATAAAAAATAGTCAAGTTTGTGGTTTGTAAAACTAATATTTAGTTACTCTTTTGATCATAACTTTCAAACTATTTTGAGTTTTGTTGTGAAACTTATTGCATATGAAAATAGACTCAAAGATCTTTCCGATTAGTGGTTATTTGTTTTAAACGGATAAGAAATGAAGAAGTTATAACTATTTAAAGTTAGTTTTCAAAAATAATCAAGTTTGAGTTTAGTATAACTGACCTTTAGTTACTAATTTGATTATATCTTTCAAAATACTTTTAGTTTTGTTCTAAAACTTCTTTTATATGAAAATAGACTCAAAGATCTTTTCAATGAGTGGTTATTCGCTTTAATCGGATAAGAAATGAAGAATTTATGACCTTTTAAATTCAGTTTTCAAAACCAGAAATGATGTAATCGATTACACAAGTCATGTATTCGATTACCAAAAGTGTGTAATCGATTACCAAGTGCCCAGAAAGCCCAGAACGAGTTCTAAGAGCATTGTAATTGATTACAACATTCATGTAATCGATTATCACAAGTCTGAAACGTTCCTAACGGTCATAAAACAGTTAGTTTCTCATAATAAATCATTTCTAAAAACCCCCTAACGGCTCTAAAACTCATTGGGCTATAAATACAAGTGTTTGGGCATCAAAGAAAAGTTGGAGAACAATCTAAAAATGACTCTTGAGTAGGGGTGGAAATAGGCCAGGTCAAGTCAGGCTTTGCCTTAAACAGGCTTGGCCTGTATCCCAATGATAAGACTTGAGCCTGGCCTATGAGCCTATAATAGGTCGATTTTTAAGGCCTGACTTGACCTTTTTAAAAGCCTAGCCTAGCCTGAAAGCCTATTTAAAGGCCTACTTTGTAATGAGGCATTTAAATAGGCTAACAGGCCTACCTTTAAATAGGCCAACAGATATTTACATAGATTAACAGACTTACCTTTAAATAGGTCAACATGTCTTACATAGGCTAACAGACCTACCTTTAAATAAGTCAATATGCCTTTACACAAACTAACAGGCTTAAGTCTTGAAATAAGCCAACGGGCCTACTCAAAGCCAATAGGTCTTTGTTATAATTTAACATTCACCTTCTAATTTTATAGATACTCACTACTTTCTTACTCTAGTCTTTGGTCGATGTGGAATTTGGAGATATACCAAATTGCTCACTTTCTTACTCTAGTCTTTCAAGTCCCATATCGACCAAATATTAGAGTAAGAAAATAGTGAGTATCTATAAAAGTAAGGGATGAGTGTTATAAATGTTTCCTACTTTCTTACTCTAGTTTTTTGTCGATGTGGGACTCAAAAATATACCAAGTTGCTCACTTTTTTATTCTAGTTTTTCAAGTCCCACATCGATCAAATATCAGAGTAAGAAACTAGTGAGCATCTATAAAAGTAATAGGTGAGCAAGTATATGTTATTTCTATTCTAACTTATTAATTTAAGTTTTAATTATTGACTTTTATTAAAATTTAATTAAAAAATATATTTATATATTATAATAATATATATTATATTATATATAATTAAATAGGTCGTAAAGCTTACCAAACTTAAAAGGCCTATTAGATGGCCTGATGCCTGACCTTTTTAGTTAAATAGGCTTTAAAAAAAGCCTTGGCCTAACTTATTTAGTAAACAGGCTAGGCCAGGTCAGGCCTTAGGCAGGCTAGGCCATAGGCCCCTGACGAGCAGCCTGGCCTATTTCCACCCCTACTCTTGAGCATTAAATTCATTTTTCATTATCTTATTCTACAAATCTCTATTTTGAGCTAAATGTGTGATTCCTAGATACTCATAAGTTTCAATTTGTATTAATCTACTCTTATGAGAGTTTCATCTTTTAAACATTTTGATTGTTTGTAAAGAGGGTGAGGTATCCCTCTAGAGAAAAGGGTGAGGTATCCGTTGTTTGTGAAGAGAGTGAGGTATCTCTCAAAGGTTGTCAAAGGTGAGGTATCCCTTGATTTGTAAAGAGGGTGAGGCATCCCTCAAGGATTGTAAAGGGTGAGATGTCCCTGTTTTGAGGCTCAAAGCACAAAGGTGAGGTATCCCAAGGTGTTGTTGAGTGCTCCAATCTGTAAAGGTTTTCAAGCACCCATTCAAGCTTGAAGTTTAATGGAAAATCTCGAGTGGTTCACATGAGGATTAGATGTAGGTCACAAGGGGTGGCTGATCCAGGATAAATCCTTATGTTTGATTCTCTCAACCCTATCTCTTTATATTTGTACTTTAACTATATATGCTTAAGTTAAATTTGATATCTAACTTATTTGCATGATTTATCTCATAACCTAAGTTATATTTGAGTAATCTATAATAGTTGTACATTTGTTAGACTTATTCCATTGTATGTGTTGTTTGAAAATATCAAAATGCATAATTTGTTAAAGTTGTATTAAAACTTGTCATCACCCAATTCACCCGCCTCTTGGATAATGGTTGCCATGGCTAACAAGTGGTATCAGAGCTTCGTGCTCTATTAAAACTTAACCGCTTGGAGTTAAAGATCCTTATTTGTTTAGCAACCATTGAAAGCTTTTCAAAATGGAAGGTTTTGAAATTGATAAACCAGCATTCTTTGATGGTGTGAATTTTGTTTATTGGAAAGTCAGAATAGAAATGTATATGCAATCTATTGATCTTGATTTGTGGGATATTATACTTGATGAATTTACTTGTAAATCAAAACAAACTTGGAATGCCTATGATAAGAAATGTTTTCCTTGAACATTAGAGCAATGCAAATCTTATGAAATGGTTTAAATGATGATGCTTATGCTAAAATTAAGAGTTGCTCTAATACTAAAGATATATGGGATGCTCTTGATAATTTTTATCTTGTTAAGAATGATTTCTTGCAAAAAGTTATATAGAGAGAGCAAGAAGAGCAAAAGCCTCTAAAGGAAGATAATATTGAAAAATGTCCTCAAGAAGATATTCTTGAATTTTGGATGGACAACAATGAGGAAGATGACGATTTCCTTAAAAGGACTTTGAGGTAAATAATGCTAAACCATATTATAGTCCTTCCCATGATGAGCTAAAATATGCATATGATGAATTATATGATGACTTGTTGCTTTTAGAAAAGAAAAACTCATCTTGTTTAGAAAACATTTCTTCCATTGAAAATGAAATTGAGATTTTAAAAAATGAATATACTTTTCTTGATGAGTAAATGCCTTTAAAATGTGAAACCTCAACCTCTTGTGAAAAATGCATTGATTTAGAAAATCAAGTTGAGGACTTATCTTCTAAATTTTCCAAAGCCAATGATTTTAATTGCTTACTTTCTATACTTGTTAATGAGAATAAAATTAATGTTATTCCACATAAAAATCCAAGCAAGACTTATGACAAAAATAGTATAAAATGTAATAACAACAAAAGGCTTAAGTTTTTCAAAGATGATCTTCAAAGAACCAAACCATTATTGAATTCAATTATTTATAATTTTTGTGGTCATTTAGGACATATTTCTTATTTGTGTAATTATAGAATAAATCTTTATATGAGAAATAACATGGTTTGGGTTCCTAAAAGTCTTAAAGGTTCTAGTAATAACATTCAAGGACCCACGATGAAGTGGTGTGAACACTCAATTTTGACCGGGCTGCCAAAAAAAAAAGATTAAATTAATTAAAGGCCCATATTTATGGGCCCATTTGTAAGCCTTTAAAAAAAAGGGGGAAAGAATGCTGATCTCATTTTTAAAAAAAAAAGAAGGGGAAATTGGCAATGCATTTAATGCCAGTTGCCTACACACGTAAAGTAAGAATTACATTAAATGCCTTAAGGCAGCAAGTAAGGAAAAGGGGGCTGAAAGGATGGAAAGAAAGAAAAAGGTTCTGAGAGAGAAAGAGAAAGGAGGCTCAATGTAGGGAGGTTGACGTAAAGAGAAAAAAAAGAGAGGAAGATGTCAGGGGAGAAATGATGAAAAGGGGGATATTTAAAAGGGAGAAGGATCAGAAAGAAAAAGGACGGGGATTTTCACTTCTATTCACTTTCAAGAATCACTCCACCCTTGATAATATCTATCAACCTCTGACCACTCAGCAACAAAAAACCACCTTCTTTCACTTTTTTACCACCCCAAAACTGAACCTGCAAACACCTTCCATTTCACCAGCTTCATCACCAGAAAACAACACCTCCCCCTTCATTTCACCACCTTCATCACGAACTTCCAAGAAGCACAGCCATCACAAGGGAGACAGAGAGAAGGGAACAATAAGGAGACAGAAGTCTTCTTTGAGGAATAGCATTCACTTCAACCGCTCTACCTTGAACTCCACAGTAATCTTCTCGCATTTATGTCATGTAGCTCATTTCTGCTAACTATTCTCACTTGCACACAACCCCGAATCCCTCTGCACCCAACCTGAAATGAATACTACATATCCACTCAAGCCTCCCTGACTGAAACTCAATATCCACTCTCCAACCGTGAACCCATCTCCCTTTTATTACTTTCATCTTCAACTACCCACATTTAACCTTTTTCAGACCAAAAACATCTACTTTTCATCAACCCATGCACACGTAAACAACACATTCCTTAACCTTTCCCTCAACCATGACCTTTAACCAACCGACCGTCGAACCGTGAGCTCCAAATCCCTCACTGACAACCCATCCAAACCTTCACACCATCAATCCAACTCCATCATATCCGACTGTCGAACCATCCAATCTCCCGAAACCGACTGTCGAACCTCACCAACACCAGTTACCATCCTTTCACCGGCACCCTCTCCGACCGTCGAAACCCAAGAAGCCAGATCCTTCCCTTCAACCAACCGATCGTCGGACTCCTGAATCCCTCTGCACTGACCGTCGAACCAACAACCATCATACCCCTACCGACCGTCGAATCCCCATATATCAACCTTCACCATCCCCTCTCACTATTACTGTGAACCCACACCACCATCCTTCAACCATCCATTACGCGAAATCACCTCAAAACCCAACTTATACCCGACCGTCGAACCTCAAATCCGATCACTTCCCTTTCACCTCCAAAACACTCACTATCTTCAATGCCTCCACAACCCCCATCACCCAAGCAACTCTCATAACCTCTCCAAACACTACCGAACCCAACTAGAATCGACCGTCGAACCGTGAGTTCCACTCTCTTTACCGACAACCCATCCAAATCTTCACTTCATTTCTGTCAAGCCAAATTTAAATTTTTATAATTTTGTGGTTTCCTTTTTTATAAATAGTTACAATATTTTTTCTTACAAAAGGGATAAAATAAATATTCCAAGGATTGTTAATAATTTGCACAATTAACCTAAGGTACCGTCTTAGGATAGGTGTGTTAGGGGTGCAGTGGGATTAAGTTTCTGCCCTTCCCTAAGCATAACCGACTCCCGAATCCAATCTGATTTCAAAGACCATTTTCAAAGAAAGGTTTTTCAATTTTTTTCCTAATTAAAATAAAATTGGTGGCGACTCCATTTCCATTTTCTAAAATCCTATGAGTTGCTATTCTTCGCCGCGATCCTGGTCGCGACAAATGGCGACTCCACTGGGGAATATTTGGAGAGTCAGGCCTGTTGTTGTTAGTTGTGCAAATTGTTAATAATTTTTACTTATTTATTTTACCCTTTTATCCTAGTTTTTATTTTTTTTGTTCCATGTAAATATCTGATGACATTATCTTATTGTTACTTGTAAATATATTGTACATGATTGTTGAAATCCTAGGATAGATGATTGCTGCCTGGCTATTGTATATATGCTTTTGCAGGTTTTGGGTATTTTGGTCTTTTAAATTTTTGTACTGGTTTGTATGCTCCTTCACACACATCACTATCACTTACCTCACACACTTTTTGGGCTCTATACCCGAGTTTGTACGAAGCCAAGGAGTAGGAGGGGTCTCGACTTTTGTTATTGAGGGGCTTTATACTCACTTGACATTTGTTGAGACACCATTCAGATTGTTACCATTATCATGGACGAATCATATTGAGAGGGTTTATCCCTACTTGTGATTAATTCATGATTTGGGACCTTGTCTTTATAGATAAGGGCAATTTGGGAACCGTGACTTTTAGAAGTTTAGACCGTCCTAAAAAATTTTGCACTGATAGATTGAACATAGTGACTGTCAAATCTTAGGTTCCACCTGGTTAGGGCACAAAAGGGAGCGTACCTTTTCTTTATTTATCTGTTTCTCATATAATTCATTCTTGCATTAAAAAAGAAAGAAAAAAAGCTATTCATTGCTTGCATTTTCATAACATTCTAAAAAAAAAAAACTTACATTTTCATGACATTGCATTAAAAAAAATATAGCATCTCGCATTTTCATAGCATTCTAAAAAAAAACATTGTGCATTTTCATAGCATCCTTGGCATTCAAAAAAAAAAGGCATCTTGCATTTTCAGGACATAGCATAAAAAAAAAGAAAAAAAATGGAAAAAGTGTTTTCAAAGTTCATTCATTTTGTGCATCTCATGCATTTCATCCCATTCTTTGTTAAATGTTATTTTGTTTTAATAAATCAAATTGGTTTGAACCATTATGCAGCCTAGGAAAAAAGAGACCAATCAAATCCAAATTCACAATCCTAGATCTCAGACCAGAATGACTGTTGATAACCCTGAGGAAGAGAGAAACCTGAGTATGGAAGTTGATGAGATTAAAAGGAGGATGGATGGAATAACAGAGTCTATGAGAAGAATGGAGGAAATGGTGTTGTCCATGAGAGAGACTCTAGCCTTGATTGGGGCAGTCAGAAGCACAAGAGTGATTGGGGCACATCCGCACCTGCCAACTATCACTTCCATGAGGACAAGCCCCGGGATCGCCACTGAGATTCCTGTTGAGAGGAGGACCTCGAATACTGCACCACTAGGAATTCCTATTGGAGAAGGGTATCGTTCTCCAGAGGATACTCGAAATGAGGTTCATGGTAATGCTGAATTTACATGGGAACAACGATGTATGTCCATCCCAGTGACAACGGGATTTCCTACTGGGAGTGGTCATGCAGCAATTCAGAAGAATAGGATGGAAGAAGAATGGAAGGAAAGGATGGAAGAGCAAATCAAAGCGATCAAGGGCCCCAGCGCCTATGGATCGTTTAGAATAGAAGAACTGTGTCCTACCATGGAGGTCGTAATCCCTAAAGACTTCAAGATTCCTCATTTTACCAAGTATGACAGGAATGGTAACCCTCGGTTTCATTTGATTAGTTATGGAACCAAGATAGCTATTTGGTCTAGGGATGATAAGTTCCTTGTTAGCTTTTTCCACGAGAGTCTTACAGACCCTGCTTTAGAGTGGTATATTCAATTAGACCGCTTTAAGATTTCTCGTTGGACAGAATTGGCTGATCTATTCATGGATCAATACAAGTTCAACCTAGATGCAGCTCCTACCCGGGAACATTTGAGCTCAATACAAAAGGAAGATGAGGAAGCCTTCAAGCAGTATGCCCAAAGATGGAGAGCTCTCGCAGCACAAGTGCAACCACCGTTGACGTTGACAGAAATGTGCTCATATTTTCTAGGGACTTTGGGAGCTCCTTATATTGAGACAATGGCAGGCGCCGTTTATCTAGACTTTGCCGAGTTGATAGCTGCCGGGGAGAGGATTGAAATTTTAGTAAAAGCAGGTAAATTGCCAACTGGCAATGATGAAAGTAGTTTCAAGAATGAGGTTTTTTTCCTCTAAGGGAAAAAGAATCAAAAGTGAACTACATGCAAAACCAAAATTGAAAACCCATCATATTACCCTGCCTACACTGTTTGCCCTCCATCAACTGGAAACCTCTGAACAATTGGCGATCTGAGGCGTTAATTGATGTGATTGTCATCTTAGACTTTTGTGGTGTTAAACTTATGTTAACTTTCTTGAAGCATTAATGTAATAAATTTATATGGATATCTTGTTTCCTTTCATTTTCAGCGTCTTTCTTGACATTTATTTCTCTTTCACTTCTTCAAAGTGTCTTCCTCGTATTTGAGGCCCATCGGACTCCAATTCTTGGTAATTCTCATTTTGGTAGATCTCAATAAAGTTCACGTGTGCAAGTATCCTTTTCATCAAAAAACAAAAAAATAAAAAAATAGAAAAAAGAAAAAAAAAAGGGAAATAAAAAGGGAGCAAAGAAGTAATCACCTGGTGTGCATGGGCCTTTTGTTTCTAAATTAAAATTTTTGAAAATGAGCAATCAAGATTTAAAATGAAGATTGGCTGTATTTCTCTATCCTTCATGAGAATTCATCTTTTCATTATCTCTCGTTGTCCTTTTGAGCTTGAAGTTTTCTTTAATAAACCCTGGACAAGGATCACCCCTACACTGGGGGATGTCACAAAGTAAAGGTTGATTGTCATGGTGGCTATTTTGAAGCATAAAAAGAAAAAAACCAAAAAACCAAAAAGGAGATATGAAAAAGAAAAAAAAAGAAAGAAAAAAAATGAGAAGAAATAAGTCATGACAAGGGCTAATGAAAGAAAGTGAAAAGAAAAGGAAGAAATGAAGAGCAGTAAGAGAAAAATGTGCTTGAAAGTACAAAGGCAATTGACAAAGTTTAACTTTGAATAAGGATCCTTGGTCCCATTCAAACCTTAAAACAATTGTTTGAGCCTTATATCTTTTCTTTCATAACCCCTACCCTTGGCCATGTTACAAACCTCAAAAAGTCCATTCTGATAAATGTAGGGTTTGTCATTTTCATTAACTTTAATTGTGAGACAAAGGTTATGCTCATCTAAGTATCCAATTCATTACTCCTAAAAAAAAAAAAAGAAGGGAGACTTGCACCAGAGTAAATTTCTACCCTGTCCGAGCTGGTCCCACACTGGGGCATTCTTCTTCTTAGTTCAATTTGTTCTTACACTAGAACAAGTTTCTACTCTGCTCGATTCGACCCCAAACTGGGGCAAATTTCTCTTGGTTCAATTTGACCTACATTAGGATAGCTTTGTGACTCACACTGGGGCAATTTTGTTCACAAATGACATACTTTGAGCCAAATTCATTTGATACCCTACATGAGGGCAGATTTTTGTATATACCTGATAAAACAATAGTCATGATGTCCAGTTGTCGAGTCTAGATCAATCACGTCCATATTGGGGCAAAAAAAAAATCTTTTGACTTTCTTGCTATTCTACTTCTTGTGTCTTTACCCTTTGTAAATAATACCCTTTCTGTAGTCAAGCTTCCAAGAACAATCTGGAAGTTGTTCGCTTCTTCTCTGTTGTACTTTTTGAATTCATAAGTGTCTGTTGCGTAATGCTTCAAGTAAGGTGAACATGAGTACAACACTATGATTTGACCATCTAATGATAATCTCCTGATGAACAATTCAGATTGAATAGATCTTGGAAATCCCATTTGATGGAAGAGAAGGTACCTGAAAAAAAAAAGAAAAAGAGAGGAAAAGCTCGTTAGGTTGAAAACCTGAAAGGACGGCCTAAGCAAGAGTTAGAGCAAAAGAAAAATGGAAAAGAGCCTGTAGTTTGAAAACCCGAAAGGGCGGCCTAAGCAAGAGTTAAAGCAAAAGAAAAATGGAAAAGAGCTTGTAGTTTGAAAACCCGAAAGGTCAGTCTAAGTAAAACTTAGGGCAAATAAATAGGCAAAATCTCAAAGAAAGTTGATTTGAAACACCTCGAAGGGTGCACCTAAATTGGGGCAATTTTGAATTGCGTTCGATCAGCTACACAGGGGTAATTTTGTTTGCATTCAGTTGGCCATAATGGGGCAAAAAAAAATTTGAAGGACTAAGGAGAAGATATGTTGAGGGAAGTAGCAACAGAGACAGTGATTGAGTTATCAAGTGGTTGCAGGGAGTCAATTAGATGAGGGACAAAGTTAAACACTGGGGCAAAATTTTCTCTCAAGGAATTAGTCAAGCAAGGGTTCATCTCATTTCTCAAAATGAGAGCTGAGAGCGAAAAGTAAAAAAAAAAAAAGAAAGGAGAAGAAGAAGGAAAGAACCGAAGGACCTAAGGAAGAAAAGCATGTGAACAAGGGTTTTGATTGGTTCAAGTTTTCCAAAAGTCGCCGCTGGTTCAAAAGGCTTTTAATAAAACTAAAACAAAAAAGGAAGAAAAAAAAGAAAAAAATCTTTTTGGATCAAGCTTCTTGTCTTTTAAATTTCGGGACACAGTTGCCCATTGTCATTTAAATTCTGGGGCGCAGTTGCCCATTGTCTTTTAAATTTCGGGACTCAGTTGCCCATTCATGCATTTTAAATTTTGTTGAGCGCATCGACTCCATGCATTTTACTTTCTGTTGAGCGCATCGGCTCCCTGCATTTTAAATTTCTATTGAGCGCATCGGCTCCTTGTATTTTAAATTTCTGTTGAGCGCATCGGCTCCATGCATTCCATGCATTTTAGTTTCTGTCGAGCGCATCGGCTCCATGCATTCCATGCATTTTAGTTTCTGTCGAGCGCATCGGCTCCATGCATTTTAAAATTTCTGTTGAGTGCATCGGTTCCATGCATTCCATGCATTTTAAATTTCTGTTGAGCGTATCGGCTCCATGCATTTTAGTTTCTGTTGAGCGCATCGGCTCCATGCATTTTAAAATTCTGTTGAGCGCATCGGCTCCATGCATTTTATATTCTGTTGAGCGCATCGGCTCCATGTATTTTAATTTCTGTCAATTCTTTTGAGCGCATCGGCTCCATGCATCTTATATTCTGTTAAGCGCATCGACTCCTTTTTTTTGTAATTTTCTGTAAATTCTTTTGAGCGCATTGGCTCCATGCATCTTATATTCTGTTAAGTGCATCGGCTCCATTTTTTTTGTAATTTTCTGTAAATTCTTTTGAGCGCATCGGCTCCATGCATCTTATATTACATTAAGTGCATCGGCTCTGTTTTTTTTTTTTGTAATTTTCTGTAAATTCTTTTGAGCGCATCGGCTCCATGTGTTCCTCGCATTTTGTTTTACATCTTATGCATCGCTGGACAAAATTGAAATTTATATCTTTACTCGTTTCTTACGACGATAATATGAAGACTGCAGTTTTCTTATTATCTAGTAAGAAACAAATAAAGAGGGGCAACTGTGAACACTCAATTTTGACCGGGCTGCAAAAAAAAGATTAAATTAATTAAAGGCCCATATTTATGGGCTCATTTGTAAGCGTTTAAAAAAAAGGGAAAGAATGCTGATCTCGTTTTAAAAAAAAAAGAAGGAGAAATTGGCAATGCATTTAATGCCAGTTGCCTGCACACGTAAAGTAAGAATTGCATTAAATGCCTTAAGGCAGCAAGTAAGGAAAATGGGGGGCTGAAAGGATGGAAAGAAAGAAAAAGGTTCTAAGAGAGAAGGAGAAAGGAGGCTCAACGTAGGGAGGTTGACGTAAAGAGAAAAAAAAGAGAGGAAGATGTCAGGGGAGAAATGATGAAAAGAGGGATATTTAAAAGGGAGAAGGATCAGAAAGAAAAAGGATGGGGATTTTCACTTCTATTCACTTTCAAGAATCACTCCACCCTTGATAATATCTATCAACCTCTGACCACCCAGCAAAAAAAAAAACCGCCTTCTTTCACTTTCCTACCACCCCAAAACTGAACCTGCAAACACCTTCCATTTCACCAGCTTCATCACCAGAAAACAACACCTCCCCCTTCATTTCACCACCTTCATCACCAGAAAACAACACCTTCCCCTTCATTTCACCACCTTCATCACGAACTTCCAAGAAGCACAGCCATCACAAGGTAGACAAAGAGAAGGGAATAAGAAGAAGACAGAAGCCCTGCTGAGGAATAGCATTCACTTCAACTGCTCTACCTTGAACTTTATAGGTAACCTTCTGCATTTATGTCATGTAGCTCATTTCTGCTAACTATTCTCACTTGCACATAACCCCTGAATCCATCTGCACCCAACTTGAAATGAATACTACATATCCACTCAAGCCTCCCTGACTGAAACTCAATATCCACTCTCCAACCGTGAACCCATCTCCCTTTTATTACTTTCATCTTCAACTACCCACATTCAACCTTTTCCAGACCAAAAATATCTATTTTTCATCAATCCATGCACACGTAAACAACACCTTCCTTAACCTTTCCCTCAACCATGACCTTTAACCAACCGACCGTCGAACCGTGAGCTCCAAATCCTCACCGATAACCCATCCAAACCTTTACACCATCAATCCAACTCCATCATATCCGACCGTCGAACCATCCAATCTCCCGAAACCGACCGTCGAACCTCACCAACACCGGTTACCATCCTCTCACCGGCACCCTCTCCGACCGTCGAAACCCAAGAAGCGATCCTTCCCTTCAACCAACCGACCGTCGGACTCCTGAATCCTCCTCGCACCGACCGTCGAACCAACAACCATCATACCCCCCACCGACCGTCGAATCCCCATATATCAACCTTCACCATCCCCTCTCACTATTACCGTGAACCCACACCATCATCCTTCAACCATCCATTACGCGAAATCACCTCAAAACCCAACTTATACCCGACCGTCGAACCTCAAATCCGATCACTTCCCTTTCACCTTCAAAACACTCACTATCTTCAAAGCCTCCACAACCCCATCACCCAAGCAACTCTCATAACCTCTCCAAACACTACCGAACCCAACCAGAATCGACCGTCGAACCGTGAGTTCCACTCCCTTTACCGACAACCCATCCAAATCTTCACACCATCAACCAAACTCTATCACCTTCGACCGTCGAACCCCAAAACAAACCTCCACAACCCCATCACCCAAATCATCCCATCTTCACCTTCAACCGACTGTCGAACTCCCAAAAAGGACCAAATCCCTCTTCACTTAACCGTCGAATCTCAAATCATCACATCCTCCCCATCGACTGTCGAACCGCACCATTGCGACCTTCACCGACCAGCTTCACAAACCATCATATCCTCCAACCGACCGTCGAACCCCAAAACAGAACCACCCCATCTCCTCAAACCGATCGTCGAACCTCAAGGTCCAAATCTCTCCCCAAACGTCCTCTGGTATGTGCTCTTTTATTGTTACCTAAGTTTTCAAGCTCTTTTTCCTTTAAATTGAGTTGTTGACTGCCTTTTGAGGTTTGAGTTTGAATCACGTAGGCTGCTGCCCATTTCATGCTAATGCAATAATGATACACTTTTCTTGGTGAGAAAAAAGAATAGAATGGTAAAAGAATATAAAAATAGCAAATAAAGAAATAAAAATCTTTTGATCCCTGCAATGACCAATGATGATGATTGAGTAGTGAATACTACCTTCATTATCAATTGGGTCATAAGGGTTTATTAAGTAGCCTTATGCTAACTTGAACCCTGTGCGAGCACAAATTTGGTTTTCAAATAAAATTTTTTTTTCTTAATTAAAATCAATCAACCCACATAATCATTTTATAAAGAACTACGTAACTTTGAGTTCCCCATTGCACCAAGGGATACGTAGGAGCAGAATTTCATTTCTGTCAAGCCAAATTTAAATTTTCATAATTTTGTGGTTTCTTTTTTTATAAATAGTTACAATGTTTTTTTTTTGCAAAAGGGATAAAATAAATATTCCAAGGATTGTTAATAATTTGCACAATTAACTTAAGGTACCGTCTTAGGACGGATGTGTTAGGGGTGCAGTGGGATTAAGTTTCCGCCCTTCCCTAAGCATAACCGACTCTCGAATCCAATCTGGTTTCAAAGACCATTTTCAAAGAAAGGTTTTTCAATTTTTTTCCTAATTAAAATAAAATTGGTGGCGACTCCATTTCTATTTTTTAAAATCCTATGAGTTGCTATTCTTCGCCGCGATCCCGGTCGCGACAAGTGGGTACCAAAAAGTCCTCCTAGTGTTTCAATTATGTAGAAAATTTCTCAAAATGATAGACTAATTGGTTAAAGGAAAGAGGAATCATCAAGGAGAATGCTTCCAAAGCCCATTGGTAGAAGTTTTGATCAAAGAAGGAAGATGACTTCAATAAAAGCTTCTCAAATATAAAATATGAAACTTGCAAAGTTCAAAACACTAAAAAAGAAGTAATGAGTAAGGAAAAGAGTTTGCTTGATTACCAAGGCCAATGTATCAAAAGTTTTTACCTCTTATGCATATTCACTTATAAAGTCAATGAATTTGAGGTATATTCCTTGTAGGCCTTAAGTGATTAATTGAATCATGTGTACTTGGTAAAATTTGAAAATTATATATAGCACATGATTATATTCTTGTTACACCATTTACTCACTACCTTGCATATCTCTTGATAATAGGGTATTCTATGATTATGGATGCTTTCTATACTTTAAATTATCTATATATCATGAAAGTATGCATGTTATTGGCTATGTGATAAATGGTAATTGATTATTTAAATTTGTTGTGCTCAAATTACATACTATGAAAAACTTGATATTTATGAGAGCATAATGGATTAATGATCAATGACTAACCCTTATGGATCCAAAATTGGTGGATACTAAAGAAAATGCTTTGAACTATGTTGTAGGGTGACTATTAGCTCAAGCATACATTGAAGTGAAGTGAAGTGAAACTATGCTACTTGAGATTCGAAAACTTGAAATGGTCCAAGTTCTCCAAGAGTCATGAAGACTTGAAGTTTGGAAGTTGGAATCACCTACAAAAACTCAAAGAGCACACTTTTGGTTATATCAATCTCTTATCCTTATTTATGTTTTAAATTGAATATCATGTGATATTTGGATAAGTAGAGATTTATTTTTATGCCTTAACATGCCTTAAGTTGTGTTTTTCTAGCATTACGTTTTAAACGTATCTTTACATATGCAAACATGCTAGATATGCATACATTTTGCTTGGAATGATATGTTATGGCAATATCTTTGTTCTTGAACTTGTGACTAATTCTCTTTACTCAAATATGGAAATTCACTTGCCCATAAGTAGTTCTAATCCTTTCTCTTTGATGCTTAATTGTCTCATATGCTTACTTGGAAATTGGATAGTTAAAAATTATTTGTCTTCTTGTTTGAAATAGCTTTGCTGCATCATGTCTTTTTGCTGCATAAAGTCATATTTTTCTGCATAATGCCATTAATTTACTGCATAAATTGGTCATTTTGCTGCGTAATTCATACTTTTTGTTGTATAATGTATAATATGGTGAACAATTGCTTTAAACTCAATATTACTTTTGATATGATATGACAATGCATGTTATGTTTTGATGATACTATTGCTTAATATTATTCTCGTAATATCTGTAAATTAGCAATGGTTTGCACTATCTCTTCTCTCTTGTCAAAATCTATATATTGTATATCTTTCTGATCATGACAAAAGGGGGAGAAGTTTATGAATCATTGAGAAAAAGGTAAAAAGAAAAAGATACAAATTCAATGATCATGAGATTCTAAAATTAAGGGGGAGTTGCTCACCTCTGAACTAATCACCTCTTGAAAAATAGAGGGGGAGTAAGTCTCTAATACACCTTTTGTGAATTCTAATTTATTTGAACTAACTATTTTCTCAATGGTTGTTTGTCATCATCAAAAAGGGAAAGAATGTAATTGGCATTGATCAAAGCAATGATTTTGATGATAACAAGTAAGAATGGAATGGAAGTGCAAAGATCAAGTTCCAAAACTCTTCAAGTTTAGTTTATAGGACTTAGATCTTGTGTAAAGGTAAAAAGAAATCACACTAAGCTCAAACAAGTTTTAAACATCTTTATAAATGTTTCTAAAATATTTAAATGCCCAATAAACTATTTTTGAAAAGCTAGTCTTGGTGATATTTCAAAACTATGAAAAATAGTCAAGTTTGTGGTTTGTAAAACTAATATTTAGTTACTCTTTTGATCATAACTTTCAAACTATTTTGAATTTTGTTGTGAAACTTATTACATATGAAAATAGACTCAAAGATATTTTCGATGGGTGGTTATTTGTTTTAAACAGATAAGAAATGAAGAAGTTATGACTATTTAAAGTTAGTTTTAAAAAACATTCAAGTTTGAGTTTTGCAAAAATGACATTTAGTTACTAATTTGATCATATCTTTTAAAATACTTTGTGTTTATTCCGAAACTTCTTTCATATGAAAATAGACTCAAATATCTTTCCAATGAGTGGTTATTCGCTTTAATCGGATAAGAAATGAAGAAGTTATGACCTTTTAAAATCAGTTTTCAAAACCAGAAATGATGTAATCGATTACACAAGTCATGTAATCGATTACCAGAAGTGTGTAATCAATTACCAAGTACCTAGAAAGCCCAGAACGAGTTCTAAGAGCATTGTAATCGATTACAACATTCATGTAATCGATTACCACAAGTCTAAAACGTTCCTAACGGTCATAAAATGACTAGTTTCTCATAATAAATCATTTATAAAAACTCCTAACGGCTCTAAAACTCATTGGGTTATAAATACAAGTGTTTGGACATCAAAGAAAAGTTAGAGAACAATCTAAAAATGACTCTTGAGCATTAAATTCATTTTTCATCATCTGATTCTACAAATCTCTATTTTAAGCTAAGTGTGTGATTCCTAGATACCCATAAGCTTTAATTTGTATTAATCTACTCTTATGAGAGTTTCATCTTTTAAACACTTTGATTATTTGTAAAGAGGATGAGGTATCCCTCTAGAGAAAATGGTGAGGTATCCCTTGTTTGTGAAGAAAGTGAGGTATCTCTCAAATGTTGTCAAGGGTGAAGTATCCATTGATTTGTAAAGAGGGTAAGGCATCCCTCAAGGATTGTAAAGGGTGAGGTGTTCCTATTTTGAGGCTCAAAGCACAAGGGTGAGGTATCCCAAGGTGTTGTTGAGTGCTCCAATCTGTAAAGGTTTTCAAGCACCCATTCAAGCTTGAAGTTTAGTGAAAAATCTCGAGTGGTTCGCTTGAGGACTGGACGTAGGTCACAAGAGGTGGCTGAATCAGGATAAATCCTTGTGTTTGATTCTCTCAACCCTATCTCTTTATATTTGTGCTTTAACTATATATGCTTGAGTTGAATTTGATATCTAACTTATTTGCATGATTTATCTTATAACCTAAGTTATATTTGAGTAATTTATAATAGTTGTACATTTGTTAGACTTATTTCATTGCATGTGTTGTTTGAAAATATCAAAATGTATAATTTGTCAAAGTTGCATTAAAACTTGTCATTACCCAATTCACCCCCTCTTGGGTAATGGTTGCCATGGCTAACAAACCAAACACCATCCCAAACTGGAATTTGAAATCCTTGGACATTTCTTCCTTTCTATACTTAATGTACCTTGGTTTCCTCCCCCCATTTGTGTCAGAATCATATTGTATACTCTCCGATCCCTTACTCTTAAATTACTCTTGAATTTCTTCCCAGTCAGCCTCCTCTATAGTTGCTAAATCCCTTCTTGTTTGTTTTCTCACATACTTAGGAACAATTGTTGAAGATGGTATTACGGTTTCAGGATGGGGTAATGGTGGGGTGGAGATGGTAATGTAGTTTCATGGTGGGGTAGGGGTAGGGTTGGAGATGGAAATCTCTGTTCAGGATGGGGTAAAGGTGCATTTTTTGTTTCAAGATGGGGTTGGGGTGGTGTTTGGTTTGCTATTGCATGTGTTAGCTTCCTGCTTCTAGCTCTTGTGATATATTTTCTCTGGATGGGTTACTTCTGCTTGGTTGCTGTAGTTTTGATTCTAGGCCTAGACATGCCTTCAATAGTCTTCCCAACCTCCACATTGGCCAACAATATTACCTTCACTAATCCTAACCAATTGGGCCCATTTGAACTTGAAGTTTGACTAGACCCACTTTGCACAAACCCACTTTCCATAGGCCTAATAACACCATATTGTTCAAAATAATCTCCACCATTTTCTCTTTCTTCCTTAGAATCATCAAAATGGACCTACAACACTATTGTCTAAGAATTGGTTACGATCATCCTTTACTGGCTGAGCATCAGTGTTTTAGGCCCACTACCATTCCCTTTCCACAACTTTATGTTCAACATACAACTCCATAACTATGTCATGTGTTTTTAAGGCATAATTTACTAAGTCTATAGCATGATTGTTCAAACTCACTGCTTTTAGCCCATGACTCAAGGTCTTTCTAGGAATTAAGTACCATAATCTATAATTTCTTGAGTATCCATATTCACTCACTAAGTTTACTACTTCAAAATAGGATTACTTGTCCACATCAACAACAACTACAACGATTTTTCCACTTTTGTACTTCATCTTAGGGGCATGGACAAACTTGTCATTGTAATGTATATGCAGGTAGTAATCATCCATTGCTGCAAAACAATCAGACACACACAACAAGTACAATGTAAAGGTATATTCAAACTAGTTCAAAAATTCTAAAATGCATCAAAATAAGATGTGAACAAAACCCTAAACCCACAAAGTATCAAAATAACATATGCACAAGACCCTAAAGCAACATGTACCAGAATAAGATATGCACAAAACTCTTAACCCACATGCATCTTTCAATAGTTGTCCTCCATAGTGGACCACTTATATATGACCAAACAAGAATAACATAAGCATCAATTAGAACATTACCTACAACTCTCACTACCAAAGCTATGAAGATTCACACATTCTTTCACCAAATTACTGTTGATAATCCTTGATTCTGACTTCCTCTAGCCTCTATTTCATAGAGAATTTTTTTGATGGCTTCAAACAATGGACAATTGTGAAAGTGTTTGAGAAGTAACAAGGATTTTAGACACTAACCCTAACCTTAAGAAGGCGTTTGGATAAGGGATTTAAAAGAAGTAATGTATTTATAGAGAGGAATTAAAATAACATAGCATAAAATGCCCTATTTGGATATCAAAAAAAGAAATTTAAAAATAACTCGTATTTTCATCAGGTGTTTTTTTAAACTAAAAACAGAGAATTTAAAATACCACTTCTTAAGAGAGAATTTCTAAAATGCCTCATCTCCCCCTCGTTCTAAACATTGTTCCTACTTCTCCCATTTCTCATCCCTCGTTCTAAAGATTGTCGACGATGTTGTAGTTGTGGAGTTTTTTTCCTCGACACTTATTGGGTATTCGCTCTAGAACCATGACTCTCATGATGTAGATGCTAAAAAATTCTTCATCTTCCTTGTTAGATCCAGCACCATCCTTCGCCTACCTCAAGTTTTGGAGCCACTCTTTGAGAGGTGCTGCCGGGAAAGCTCCAAGAACAACTATTGCAGCATGGATTTGAGGCTGAAACTGATTTGTTGATGAAAAGAATATTCTATTGTTGACTTGTTGTCGATTTGGTGAAAAATTTTATTTTATTTGATATATGATTTTTTTTAAAAGAAGATATATATATTATTATATATATATATGTTGATGTAGGTATTGGGAATTCTTTCAGATAAGATTTGTATATGAATTATTTATTATTTATTATAAAAAAGAAGAAAGAATTTGTATAAATAATTCTTTAATTTTTTATATAAATTTTGTTAATTTATTTTTTAATTCATTTCATTATGCATTCTGAAATAATTATTATGTATATATATATATAGCAAAAGTTTGTACTGAAACTTTAGTTTCATAAAAAATATCTAATCAGAGAATTTTAGAAATTCAAGAAATTAAATTGATGCAATTGATTATTTTATATTAATTCTCTTAAATTTTGAAATATTTTATTCAAATACAACTTAAGAGTGCTGTCATGCAATAACAAACTAAACTTCCCTTTCCCTTCCCAAAAATCTCACTTTTGATGTTTATTATCCATATACACTAACGAAGGCCAAGTCATATAGCAAGAAAGATATTGGATTGTACTCTCCACTACGCATGTATTTTACGTCTAACTCAAACTACAAGTTAATATAAATATCACTTGGAAAGAAAATAAATTTTCAAAAAACAAAACTATAAACTTTTAAAAAAGGGGATTAGAATAAAAAATCACAATATTTAGAGTATCAAAAACATTTTATTCTTCAATAATGATTTTCTTTTACACTTCTTGTTTATGGGCAAGGGCAAAAACATTCTCAGATCAAAATGGCTGAAAATAAAAATTTACAATGGCCGTTTGTAAATCATGAATTAGATATAGAAACTAATATATTATTACCTGGGGTATTACGGCGTGCTCTTGTAGCTCAGTTGGTTAGAGCACCCGTTTAGTAAGCGGGAGGTCTTGAGTTCGACTCTCAACAAGAGCAATAATTTTAATGTAATAATTTTTCCGCCCAATAACCTTTTCTTTCCAGAAAAAAATATTGACCCGCCCTCCTACGACGTCGTTCCCACTTGGCCGCCCAATAGTCTTTTCTCCCAAGAAATATATTGGCCCACCCTTTAAGAAGAGGAGGAGGGTTTACATAAACCCCATTTTTGTTGTTTCAAAGTTGAGCTGAGACTCTTTGCTGCAAAAATGACGAGCAAAGGACCTGGACTCTTCTCTGATATCGGCAAGAAAACCAGAGGTAACTAACTCCCCATTGTCTCTCACTGCATCTTCTCCTTCTCCTTCTGATTCTGATTCTGCGTTATTATTATGTATGGTTTTGCAGACATTCTTACAAAGGATTACAACTTCGATCGAAGACTCACCATTTCCTCCACCACCAACACTGGCCTCGTGTGTACACTCTCTCCACTTTACCATTTTCACTCACATTAATCTACAATTCTTACTATCCTTATTGCTTACTTCCTCATCCCGATCCCTTATTTTTCTCTCTCGTCTTACTTACCTTTATTATTATTAATTATTATTCGCTGAATATTTATTTATTTTGTGTCGTATTTAATTTTCTATAATTCGAATTACACGAATCATTACGTCTTTCTTTCGCCGCGTGAAAGAAAAGATTGCTGTGTAATTTTATAATTTGAGTGTTTGGCTGTCATGTTTGAATTTATTGTCATCTCTCTATTGAAACTCCTTTTCCTTTCACGCAATTTTTCCATCTTGTTTGAGAGAAGTAGTAATTGTTACCTATCACAACTTCAGGACTTGAACTCAACATTGGTGAAGAGTAGAGGACTCTCCTCCGGGGAAGTGGCTGCGGAATTTAAGTACAAGAACAACACGGTTCATTTCAAAGTTGATACTGAATCAAATGTATGTGGTTCTCTCTATCTTCTAGGTCATAAATTTAAAAATATGATCTTTAAGAAGCATAGATACGACACGTGACATGGATACGACATGGACATGGGGACATCACAAATATATAGGACAAGACATAGATAGAGTACAACACATTAAATTATTATCAAATTAACATAAAAACATAACTCTTAAATATATATTTAATGTGTAAACACAAATCCTAACACGAGCACTTGTTTAAAATATAAGTACTACTACATAGTCATTCCTAGCACAAATCTTTAAAAAAATTAAAACAGAGACATTAATGTTTCAAAAGCTAGCATTAATCATTGTAGACACTATATATCCTACCCGGATTTGTATCACAATTAAAAAAAAAATGTTAGTAAGGAGATTAGGAGTATTCGATATGTGTCTAAGGAGTATCCGACACGACACATGTACGACACTGATACGGCAACCATTTGGAAGTGTCTGTGCTTCCTTTCTGCTTCGCTTTGCCCGGTACTAATTGATATCTGTTCTGCAGGTATTGACAACATTTACTGTATCAGATATTGTGCCTTCCACAAAATCCGTTGCTTCTATACGACTACCTGATTACAACTCTGGCAAGGTACTGAGATTGTCTTGGGATATAAGATTGGACAGAAATCTGTCATTTTAGACTTTTAATAATTATACACTCTTAATGCAGTTTGAGGTTCAGTATCTTCATGATCATGTGGCTTTTACTACTGCTGTTGGTTTAAACCGTTCCCCTGCTATTGATTTTTCTGCAACAATTGGTACTCCTGGCATTGCTTTTGGAGCAGAAACCAGCTACTTGACGACTATTGGCAAGTTTACAAAGTACAATGCTGGTGTGTGCTTGAAAATGCCAAGTTCCAATGCTTCAGTAATTTTGTAAGTAATTGAGGTATTTTTAACCATCAAATGTTAAATTAGCACAAGTAATGCATCTTTGCAAAGCCACATATTATAGATATGATTATTATTTTTTTGGAATGAAACTTGATTGATTACTGGGATGTTCTTTCTTTAACAATTTTTAGATGTCTTTGCATGAACCATGAAGGTGTTTTAAGACTTTGCTACTCTGAAAAATTAGTGAATTGCTATTACTTTTTTTTTTCTCTGGTAAAATGTGAATTACTATTACTTTACTTGTATTGATTAATTGTGTTGAGATACAAACTCTACAATTTTTCAGGGCATAAATTAGTGTGCAATGTCAATGTTGACAAATTTTTGTTTTGGTATATAATCATTCTCTTTTCATTTTTGCAGAGCTGACAAGGGAGACTCCATGAAGGTGTCGTACTTGCGCCAGCTAGACAGTTTGAATGGGGGAGCTGTTGTGGGAGAGATTAGCAGAAGGTTCTCTACAAATGAGAACACGTTGACAGTTGGATGTTCATATGTGGTTGATCCACAGACAGTTGTGAAGACAAAGCTGAACAACCATGGCAACCTTGGGGCCCTATTGCAGCATGAGCTTACACACAAGTCATTCTTGACAATCTCGGGCGCCTTTGAAACTAAGGCTTTGGAAAAGAGTCCCAAGTTTGGTTTCTCACTCTTGCTCAAGCCTTAACGGATTTATAGATAGGGGATAATATCTAAGTTATATTCTCACATATTTCTTCAATTAAGTAGAATGAAAGGAAGAAAGTTTAGGAAATAGTTATAGATTGTTGATCTCTCTCTCTCTCTCTCTCTCTCTTTTTGCCCCCCTCCTATTATTTTCAAATGATTTATTGGACGAGTTGAGATTGGAACGGCATTGTCACTGGGAATGAATTTTAAATTATTGATAGCATTTCATTCAAATTTTGGTTGGGAAAAAATTTAATCACTTATTTATTTTGAACTTCTGACTTCTGAATATTATTTGAACTTTATGAAATTTGTCTTTAGCATATTGACATATCCATATATTGCATAATTCATATACACTTGCCTGGATACATTTGTAGTGTATCGGTATCACTTAGGAGTTAAGAGCTAATGACATCCCAAGAACAGAGAATTTGTTTAAATTCTTTTGAAGGGAATTATAGTAGTCAGTAATTCGAATTTATGACAACCAAGCATGCATGCTGCAGCTCCATCTCCCTTGGACATAGAGCTCGCATCCTTTCACCCTTACCTTTTTGGCTGTTTTGGTTGAAAATCCACTCGATTGCAATCCATGTAAAATTGTAAACTTTTTGCAAGCTTCTTCAAGAGGTTTGCGCAGATTTAAGTTGTGAACACACTGCCCTTATCAAATTGCCACGACATTAGAGACAAGATAAGGCTACTGACAATGCCGTGTGCGCTTAACATTCTTGGGAGACCGTCTCAGGTATGGCGCACATTCACAATCAAGTATTGCCCGTGTGGGATCGAACTACTGATGTGTAGGAGAATAAATAAAAATTTGTTAGCACATTGACATCGAAATTCTATTTATGATATTGTAACTGAGCATGCAAGATACCGTGGTTCCTTAATGCCTCCTATAAAAATTTTGTAGAGAAGATCAGTCGTGGTCTTTTCTTTGGAATCAAATAGTCCTTATTGATCCTAATTTCTATCAGGGAGAATTATGTTCAAGAACTAAAGAATATTTTTTTAAAAAAAGGATTCCTATTAAGGTGGTCATAAGAATTATGTTTAAAAGTCACCATGCACACATGAGCATAATCTCCGAGCTTGAAATTGGGCTAAAGAAATGAAACTCCAAGTCATGGTATTCGAGACGTGGCGGACTCGGCTAGAAGTTGGGTAGTGCACGACCATGGAAGATTTCCGTTTGAAACTTGGTTTTTAATGTGATTTTCAATAATCAATTTATATAAAAATAACAATTCATTTTATTACACAAATAATCAATAGGGGTTGGTTTATTTGATTAACATTCTGACAATTATCATATCATAATATATAAAAGAAGGTATATGTCTTCGTATTTTGATGTGTCATTTTGACATGAAATATGTTTAAAAATTTATGTGATAAATAAATAATCTCAATAACTATCATGTGATATCTCATGTTATAATTTAAAAAGAAGATGTACATGTGGTCTAAATTAAATTTATTACTCACATATAGAAATATAAAAATTTATAATCACATATTAATTACCTTAACATATATACTTTTGCATATTAATTCATATTCAAAAAAATTTAAAAAATTCCTATATATCTTCAGTTGACCATATTATTAATTGTTTTCATTAATGATTGATGTTAAAATATAAAAAAAAAAAATAGGTACTTAAATAATTAGTTATATTTTTAAATTACTGTATTTATTCATATACATATTTATTCTATATTATTTAAAAAATTCAATATATACATCAAACAAGAGTGAGAATTTTGCATAAAAATATAGTAAAATTAATTAAATATAATTTATTATGAGGAAACTAAGAAATTATTAAGTGTTTTTTAATTTTTTTGTTCATATATATAATATATAATTTTGAAATATTTTATATTTATATTTCCAGGTATTGAAAACTTAAAACAAAAATTAATATTTACATATATGAAATAAAAACGTTATAAGAAGACATGATAAAATTAATTAAAAAGTTCATATTTAAAATAAAATTTATGTAGTAAAATCGTTTAAATGTAATTGAAAACCCGTATCATATAATATTGAAGTTTCATTGATGTTTCAAGCAAAATTATTTGTAGGAATTGAGATAGTTTTTATGGACAAATAATGGAAGAAATTAATCTCAATGGGAGCATTGATAAAGCATATGTAATGGACAAACTATAGTTTTGTGTCATATTGAAATAAATTAGATTTGTAAAAGAGAATAAGATTAAAAAAACCTAAGAAGTCATATGTCAATTGATTGATTTAACTAATGTGTTATTTTGTTTAATCTACTTAAATTGTGTAAACTAAATGTATATGTTATAAAATGCTAAAGTATTCGAATGCATTAAGTATCATTTAATTATATTATTATTGATCATTTCAATTTTTAGTAGATTTTCTTTTTATCCGTCATTGTAATATCTATCTATTTAAAATTATTTTGTTACTATAATTTGACATTAGGGGCCAACTTGTTATACTCTTGATAATAAGTTGATAAAACATCCAAATGAATAAACACATAAAAATTAATATTAAAAGAAAAAAACTATAGAATCAAAAATTAAAATTATCTAAAACTATATAAACTAATTATTTATTAGAAGTCATATAAAAAATATTTATTAAGAGAAGTTACATAACCTAATTATCATAGCATGAGAAGAGTCGATTAACAAAAATTTTAAAAAAATGATTTTGAATGGATCTCATCGTAGACTCCATTAATTATAACTTAATCAAATTAATATAAATCATTTGAGATGTCATATATCTAAATTAAGTATATTTTATCTTATTTTTTTAATATTTTTTAATTTTCCTATGTATTGTATAGGTACAAAACACTATTATTATTTGAGTTTGAATCTAAGGTTTTCTGTTGATAGAAAATGGAGATAATCTTCATTTTACTTTTTTATTTTTTAATTTAAAAAGGTAAATAAAATTCATTATAAAGAAAATTTTCTATTTTATCCCTTAACTTTAGGATTCATATTCATTTTATAGTTATATTGTTTTATTTTAGTCTTATAATTTTCTAAAACTCATCAAATTAGTCTTAACTATTAATTTAAAAAAAAACGAACAGGATGTATCAATTGTGCATTTATATCCAAGTAAGATGTTATTAACAAACTTTTTAAATATTTTTAACGTTGTTAATGGTTGAAACAAATTTAGTAAAATTTTAAAAGATTTTGAATAAAAATAAAATAAAATGGAATATAGTTATATGATGAAAATGAGATCGGTAATACTCTTTTTAAAATATAAATTTGAGTCCTGAAAATTGAGCAAAATACTTGGTCTTGGTCCACAATTTTTGACTTAATCTTTTCATATCTACTAAGGTAATATAAACAATATGAGTCGTGAGATCAAATATAATTAAATGGTAAATATTATTTAATTATAAAATGATATATATGTCGTGACCAAAATTACGGTAGGAATAGCAACTTAAATTAAAAAGATTTTGGAGTCGTCATTAATTTTATTTTTTTATTAAAAAAATTAGAAAACATAAGAAATATGATTTACGTTCAAAAATTCATATTCGAAAGTCTAATTATGCATACGGAAGAGTGGAGACTTAACTCCACAATACCCTTAATATATCTGCCCTAAAACGGTTACCGTAAGATAATTGCGTAACTATTTAAAACATTTAAATATTCATTTTACCCATTTTAATAAAATAAAATAAAATAAAAGTAAAGTAAAATAAGATAAAATAAAATAAGAATCATTAAATTAAGTAAAATTAATTTTCAGCTTAACTTGTGCACCTACATATCTCCTAGTGCAACGAAAAACTCAAAACTACGTAATTCTTTTTAAAAAGTACTTGTGTGATGAGTTGATTTTAATAAAAAAATTGATTTAATTTTTTATTTTAAAAATTTGAATTAACAAATTGTCGTGACTTAATTAATCCTGTTAAAGTTTGAATAGGTAAAACTCGATGTCATGCTAAAGATGTCACTTATTGGTTATTGAGTTTATTAGGAAATTTTATAATTTTTTTTTTGAAGTTTGAGACTTTATTTAAAGAAAATGTTGACTTTATTTATAAAAAGAATAATAACAATAATAGTAATAATAATAATAATTATTATTATTATTTGATTTATTTTTAAAAAAAAAACTTGGTTCGACAAGTTGTCGCGACTTGTTCAACCTATTTTAAGTTTGAAAGGGGTGACTCCTAACGTCACGTTAGAGACGGTACCCATAGGCTATGAAGTACGCATAAGTCGTTTTTGAGACGTGTCCATATGTTGGACACGTATCCATATTTGACACAAGGGGACGCGTGTACGACACTTGTCTGAATGTGTCCGATTAAAACAATTATTTTTTTCAGCTTGAACATGTCTCGAACACGTTTGGACACATCTCGAACACGTTTGAACACGTCTCGAATACACTTGAACACATCTAGGATACGACTTGAACACAATCTATTAATATTTTTTTTTAAAGAAAAAAGATTAGTTTCCATGACCAAGTTCTAATTAGTAAGCTCATAACTCACCCAAACCCAATCACATGACTTACGTCCCAAGTTACTATTTTCTCATATTAATATTTTAAGTTTAATCTTTTCACATGTCACTATTAAACTTTTAAATTTTATCTTTTCACACTCTACTATTTTCATCTGCTCATTCTACCTCTGCTCGTACCAAGTCATCCACTTCGTCGTCACTGAAACTTGCCTTACACCACTTTTTTCTTTGGTTAATTTTTTTGGATGCACATGTACTTGTACGTGGTTAGTTATATTAGGAGAAATTGATTTATGAGATCTTTTAGAAAATGTCAATAGAAATTATGCTTCATATTTTTTGGGAGGAGCTTACTAGGTAGCAAGTGTTGACACATATGACATATATTAAGATTTTGTAAATCTTCATATGGTTGTATGATCAAGATTTACTCATCTCACCGTCTCACAATAAAAACTCTTCTCACTAGATATGTCCCATATATATATATATATGTCATGTCCTATAATTTTTTTAATTTGGTGTGTCCCTGCATCTGTATCGTGTCCCGTGTCCGTATTTGTACTTCATAGCCCAAAGGTCAACAGGAACAACGATGTATTGTGGAATATTATGGTGGTGCGCTTTAGAATATTACATGGAGGCAACCTGGTGTAGGATCACACAAACTAAAATAAAATAAAATAAAAGCAAGAACTTGATAAATAACCAAATGGAAACAACATAATTTAGAAAGATAAATGAAAGAAATAGAAGAGAAGGGCAACAATAATGAAATATCAACCAGCATCTTATGAAATTCAAAGCAACATCAAACATTCTTTTTATCCAATGAAAAAAAAAGGAGACAAAACCTAATTGCATTCACGCAAGCAGCAGGTGAAAGAGGATAGAGTCTAATGTTTCTAATAAACATGTATCAATGAAATCACTAGTTACAATTTGACAGCAACCTTTTTCCTCATTACAAGATAGCAACATCAGAGCATAAGTAAACCACACAAAAATACACTTACGGAGTCAAAGCAAAATTTCATAAGGAATGATGGCCAAGCAAAAACATTTACACTCTCAAGCAATTTTTAGTGGCAACATACTCTGCTCATTATTCAAGTCAAAAGGTGAGGTGAATTTCATCTTTACAAACTAAAAAAAAAACTTACGAATTTACATGGAGCATAGATGTAAAGACATGAAAAGATGGGGGGCTAGAAATTATTGCTCACATGCTGAAAAGGGCACCAACATAAACCACCTTGAAAATATTAGCATTTCTTAATTTATATAAAAAATGATGATTTATAAAAGAAAACCACATTCAAGAGGCAACTCTAGCATTTGATAAAGCCTGCATAAGATCATATTTCAAACTTCTAATGAAACAAATTAATATCATAATTCAAATGACCGCCACACATGATTACTAACCCAGTAGAGTAACATTTTAGCAAGCGATTGAATGACCACATACCAAAGTTAGACTTCCATCAAGCAATGCTTAAAGACCAAAAATCGATTATTTGCACCCAAATGCTCAAGTTCAATTGAGATATCAGTATTTCATGAGATTATATCAGAACCAAGACAGATGATACTATGGTAAAGCTTTTGACTAAGCAAGGCAAACACCCAAATGCTCAAATTAAACCATGATCAATTTCTCATTATTATCAATTATCAAACATGGTGATGAACGACAAACAGCATGTTGATAAAAGATCAACCAAATTTGATTATTCATCTAGCTCTTGACATGTCATTTAATCCAAGGCTCATACTTTTGAAAACAAGACATCCAACATATTATTTATTTTCTTAAATCAGAATTTTAATGGTCAATAAAATCTTTTTAGCAATATCACGCCTTCATTCACAAACATTTTTTTAATCGAACCACAATGGGCTTAAGCATCAAGGTGTAGAAAAACAGAGAATGATGGTTAGCAATGAAGGCATCAAAGACACAAACCAGCATGATTATCTCATTATTTGGGTAATAAATCAACACATTAACTAGTATCAGGAAAGTGCAAAACATAAGCATCACTTAGCATGTAACCTCATTCATTCGGAGATCAAAGCGCCAAATCAATTGACACATTGCCCAATCCATAACCATTACTCAAGATAAAGCATCAACAAGCATACAAAATAATTAACTAGTCACGTATGACTAAGATTGAACTCCAAAACCAGTAAAGTCTATAAACCTTGATCAAAGAAAGTCACACTAATAAAAAAACACAAAGGGGTAAAATAGATACAAGACATCTTATGCAATTGTGAGAGCACAGGTCAGATTCCAAATATCATTCTCATAAAAATATAGAACCAGAACCTCAAACTTTTCCAAGTAAAAACTTACCAATAGGCAAACAAGAGAACATGTCATTTAATAAGCAATCATAAGATTAACATTTAAAGGAAAAGGTCAAACAAACTCTTCTGGCCATCAACTTCAGAACAAATAAACTTGATCTAGGCATTTCATCAAGCAACTGATACTCGTGTGGACAAGTAATACCATAGAATTGATTAACTCAAATTGGGGCACAATAATCAATACAGAACCATCAGAGCCATTGATATACACCAATTGAAATGAAAAAAACTAGAGATCATAGAATCTCATTACAATCAACTTAATATTCAATAGTGTGAAGATATTAGTTTTAAATTGTTTAGCATGTGTTTGAATAATCCCTGAGTTGTAGGGACTTAGTTGTGGTTAGTTTAAGCTTTGACCGCTTCTTTAGTTGGACATTCCACTTTCTTAGAACGTGGGATAGTTCATCTTTTTATTTTTGTGAAATTTTGTTTCTGTAAAAGGTTATATAGCTAAACCTTTATTATTGAATAAAACAGAGCATTCTTCTCAAAATATAGTTAACAATTGGTATCAGAGCTTGCTCTGGTACAAGAAAATAGTCAGTGAGGAAATTTGCAACAACAAAAGAAATCTATGACAGTAAAAGGAAGCAGCTTTGTGCAGCTAACAGTTCCACGTTTCGATCGTCATTATGATCATTGGAGTATGTTGATGGAAAATTTTCTGAGGTCCAAGGAGTATTGGGGTCTTGTGGAGAATAGGATCACACAATATACAGAAGGTGTAGTTCCCACAGAAATTCAACAGAGAATTCTTGAAGAACAAAAGCTCAAAGACTTGAAAACAAAGAATTATTTGTTTCAAGCCATCGATCGAACTATATTGGAGACCATATTGAAGAAAGACACAACAAAAGATATATGGGATTCAATGAAAAAGAAATAACAAGGTACAATGAAGGTTAAACGTGCTTAACTTCATGCTCTTCGCAAAGAGTTTGAAATGCATAATATGAAGGTTGGAGAATCAGTTGATGAGTATTTTGGAAAGGTTCTTACAGTAGCCAACAAGAAAAAGACTAATGGAGAGACGTTAGATGATGTAGCTGTTATTGAAAAAATTCTGAGCTCAAGATCAGTATCCATCACCAGGTAGAGGTAGAGGAAGAAGTCGAGGAGGCTACAGAGGATGTAGAAGAGGTAGAGGGAGACAAGGTTCATTTGATAAATCTAATGTGCAATGCTACAATTGTCATGAGATGGGGCATTTCCAATATGAATGTCCTAAAAGAGAAAATGAAACACAAATCAATGTAGCTGAAACTGAAGAAGAGATGCTGCTAATGTCTTCTGTGGAGCTTAAAGGAGATTAAATCAACAACACATGGTATTTGGATTCAGGCTGCTGCAACCATATGAGTGGCAATAAGGAGATGTTTATCATGCTCGATGAGACCATCAAGGAGACTGTGAAGCTCGGTAATGACTCAAGCTTAAAGGTGCAAGGTAAAGGAGATGTCAAAGTTAAAATCAATGATGTTGTATATACCATATCAAGAGTGTTTTATGTGCTTGAATTAAGAAGCAATCTAATTTGTTTTGGGCAGCTTCAAGAAAAGGGTTTTGCATCTTAATTCAAAAGAATTGCTGTCAAATTCTCCACCCACAGAAACACTTAATCATGCAGGTTGAAATGGCATCTAACATAATGTTTCCACTTCAAACACAAGTTGCATCAGTCAAGTTAGTTTGCCACAAAATTACTATTCAGAATGATACTTGGCTATGGAACTTTCAATATGGACATCTGAATTTCAAGGGGCTAAAGACTTTGCAAGAAAAAGGCATGGTGGAAGGACTTCCTAAGTTGCAACCTCTAGCTAGAGTTTGTGAAGAATGCATGATGGGGAAACAACACAGAGAGGTTTTCCCAAAGGAAAGCACTTGGAGAGCATCACAAGTTTTGCAGCTCGTCCATTTAGACATATGTGGTCCAATAAGTCCTATCTCTAATAGCAATAAAAAGGTATTATATTACTTTTATTGATGATTATAGTAGAGAAACTTGGATTTATTTCTTGGCCAAAAAATCAGAAGTTTTTCAAGTGCTTCAAAGCTATTGTGGAGAAGGAAACTGATTAATTTATCATGGCATTGCGAACAGACCGGGGAGGAGAGTTCAATTCACAAGAATTTGTAATTTTTTGTGAATTGAATGGAATTAAAAGGCAGTTAACAGTAGCTTACTCACCATAACAAAATGGAGCAGCTGAGAGGAAAAATCACACCATTGTGAACATGATACATAGCATGCTTGTTCTGATGAAAGTTCCTAAAAGTTTTTGGCCAGAAGCTGCAAATTGGAGTATTCGTATCCTCAATAGATGCCCAACTCTAGCAGTAAAAAATGTTACTCCAAAAAATCAGAAGATTTTCAAGTGCTTCAAAGCTATTGTGGAGAAGGAAACTGATTAATTTATCATGGCATTGCGAACAGACCGGGGAAGAGAGTTCAATTCACAAGAATTTGTAATTTTTTGTGAATTGAATGGAATTAAAAGGCAGTTAACAGTACTTTAGAGTCTTTGTTGCCTGGCATTTGCTCATGCAAGTGATTCCCAACGCACTAAACTTGATGATAAGAGCATAAAATGTATAATGCTTGATGTTAGTGAGAAGTCAAAAGCTTATAGATTGTATAACCCAAAAACAAAGAAAATTATTATTAGTAGGGATGTTGTGTTCAATGAAGATGAAGGATGGAATTGGAACAATGAAGAAGATCGTTATGCTACTACTATTTCAGAAAATGCTAAGCAGAATCTTACTCAACACATAGTTCCCGAAGATAATGATGCTACACCTGACACTGTACCTACAACTTCTCAAAATGAGCCATCTGAAAATGACTCATTAGAAAATAATTTAGAATCTGAAGAAGTAATGGTTAGAGGAACCAGAATCAGAAAAGCTCCTGCTTGGTTAACAGATTATATAAGTGGAGAAGAACTGACTGATGAAGAAAATGGATCACACACTACTCTATTTATTGACAGTGATCCAATTACCTTTGATGATGTTGTCAATGCTCAAAATAGAGGAAAGCTATGGATGATGAGATAGATGCCATTCAAAGAAATAATACTTGAGAGCTCACAGATCTACATAAGGGAGGAAAAACCATCGAAGTCAAATGGATTTTCAAAACAAAGATAAAAGAAAATGGTGAAATTGACAAATACAAAGCAAGGTTAGTAGCTAAAGGTTACTCTAAAAAGCATGGCATTGATTATGTAGAAGTATTTGCACCTATAGCTAGACATGATACTATTCGATTAGTAATTGCTTTAGCTGCTAAAAATAATTGGGTTATCTACCAACTTGATGTAAAATCAACATTCTTGCATGGAACATTGAATGAACAAGTCTTTGTTGATCAACCTCTAGGTTATGTACAGAAAGGGCAATAGCAGAAAGTGAATCGATTGACAAAGGCCTTATATAGACTGAAACAAGCTCCTAGAGCTTAATACAATTGCATTGAAAAGCCATTTTATGAAAACAAATTTTGTAAAATGCTCTCATGAACATACACTATTTATAAAGCATCAAGAAGGAGGTAGAATCTTGATTGTTTATCTCTATGTTGATGATCTCATATACACTGGAAATGATGCATTCATGTTCAGTGAGTTCAAGATTTCCATGATGAATAAATTTGAAATGACAGATTTAGGGAGGATGCGTTATTTTTTGGGAATTGAGGTAAAGCAGACCAAGAATGGAATTTTTATAGGATAGAGGAAATATGCTGAAGAAACACTCAAAAGGTTTTGTATAGATGATTGCAATGCTGTACAAAATCCAATTGTTCCAAGAACCAAACTCATTAAAGATACTGAAGGAAAGAAGGCTAATGGTACTTATTTTAAGCAATTAGTAGGGAGCCTCATGTATTTAACTGCTACACGTTTCGACTTGATGTATGTAGTTAGTCTAATCAGCAAGTTCATGGAATCACCTACTGAAGTTCATCTTCAAGCAGCAAAACAAATTATTTGATACATAAAAGAGACAACAAATTATGACCTATTTTATAAGAAAGGATTACAAGAAAATCTGATGGGGTACAGTGACAGTGATGATCGAAAAAGTACTTCAGGATATGTTTTCATGTACAGTTCAACAGTTATTGCTTGGTCTTCAAAGAAACAACTAATCGTTACGCTCTCGACAACTGAAGTTGAATTCATTGCTGCTGCTTCATGCATTTATCAAGCCGTTTGGTTAAGGAAACTACTTAATGAGCTAAATTATTCCCAATATTGATCAACACTAATATATTGTGATAATAGTTCAGCTATTAAGTTATTTAAAAATCCAATTATGCATGAGCAAAGCAAGCATATAGATGTACATTTTCATTATCTATGAGAACCCATTAAGCAAGAAGTGGTGAATCTGGTTTACTATCAAAGCCAAGAGCAGGTTGCAGATATTCTAACAAAGCCATTGAAGTTGAATGATTTTAGGAAGATTCAAAGTTTACTGGAAGTTTGTTTAAGTTCTGATATAAATTGATTGCTAGATGCATTCAGTTTAAGGGAGGATGTGAAGATATTAGTTTAAAATTGTTTAGCATATGTTTGAATAATCCCTGAGTTGTAGGGATTTAGTTGTAATTAGTTTAAGCTTTGACCATTTCTTTAGTTAGACATCCCACTTTCTTAAAACATGAGATAGTGCATCTATTTTTTGTGAAATTCTGTTTCTGTAAAAGGCTATATAGCTAAACCTTTATTATTGAATAAAATAGAGAATTCTTCTCAAAACATAGCTAACAATTAGTAGAAACAAAAGAATAATTATATTACCCCTAGTGAAACTAAAATGGTTACAGGTTGTTGAGTGCGGTTGCGGCCTGTTCACCTTGTCTGGGTCTACGCGAACCTACCAAAAACTCGGCACCACCTTTCTATCTCGTCCCTCTGTAGTCTTGGTCACCCAGACTTTTCTCTCTCACTCTCTGTCTCGCTCCCAGCCACTGGGAGTACAATCTGTGTGCGTCCGTTCTCAGTTGCGTTGCTCTGTGCTTTATAGAGTTTGAACTTGCACATACCCGCTGCTTATCCCTCCAAATCCCGTAATACCCTCGATCCTGAAATGTGATTGAGATTTGAGGGTTGGTGTATGACCAGAAAAGGAAAGAATCTGGGTTTTTGGGCGTGACTTCGATCTGGGGTGGAGAGGATGCGTGATTGGAGCGTGATGGATGAAGGGAGTGCACGACTAGGGTTTGGAGGGGAAGGAGGAGCTTGGTTTGGGTCATTGTCGCGACCGAAAAATCGCGGCGGAATAGCAACTTAAAATTAATTAATATTAAATTAGGAGTCGCCACCAATTTTATTTTTTATTAGGAAAAATTGGAAAACTCAAGAAGAATAGTCTTTGAAATCATATTGAATTCGGAAGTCGGTTATGTGTAGGGAAGGATGGAAACTTAATCCCACAGCACCCCTAACACACCCGTCCTAAGACGGTACCTTAAATTAATTATGTAAATTCTTAATAATTTTTAAAAAATATTTGTTTTACCCCCTTTTGTAAAAAAATATGAAATAAACAAATAAATTATGAAAATTTAATTTTTGGCTTGACGAAATATAAGTCCCGCTCCTACGTATCCTCAGGTGCAATGGGAAAATCAAAGTCACGTAGTTCTTTAGAAAATAATTGTGGGTTGGTTGATTTTAATTTAAAAAAACTTTAAAAAATTTGAATCAACAAACCGTCGCGGCTCAGTTATTCAAATTAATGATTAAATAGGTGAAGCTCGCGTCGCGCTAGAGACGTCACCCACTGATTATCAAATTTATTACAAAAAAAAATTATTTAAATTTATCAATTAGTGATAATTTGAATTAACAAGCCGTCACGACTCAGTTATTCAAATTAATGATTAAATGGGTGAAGCTCGCGTCGCGCTAGAGACGTCACCCATTGATTATCAAGTTTGTTACAAAACTTTTATTTAAAATTATCAATTAGCGATTTAACTTAAAAAAATTGAAAAAAACATGATAATAATTTAAATATAAATATAAATATAAATATAATAATAATAATAATAATAAATATAAATATAATAATGATAATAATAATAATGATAATAATAATAATAATGATGATGATGATGATGATGATGATGATGATGATGATGATGATGATGATGATGTAAATCATCAAGTACGTCATAACTCGAGATGTTTACAAAATATAAGGATTAGCAAGTCATGTCATTTCGTAACCCATATTATTATTATTATTATTATTATCATTTTTAATTACTCTTATGTTTTAAATTTATCATTTCTTTCTTAACCCTTTTTCCCTATTTTTTTTACTCTTTTATTGGTCCAAAAGCCCCAATTCATTATCCTTTCATTCTTCCCATTTTTTTTTAAATTGGCCCACCAAGCCTACTTCACTAAAAAAACAAACAAAAAAAGAAAAAAAATCAAAAGAAACAGAGAAGACTTACGGTGCAGATGAGAAAAAAAAGGAGTACTTTGTTTGCTTTGGAACTTTTTCCTGGAGAGAGAACAGAGAAACGGGTGGCCACAGGGACGAGCACCAGAGGGGAGGGAGGAGCGGTTCCGGTGACACGACGGGGAGCTCCGGTGCTGGGCGGCGTCGTGTGGCCTGGGTGGGATCTGTTCAGTAGCTTCGGGTTGCAGGGTCGTGCCGGATCTGTACGGGTGGCGGCGCTCGCGGGTGGAGCTTCAACCGGCTCCGACGGCTCAGATCAGGTGGTTGGGCGATGCGGTTCGAGCAGCGGCGACACGGAGGTCCCGAACTGGGTGATGGTCGCGCAGTACGGAGGGGTGCGACGCCGTGAGGTTGCTGCGCGATTGGGAATGGTGGTTCGGCTAGAAAATGTCCGGCGCGATGGTGGCTTTTGCACTCGGTTGGGTCGTGGATGGTTCGGGACGGTGGCAATGTGGCTATGAGTTTCACGGTTGGAATGAAGAAGATGGTGAGGGGGTGTTTGGCAGGAATGGTGTTTTATAGGAGAAGGTGGAAGATGATGGTGATTCTGATGGTGTGGGTGAAGGTTGGAGAAGATGGAATGGTGAGAAAGGTGAGTTAACTCACTGAGTTGACTCAGTTATGGGAGAGAGGATGAAAGTGGGGGCAATGGCGGGAATGCTTTGCGTGAGGGAAAAAGTATTTTAGGTTGAGGCCTAAGTCCGATTCTCTCGTGTATGTTCGATGCCCCCTTTTTGTGTGTGGGTTAAGTGTTTTATAGGAGAGGATTAGGTGAGGTATTTGAGTTAGAATGTGATTGGGAGTTTGTTTAGGATAAGTGATGAGAGGTTTAGGATAAGTTTGTTTAGGATGAGTTTGAGTTAGGATGGGTTTACATTAGGATAAGTTTGTTGGTAAGATGAGTTATAGTTAGTTTAGGATATGTTTGTTTGGGATGATTAGGATAAGTGTTTGAAGATTAGGATAAGCTCCGATGGGGTCTGTTTTAGGATAAGTGATGAGTTTAAGTGTGAGGATAACTGATGAGGTTTATTTAGGATAAGTGCTTAAGAGTTGGTTTATGGGTTACAGGTTAATGGGTTAATGGACCAATGGGTTGAAAGATTATTTTTTATTTTTTTATTTTTTTATTCACAAAACGCCTCAGACAAAATTGGGTGTTCACAGTTGCCCCTCTTTACTTGTTTCTTACTAGATAAAAAGAATAACCGTAGTTTTTCTTTTTATCATGGTGAGGAACGAGTAAAGACATAAACTCGAATTTTGTTCGGGAGCGAAAACAAAACAATGCAAAGAACGATGAGCTCAATGACAGAAACTTAAAAGACAAAAGCCGATGCACTCAAAAGCAAAAGACATGAATTAGAAGACAGGGAGCCGATGCGCTCAAAAGTAAAGACAGGAATTAAAAGACAGGGAGCCGATGCGCTCAAAAGTAAAGACAGGAATTAAAAGACAGGGAACCGATGCACTCAAAAGTAAAAGACAGGAATTAAAAAGTAAAAGACAGGAATTAAAGAATAGGGAGCCGATGCGCTCAAAAGTAAAAAATAGGAGCCGATGTGCTCAAAAAGTAAAAGACAGAAATTAAAAGACAATGAGCCGATGCGCTCAAAAGTAAAAGACAACAGCCGATGCGCTCAAAACTAAAAGACAGAAGCCGATGCGCTCAAAAAGTAAAAGACAGGAATTAAAAGACAGGGAGCAGATGCGCTCAAAAAAGTAAAAGATAGGAGCCGATGCGCTCAGAATTAAAAGACAGGGAGCCGATGCGCTCAAAAGTAAAAAACAGGAGCCGATGCGCTCAGGAGTAAAAGATAGGAGCCGATGCGCTTAAAAACTTAAAAATGCAAATGCATGGAGTCGATGCGCTGCAATGGAAACATTCATGACAGTTAGACAATGCATTAAAATCTCTTTTTTTTTCTCTCTTTTTTTCTCTTTTTTTTTATATTTATTCTCTCTTTCTTTCTTTTTCTCTTTTCTTTTCTTTCCTTTAATCATTTGAACCAATGACTACTTTTGGAAAGCTTTGACCAATCAAACCCTTGTTCCTTGCTTTTCTTCATCAGACCCTTTGGCTATCTCAGAATCTTTTAAACCTTTTTTCTTCTTCATTCTCTCTTTTTTTTTTTCAACTCCTCTTTTCCTTCTTGGCAACAAATCACTCCGACCAAATGTCACATTGCAAACTATACTTTGAGCTACTGAGATCTTTCAATCTAGCTCAATCATTGAAGGATTGCTGTAGAAATGTCAGAATCAAGCTGTTGACCTTAAATTTATGTTATTTGAGACTTAACTTAATGAGTTAAACATGCATTCATGTATGGATAGAAATTCGTTAAATGAACAAACTTCTTTTCATTACTTTGGTAATATGATGAATATCTCAGTAAGACATATGCTTAAGACGAAAACATAGAAACAAAAGAAAATTGCAAGGAAAGAAAATTTGCCCCAGCTTTTGGTTCCTTATTCCTCATTCAATTGATTCCTCGCAACCATTTGATAATCCAAATATTGTCTCTGTTGCTAATTTCTTCAACACATATTTCCTTTAATCTTTCAGACATTTTCCCCCAATATGGCCAATTGAACGCAGAATAAAAATTACCCCAGTTTGGAGTTTCAGACCTCTTTCCTTTGAGATTTTGCCTATTTATTTGTCCTAACTTTTTCTTAAGCCGCCCTTTCGGGTTTTCGACCTAACGGACCTCTCTTTTTTTTTTTTTTTTTTTTTTTACTCTAACTTTTGCTTAGGCATCTTTCGGGTTTTCAACCTAACGAGCTTCCTCTTCTTCTTTTTTTTTTTTTTTTTTTTTTTTTTAGGCATAGAATCTCTTGACAACATCAAGATATTCTTGGCCTTGGCAATTCTTCTCCATCCATATTCTGCAAAATTAAAGCCCCTCCGAAAATGCTTGCTTAACGATGTAAGGACCCTCATAACTCGAGCCCATTTTCCTCTAGCATCCTCTTGATTAGGGAGAATCTTCTTCAATACTAAATCTCCCGAATGCAATTCTCTAGGACGGACTTTTTTATTAAAGGCTCGGCCATTCTCCTTTGATACAACTGTCCATGACAAATAACTCGCATCTCTTCTCTTCTATCATATTCAATTGCTCATATCGAGTCTTCACCCATTCAGATTCTTCCAACTCTGCTTCCATCAATACTCTTAGAGAAGGAATTTCAATTTCTATGTGAGAGACAGCTTCCATCCCATATACCAAGGAGAAAGGTGTTGTCCCAGTGCTTGATCGTATATTGGTACGATACGCGTGCAAAGCATAGGGTAACATTTCGTGCCAGTCCTTGTAGTTAACAACCATCTTAGCCACAATTTTCTTGACATTCTTATTTGCAGCTTCAACTGCACCATTCATCTAAGGCTTATAAGGAGCTGAATTATGATGCTTGATCTTGAAATTTTCACAGAACTTCTTAATCTCGGCACCATTGAGATTAGCAGCATTATCTGTAATTATCCTCTCTGGGATTTCGTATCTGCAGACAATATCCCTCTTGAGGAATTTCAAAAATACCTTTTGAGTAATATTGGTATACGAGCAAGCTTCTACCCACTTGGTGAAATAGTCGATTGCTACTAAAATGAAACGATGACCGTTGGAAACTTTGGGGTTAATCGGCCCAATGACATCTATTCCCCACATCGAGAAAGGCCATGGAGATACCATATTGTGCAAGGGGAATGGAGGTGCATTGACTCGATCTGCATATATCTGGCATTTATGGCACTTTCGAACATATTCTATGCAGTCCGCTTCCATGGTGGACCAATAATAACCGCTCCTTAAAATTTTTCGTGCAATCATATGACCATTAGCATGAGTCCCACAAATTCCTTCATGGACTTCACTCATGATTAAACGAGCTTCCTGAGCATCCACACACCTGAGTAAGGTGCCATCATGGCTTCTCTTGTATAGAACTTCCCATTCAAGAAAAAGGCCATAGCTAACCGGCGAATAGTCTTCTTATTCACTTCACTTGCCCCAGGTTGGGTATTCTCTATGTTGGATATACTTGCTTGATATCATGATACCAAGGTTTACCGTCGGCTCACCCTCCACATTGGCACAATACGCGGGCTCACTATGTACTTTTACTTGGATGGGCTGGACATTATTGTGGATATCCAACTTAGTCATTACGGCCAAAGTGGCCAAAGCATCTATGACCGATTCATGTCTCGAGCCATATGGGAAAAGGTCACCTCTTCAAACTTCTCGACCAACTTGGTCAAATACTTTTGATAGGGTACCAACTTTGGGTCTTTAGTTTGTCATTCACCATTCACTTGATAAATGATAAGTGCCGAATCTTCGAATACTTTTAATTGCTTTGATCCCCAAGTCAATTGCTACTTGTAAACCACAAGCACAGGGCCTCGTATTCAAACATTATTAGTGCACTCAAAATCCAACTTAATAGCAATCGATATTGTTTTTCGTCTGGGCGAGACAACAACAGCTCCTATGCCACCGCCATACATATTGATCTGCTCCATCAAAATACATCTTCCACGCAGACTCCTTTTTCCTTCCTCTCCTTCTCGCCATCAAAATTTCTCCATCGGGAACTCGGATGTCATTAGTTGTCCACCCTCAAGAGGATTTTCACCAAATGATCCGCAATTGCACTCCCTTTGACGGATTTCTGAGTCATGTACTTGATATCAAACTCTGATAACATCACTTGCCATTTTGAAACCCTTAATGAGACATGAGGGCTTTCAAATATGTACTTCAGAGGGTCCATTCGGGAGATCACCAAGTGGTGTAATAGAGCATGTATCTTTAACGCCGTAATCGTTTTGAGGTCCATACTAGAGCACAACAAGTCTTCTCAACAGCCGTGTAACGGGCTTCACAATCATTAAACTTCTTACTCGGTAATAAATCGCACTGCTCCTTTTTCCCGATTCATCGTGTCGCCCAAAGATTGCCCCCATTGAAGTTGACAAGATGCAGTTAGGTATAATATCAAAGGATGACCCTGTAGGGGGTATCAACACAGAGGGTTCATCAAATAAGCCTTTATCTTATCAAAAGCTTCTTGACATTCTTCATCCCATTTTCCTGGCTGATGCTTCTTCAACAACTTGAATATAGGCTCACAAGTGCTGGTCAGGTTAGCAATGAACCTAGCGATGTAATTAAGTCTCCCAAGAAAACTTCTCACTTCTCGCTCTGTCTTAGGAGGAGGCATCTCTTGTATTGCCTTTGCCTTATCCGGATCCACCTTTATCCCTTCTCTGCTAATGATGAATCTGAGTAATTTTCCAGTGGATGCTCCGAAAATGCATTTATTAGGATTGAGCCTCAACTTATACTTCCTGAGTCTTTCAAATAATTTTCGTAAGACTGCTACATGACTTTCCTTTTCTTTGGATTTGGCTACCATATCATCCACATAAACCTCAATTTCTTTATGCATCATGTCATGAAATAATGCAACCATAGTACGTTGATAGGTAGCCCCAGCATTTTTCAATCCAAAGGACATTACTGTGTAACAAAAGGTTCCCCAATGTGTAATAAAAGTCGTCTTTTCTTTGTCATCAACATCCATGGGGATCTGATTATACTCGGAATACCCGTCCATAAATGAGAACCTATGATTTCTTGCTGTATTGTCAACAAGAACATCAATATGGGGGAGCGGGAAATCATCTTTTGGACTGGCCTTATTTAGATCTCTATAATCCACACACATCCTGACCTTCCCATCTTTCTTTGGTACTGGCACAATATTTGCTACCCATTGCGGGTGTCTTGACACCTCTATAAATCCAGCTTCTAGTGCTAGTCACTTCTTCTTTGATCTTTAGTGACATATCCGGTGCATTCTTCTCAACTTCGCCTTTTGGTTCTACATCCGGATATAGTGGAATTTTATGTGATGCTATTCCAGGGTCTAATCCAGGCATATCTCTGTAGGACCATGCGAACACATCAAGGAACTCTCTCAATAGTGCCACCATTTCTATACGCTCAGGATTATCTACTATTCTCAACTCTTTCTTATCTTCTTCTGTTCCCATGTTAATTACTTCTATTACCTCATTGCTCACATCAAACTTCCTCTCTAAGTATTCCAGCATTTTTTCAAATTCTTCAACAATCTCTTTCTCTTCACCAAATCCTAGATCCTCTTCATCAAACATTGCAGGGGAATCAATTGACAAGTTTTCAAGGTCCCTCTCATGAGACGAATTCTCTACAAGACTCACATCCTTGGAAAGTAATTTATGGGGAGTTGGAAATATAAAATAGAGTAGAAATGATAAAGCAAGAGAAGGAAGTCTTTTTTTTTTTAAAGAGAAACACAAGAAAAGGAAACTAATAAATGTAAAAAGAAGGTAAGCAAAAAGAGTGACACAGAGGACTACTAAATAAACATACAACTTTATTTAGTTAATTGTCTCAAATAACATAAATATAAGATAAAAACATAGCTAGACATAAATATCTGCTTGTTACAGCATGACTAGATAATTACTTGGAAGCAATAACATCAATCATTGATTCAGATTGCCAGTTCTTGAATGGCTCCTCTTCAGTGAAAGGTCGGATTGCTTTGTACTCTTCGGGGCCTTCTTCATGCAAAGTGCATTGATAGTAAGATGGTATTGGGACGAATGACTTCTTCAGGCATGATTACTTTGGTTGGTGCCGGGAATGTTTCCCTCGGTGAGGAATATGCTTCATTTCGCCCTTATCACTCCTTTTCCCAAAGTCATATTCTCCATTCTCTCTTCCAGAGCGCTTCGTACCCCAATCCGAACTTGTCTAGCTTTTCTCGGAAGTGAAATCGGTGTCCGAGTTCCTTGTAATTTTGAGCCCAAATTTCTTTTCCTTTCTCGGTACCCATTATTAGTCTTAATTCGGCCACCACCACGATTCACAGCTTGCATCGAGGGCTCACCCCCACCGAGTTCGCTTTCAACTACCTCAAAGCTATGCCACAAATTCTCCTCATCTTTCTCTCGCACTTTCCACATACGGCAAGACCGAAACCGGTTTTGACACCATGATTTCTTCTTCTCCGTGTATAGTAATAACCGACCCATTCTCGATGTATTTAATACTCGTGTAGTGTAGAAGGAACAATCACAAAGAAGATGGGATCCATGGTCTCCCCAGGAGCATAGTGTAACCAGGCTCAATGTTCATAACTTGGAACAATACCCAAAAATTACTTGGACCAATCTCTAATAGCAACGTCACCTCTCCTAAAATGCCTCTCCTATTTTCATCAAAGGCTCGCACTACCATTTCTCGAGGTATCAGTTCATCCTCACTTATCGACAATGAGGTTAGAGTCGACTTCGGTAAGATATTTAGCGCAGACCCCCCATCAATCAAAACCTTTGCAACTATATACCCTTTGCATTTAAGGGTTATGTGTAAGGCCCGTGGGTTTTTCTCAAACCGAGAGGTGATCTCTTCATCCATAAATGTGATCATATTGACGTGCTTTACCGGGTCCACCATGCTGACAACATTCTCAGGGGTAACATCGGGTTTGACATAAGCCTCATTCAATACTCTTAGCAACGCTTTTCGATGTAACTCAGATGTCAAAACGAGTGACAAAAGGGATATCCTTGCTGGAGTCTTCTTCAGCTGTTCCATCACATTATATTCACTCTGTTTTATGATCTTTAAAAATTCTTCCTCCTCTTCTTTCCCTCTCTCCTCTTCTCTTGCATTTTCCTCCTTACCCCATTCTTTAACATTCTTCTTCTTCTCTACTTCTACTGGGCCATAACATCGCCCACTCCTTGTAACTATATTAGTCACACACCCTTCATCCTGGAGTATTTCAGCAACTTGGGGCTTTGAAGTCTCTTCCTCGACTCCTTTCGTTTCCACCCTAGCTTCATAATTCCATGGTACTGAGTGGGTATCATCATAAGCAAATGGCATTGGCTTCTTGACTGTAACAACTACCCTCCCTGGCGCCGGGATTTGGTTGAGAGGTGGCACCTTCAGCATAAAGCGTTCTACCATACTAACTTCTTTAGAGGAAGCTACCCCTTGTCCAACTTGTATTATTCCCAAAGTGAGTAAATCCTGGACCCGAACCTTGAAGTCCCAACAGTTCTCAATATCGTGTCCTGTTCCCCCACAATGGTAAACACATTTTGATTCTTCATCGTACTTCTCCTTCTTTTCTTTTACTGATGAAGCGGTGCCGTGATATCATAACCTCGCTTTCTTCAACCCCTTAAATATTTGAGTCATCGGCGTACGCAGGCTCATGGCATTCTTTATTGGGGGTCCTTCCATCTCTAAAGCATTCACCACATTCCTTTCACCATGATTAGGAATTGGATTGCTTGACAATACTAGGTCCACCTCTTTCTTGAATGTCCGCTTTTCCACAAGCAATAAGCTTTCTTACTTTGCCATCTTGAAAGACTCACAAATCCTCGATTGAGTGCCCCGAAATATCCATATGGTACTTGCAAGTTAAATTGGGGTTGTACTATGCTGGAAATGGTGGTTGTAGGGGACGTACAGGGTTCCCTGAGATGAGGTGAGCATCAAACAGCCTTTGGAATAGATCTGCGTTTGAGATGGACAGTTTTGGGAAAGGGGGTAGGTTTTGGGTACGGAAACGGCCTTGATTTTGGAAGTTTGGTCGAGGTTGTGGGTAGTTTTGAAAATTTTGCGGAGGCCGAGGTGGGTACTGAGTATAGATTGGGCGAGTTGGTGCATATGGATGAGGTACCGGGATATTATTGATTTGGAATGGTTGTGTTTGAGGTATATTTACGGGAGGAGCAGTTGGGCTAGGTAGATGGGACGGTGCAGGTGTCTGATAAGAAGGGTAAACGTTTGGGTTGTATGGGGTGGTCGGTAAGTAGGGTAGGATGGGGAATATCGGGGTCGTAAAGGCTGCAGATTTCTGCACGTAACTCACTTCCTGGCTCCTTTTTCTTGGGGGGAACCCCTTCTTGAAACTACTTTCATTATTGTCAGCTGGCAATTTTTCAGCTTTTACCAAAATTTCAATTCTTTCTCCAGCAGCAATTAAATCAGCAAAGTCTCTATAAGCGGCGCCCGCCATTGTCCCAATATAAGGAGCTCCTAAAGTTCCCAAGAAGTATGAGCACATCTCAGCAAAGTTAACGGCGGTTGCACTTGGGCTGCAAGAGTTCTCCATCTCTCGGGCATATTGTTTGAATGTCTCCTCATTTTTCTTCTCGCAATGTTCCCAACCGCTCTCGAGTTGGGGCAGTATCCAGATTAAACCGATATCGACCCATAAATAAATTCGCCTAAATCATCCCAAGAGGAGATTTTTGAGAGGTCCCGTTGGATACACCACTCCAAAGCAGTGCCCACAAACTTTCATGAAAGAAATTGACGAGGAACTTCCAATCCCTTGACCAAATGGACATTTTGGTAATATAAGTTTTTAGGTGGAAAAAAGGATTGGTGCTCCCATCGTACTTGACAAATTCAAGGACTTTGAAATCCTTGGGGATGACGATGTTAGCAGTAGGGCACAATTCTTCTATCCCAAGGGGACCGTAGGTGCTAGGACCCTTGATCGCCTTAATTTGCTCTTCCATCTTTTCCATCCACTCTTCTTTCATCTTGTCATTCTGAACAGTTGCATGTCCAGTACCGGTAGGAAATCCAGTTGTCATCATATGTGGTCGTTCCCACGTGAACTCGAAGATTACCATGGACCTCATTGCGAGTACATTCTAATGAATGATATCGTTCTCCAATAGGAATCACTACGATGCGGTGTTTGAGGTTCCTCCCACATAAGGTACCTCGAAGTGACTCCGTGGTTTGTCCTCATGGAAGAGTGGTATTCAAAGGGTGCGAGTGCGCCCGTTACTCCCGTACCTCCAACCGCCCCATCAAGGTGAGGGTCTCTCTCATGGTGACAACATTTCCTCAATTCTTCTTTGAGATTCTCTCACCTCATTCACCCTTCCTTTCACTTCATCTACTTCCAAACTTAGGTTCCTACCTTCGTTCTCAGCCGCCATTGCTGCAAGCAACCTTGTTCGAGCCCTAGTGTTATGAACACGGGTTTGATTGGTGTCTTCTTTCCTTGGTCGCGCAATGGTTTTAAATTTTCTGTGAACAATCAAAGTAAAATTTGTTAAAACAACCATGATTATTATTGATTTGTTAAAGGACCATTGTTAATTTGTGCCAGGTGGATTTGAGTGAGTATCTTTAATCTTTGCTCATCATGACTGTTTCTTAGAACGTCTCGTTCAAAAGTTTGTCATGACCATTACTTAGAACGTCTCGTTCAAAAGTAATAGATCTTCAATGCAACATAGGATCGAAGAACAAAAAAAGGCATACTTTATTCAATTGAAAAAGAATCATCAACATTATTTAAGAGGAATACATCATTTCCACTCTACTTGAAATACATCATTGTCTAGTCTAATTCCTCCTTCTCAAATGACTGCACCCTAATCATCTGCTTCATTTGCCCAATAAGATTCTTGCAATATTCAATAAAGTCATTGATCTCTGCCGGAGTCTTAAGAGGATCGACCATCTTATCCACCACCTTTAAGTAATATGGAATGTCTGCGATCGCCGTGTTGGCTAGGCATGCCAGCTTCGAGAATTGGTCTCTCCAAAAATGGACTTCTTTTTTCCATTCATTAATGTCCTCGTCTTATTGTCTTGCATGATCTATCATTTTCTGCAAGTCCTCCTGTCCCTGTCGCAATGCTGCTTCATACCCTGCAATCTCCTCGACAGTGCGCAACCTCTCAATTCTGATCATGTCTTCATATCAGGTTGACACTGTCTCCACTTGTTGCCTCATACTATCTGCTTGCTGAAAAGCCTTATTCTGTGCTGCTTTGGCAATTACGAGCAGCTCCTTGAGTTATTGATTTTCTGTCAGAGCCTTATCTCTTTCCTGCCCTCAGAGCCTTAGTTCCTTATTTGCAGCTTCCAAACATTTTCTGATTTTTGACATACTATCTTGCTCTGTCCTTTGCCTTTTGTTTGCTTTTTCGAGAGCAACGTTTTTCTCAGCATTTTCATGTCTTAAAACTGCACATGTCTGGCGAACCTTTTCCAACTCGCCTCTAATTTCCTTTTTCTTTGTTGGCTTCACTAACTTTTCTCTTATTTCTTCATCTTCTATCGAAGTCGAGGCAAAGATTTACCAACCGTAGAGGTTACTTGGGATTTTAAAGGGTAACTTAACTTTCTGCGCCCTGTTCTTGACCCACCGCTCGTAACTTTCTTTAACTCCGCAGACTTCGACTCCCGCTCTTTTACTTTTTCTAATAACTTTCTTCCAAGCGTCTCGCACTCTCCTAATGTCTCAAGACACTCCATTTGCATGTCATAGACAAAAGGAATGGTTTCCAATTCTGATGGTGGCCCTATCATGGGATAGCCTAATTGTCGCAATGCCAGTGCAGGGTTGTAGTTAATGCATCCCCGAGTACCCATGAGAGGAACATTAGGAAAGCCTTCACACCGATAGACCACCGTTTGCCCTTCTTTACGCGCCGTGGGTACCATATAATTTTCTTTTCCTCAAGTTTGGCCAATTCTTCACCCATTCGCGGCCGTTCTTGGTTTTCAACTGGAGCATCTTGAGACTTGTAATGGGACATGGATCCTCATAGCCCTCTTGAACATGTGACTCGTGAGCCATACGAATAACATCGGTAGACAACATAAGATCCGCTTACCCTTCTTTTCATGGCGTAAATTCGTAGTATAATATACATCGAAAGAAGAAGGGTTGGGACGGGATTAGCAAGATTATTCCTTCGAGCGAGAAACACATCTATTGCTTTGTAAAATCTATCAAGTCTTCATTACTCTGGAATAGGATGCTTTGCCATAAATAGTGAGGGCTAACACATCCATAAAGGTATTCCGCCTCTTCAACCTTGGCTAGGTGGTGCATGTGTTCTTCTAAATATTTCCTTGGGAATCCCTCTGCTTCCTTTCCTATTTTGCGTTGCTTTTTGCGGATCCTTCACATGAATCTTCAAGATGTCTGCTATGGTTGGCATGGATGCATGGTGGCCTATAAAGAAGTATGGCTCTTCCTTTTCCAACGGCAAGCCCAAGATCTGCTCAAACTCTTCCAAGGTGGGGGCCAACTGACAATCTTGAAATGTGAAACATCGCAATGGTGGGTCGTAGAATTGGGCTAGCGCGGTAATAGCTTCTACCTGGACATCAACCTCTAACAGATTCAGAATCTTCCCATATCTCGCAGTGAAGGTCAGGCGTTGCGTCTTCTTCAACATTCGGCCCAAACTCAACAGAGGCTTTTACGTGTCAACTTCATTGGCCTTAAGTCGCAAAGTTTTTTTCAAAACAACCTCATTGTGATCTGATCTCATGACACGTTCCATTATTAATCAAAGATACTCACTGTTAATCCTTAGGCACTTAGTTTCAACAGTCCCTCAACAAACCTAGTTTTAACGCATAAGAACTGTCAATGCATGGTTTTTGGAGAAAACATGATGCGAAGAATGATGACTTGTGATGCAATAATGAGTGAGTGAGTTGTTGGTCCTTTAATAATGACTCATCTCCTTTTTTTTTTGGAAAAAAAAATTTAAGAGGGACGCAAGTATGGTTTGTCACATTAAAAGACTGAACAACTCACAAGATATGGATAAATCTAAAGGTAATGAAAGGTGTGCTCCCTTTGTGTCCTAATGGGGTTGCCTTAAACTTGGGAATTCTATCCTAAGGATCTAAGAGTCTTTCTGGTTCGTGAGAACTTCCATGGGGTGGCTTTTCTATTTTAAAGGTCTCTAGAGCCAAGTCCTATTTCAGAATGTTGACCACGAAATAGTGGGTAAACCAACTAGGTGTGGGACATTCATGAAAAAGGCGCACTCTAGATGAGGTTTTCGCGATAACCAAACAGGAAGTACATCCAAAATGGCTACCACTACGCAACCTCTACTTAACTTAGGCTTCACTCAGACCCGGGTATAGGGCCCCACTCGAATGTGTGTGCTTTACGTGTAGGTGCAGTGGGTGCTGGGAGCGTACAAACCTTCACAATCCTAAAGACTACCCACATCCTGCAAAACAAAGCAAATACAAAACAAATTCCAAAAGTTTTCTACCCTAAGGTTCAGATAGTACAACAATTAAAAATAATATATATATATAAAAAATCATCAAATAATAAAAGAAAAAGAAAAAAAGGGATAAAACAAACATATAAAGATCACAAAAAAATTTGCATAACTAACTTTTACAGCTTGACTCTCAAGTCTCCCCAATGGAGTCGCCATCATTGTCATGACCGAAAAATCGCGCGGAATAGCAACTTAAAATTAATTAATATTAAATTAGGAGTCACCACCAATTTTATTTTTTATTAGAAAAAATTGAAAAACTCAAGAAGAATAGTCTTTGAAACCAGATTGAATTCGGAAGTCGGTTATGTGTAGGGAAGGATGGAAACTTAATCCCACAGCACCCCTAACACACCCGTCCTAAGACGGTACCTTAAATTAATTATGCAAATTCTTAATAATTTTTAAAAAATATTTGTTTTACCCCCTTTTGTAAAAAAAATATGAAATAAACAAATAAATTATGAAAATTTAATTTTTGGCTTGACGGAATATAAGTCCCGCTCCTATGTATCCTCAGGTGCAAAGGGGAAATCAAAGTCACGTAGTTCTTTAGAAAATAATTGTGGGTTGGTTTATTTTAATTTAAAAAAAACTTTAAAAAATTTGAATCAACAAATCGTCGCGGCTCAGTTATTCAAATTAATGACTAAATAGGTGAAGCTCGCGTCGCGCTAGAGACGTCCACCCACCGATTATTAAATTTATTACAAAAAAAATTTATTTAAATTTATCAATTAGTGATAATTTGAATTAACAATTCGCATTTAATTTCGCTCAGTTATTCAAATTAATGATTAAATGGGTGAAGCTCGCGTCATTAGAGACGTCACCCATTGATTATCAAGTTTGTTACAAAACTTTTATTTAAAATTATCAATTAGTGATTTAACTTAAAAAAATTGAAAAAAACATGATAATAATTTAAATATAATAATAATAATAATAATAATAATAATAATAATAATAATATAATAATAATAATAATAATAATAATAATAATAATGTAAATCATCAAGTTGTCAAACTCAGATGTTTACAAAATATAAGGGTTAGCAAGTTGTCGCAACTCGGGTAACCCATATTATTATTATTATTATTATTATTATTATTATTATTATTATTATTATCATTTTTAATTACTCTTTTGTTTTAAATTTATCCTTTCTTTCTTAACCCCTTTTCCCTATTTTTTTTTACTCTTTTATTAGTCCAAAAGCCCCAATTCATTATCCTTTCATTCTTCCCATTTTTTTTTAAATTGGCCCACCAAGCCTACTTCACTAAAAAACAAACAAAAAAACAAAAAAAAAAATCAAAAGAAACAGAGAAGACTTACGGTGCAGATGAGAAAAAAAGAGTACTTTGTTTGCTTCTAACTTTTTCCTGGAGAGAGAACAGAGAAATGGGTGGCCACAGGGACGAGCACCAGAGGGGAGGGAGGAGCGGTTCCGGTGACACGACGGGGAGCTCCGGTGCTGGGCGGCGTCGTGTGGCCTGGGTGGGATCTGTTCGGTAGCTTCGGGTTGTAGGGTCGTGCCGGATCTGTACGGGTGGCGGCGCTCGCGGGTGGAGCTTCAACCGGCTCCGATGGCTCAGATCAAGTGGTTAGGCGGTGCGGTTCGAGCAGCGGCGACACGGAGGTCCCGAACTGGGTGATGGTCGCGCAGTACGGAGGGGTGCGACGCCGTGAGGTTGCTGCGCGGTTGAGAATGGTGGTTCGGCTAGAAAATGTCCGGCGTGATGGTGGCTTTTGCACTCGGTTGGGTCGTGGATGGTTCGGGACGGTGGCAATGTGGCTATGAGTTTCACGGTTGGAATGAAGAAGATGGTGAGGGGGTGTTTGGCAGGAATGGTGTTTTATAGGAGAAGGTGGAAGATGATGGTGATTCTGATGGTGTGGGTGAAGGTTGGAGAAGATGGAATGGTGAGAAAGGTGAGTTAACTCACTGAGTTGACTCAGTTATGGGAGAGAGGATGGAAGTGGGGGCAATGGCAAGAATGCTGCGTGAGGGAAAAAGTATTTTAGGTTGAGGCCTAAGTCTGATTCTCTGTGTATGTTCTGATGCCCCCCTTTTTTTGTGTGTGGGTTAAGTGTTTTATAGGAGAGGATTAGGCTGAGGTGTTTGAGTTAGAATGTGATTAGGAGTTTGTTTAGGATAAGTGATGAAAGGTTTAGGATAAGTTTGTTTAGGATGAGTTTGAGTTAGGATGGGTTTCTGTTAGGATAAGTTTGTTGGTAAGATGAGTTATAGTTAGTTTAGGATATGTTTGTTTGGGATGATTAGGATAAGTGTTTGAAGATTAGGATAACTGATGGGGTCTGTTTTAGGATAAGTGATGAGTTTAAGTGTGAGGATAACTGATGAGGTTTATTTAGGATAAGTGCTTAAGGGTTGGTTTATGGGTTACTGAGTTAATGGGTTAATGGACCAATTGATTGAAAGATTATTTTTTATTTTTTTATTTTTTATTCACAAAACACCTCGAGACAAAATTGGGTGTTCACATCATGGATGGGCAAATTCGGGTTATGGGTGAGAAAGGAGATGACTTGAGTGGAAGTGATGGATTTGAGTTGATCCATATTTGATGAGTTACCAATTGATTTGGACTTAAAGTAGATAATTTGAGAAAAATTAGGTTAAGTTTGTGCATATAAAAAGGTTGAGTCATTTTATTTTTTATTTTTAAAAAAATCTAGACTAAGATGAATTGTATGTTTAAACTTAATGAAAATTTAGATAAAAAAAACTAAGTAAAATAAAATTTATTTTAACAATTTTTTATTTTTTATTTTATTTTAAATTAAAAATTTTAAAGATTCAGATAAAATTAAATGTTCACAATATATATATATATATATATATATATATATATATATAAGACATATTTAATGAGAGAAATTTTTATCATGTGAGAGGGTAAGAGGAATAAATCTTGACCATACAGCCATACATAAATGGTCAAGATTAAAAGTTACTTAAATGTCATGTGACCACTTAAAAAGTCACATGCATTTATCTTCTAATCTTGACCATTCATAAAAGATCCAACGGTCAAGATTCACTCCTCTCACCTCTCACAATAAACACTCCTTTCACTAGATACACTCCTTATATGTATGTGTGTGTGTGTGTATATATATATATATATATATGATCTTATTCAGGTGAGAGAAATATTTATTGTGAGAGGTGAGAAGAGTGAATCTTGACCATTGAATCTTTTAGGAATGATCAAGATTAGAATATAAATGCATGTGACTTTTTTAAGTGGTCAAATGAGTCATGACCTTCAAATAACTTTTAATCTTAACCATTCATGTATGATTGTATAGTCAAAATTTACTCCTCTCAGTCTCTCACAATAAAAACTCCTCTCACTAGATATGTTCCATATATATATATATATATTATAGTTTTTTTTTTTTTTTTATTTTTTTTTTTAAATCTAGACTAAGATGAATTGTATGTTTAAACTTAATGAAAATTTAGATAAAAACAAAAATTAAGTAAAATAAAATTTATTTTAACAATTTTTTTATTTTTTATTTTATTTTAAATTAAAATTTTTAAAGATCCAGATTCACAATATAAATATATATGCAGTACTATTCTTGTAGATATTAAAGATAAGTACAAAATGAGAAACGGGTAATAAAATATCGAAGAAAACTAGTGGGTAGCTTTCAGTTCAAATGTTCCAGATGTATTTTCGGCTTGGAAGTGCTAAAATTCAAACAAAGAATAGGCCGAAGTATGATTGGTTTTAGTTGTTGTACTTTCCCATTAAATAATTCTTAATCCTCTTTATTAATCTTCTTAAATATAATCTTAATTAGTATATAAAAAATGTTAAATATTTTTTATATTTTTAAAACATTAAATATATTTATTTTTTATTTAATATTAAGAGAATCCTTATTATTATAAGAATTTTTTAAGATGATATAATTAAGGGTAGTCATTAGGTTAGATTGATCCGATAAATTCAAAAATCAAAACTAAATCAACTAAATTGATTTGGTTTAGTTTGGATAATTAAAATAAATTGAATCAAATTCGATAAAAATCAATCTTTATCGATTTGATTCTTAAATTTGTGATTTTGAACTTAATGACCTGGTGACCCAAACAAATAACTCGATAAATTTTTTTGTCTTTCTATAAATGTCAATAGTTTATATTGTGCATTTTAATTAGTTCACAAATTAAAATTTTCATTTCATTCATTATTTAAATGCTTTTAAAAGATTAGATGACATACCAATTTATCAACTCAACCAATGAACTATCATATCATAATATGTAATTGCATGTTGCCTTTTTTATTCTCTATATATGTATATTTTATTATTTTCTATAACTCTAATTTTGATCAAAATTATTTTATTATCATATTTATTTTATTTGTTCAGTTAATAATTTATTTTATTTTATTATATGTAGTTTATTGTATTTTTTAGTTTTGTCTTATTAAAAGTTTTGTTTTTAATAAACAACCCCATAATCTAATGCAAACTTTATTCAAGTTGGCAAAAAATTATTTACACCAAATCAATCCAAAATAATTAAATTTATTTTTGCCGATCCTGCAAACCATATTTCTGTCATTATCCAGCGAAAACCACAAATGGAAGACGGCAGGAAACACACTAAAATCGTGTAAATTGGCGGAGATGAAATACTTCAAGGATGATTTTTTTTTTTTTCATACACAGTTGAGTCGCAAAGTAAAAGTTTAGATATTTAACTGGTTTAAATTTTAAGGTTTTTCAATCGGGTACTTTAAAGATATTTATTAAGAAACTTAAAATAAAAAATTTTGTATTAAAAATAAAAACTTTTTAATTATCAATGCACTAAATATTTCATTTTTTTATGTAAAATTTCTTATTTTAAAACTTTAACAAATATTTTTAAGGCATCCTTTATACAAACCGAAACTTTAAAATGAAAGTTCTTGACGGCTGATTTTCTCCATAATAATTAATTAATTATACAGCAAAAAATATTAAAAAAAGACATCTTTGTAATTGTCTGTTGCGTGTACCATGTTAACGCAAATTACACACGCAAAAGAAATAGAGACGATGGGATAGGATTTTTTTGTAATTTTGGTGGAGTTGTTAATTCTGTTGGCATTTAGGTGGTATTAGATTCTAAGCCTTTCCAACATATGAAACCAAGTACCTACACAGACAGGATGACCAAATTCAATTCCAAAATTGATCACAAAACCGAAGTTTAATATACAAAACAACTGGATCTGCTCCTAATACAATACCAATACTTGGATACAGCAACTGAAATACGAGAAACACAACGAAAAGTAACTGATTCAGATCAGAGATCAGACTGAAGCATATAGCGCCGTGAGTATGAAAGTTGTAGATTTTAATCAAGAATAATATAGTATGAAACTATGGTCATTTCGGTGTCTACAATGTTGTCTAAGTCTGTTTTTAATACTAGAGGTCATGTCCTTAAAGCATTTTGTAGTTCTTTGAATTTCACCACGGTAGAAGTCTTAATTTATACCCAAAATTGATTGAGACTTCTTAAGAAGATTGATAATCTACGGAGTCAACTAGAGAAGATTGAGTAGGTTAAATCAAGTATACAATCATCATTTGTAATTTTTAACTTTTTCATTTTACATGTAGTTTATCATTTCATTCATTTGACATTTTTAATTTTATATTGTATTCCTTTATTGTATTATTAGAAATATCAAGAGTTGCTGGACTTCAAGAACTTGAGGTTGCTAGTGATTTTAAGAGCAAGAGGATGAGGTAAGGTAAAATCATATATTTTAAATGTTCTTAGCTTCTTGCATCTTTGTGAATGTCAATGCAAGTTAATAAAGTCACCAATGATCATATAACAATTTATTTATCATGTTGCAGGAAGGATAAGAAGGATTGACTTTGAGGAGTTTTACTCATGCTTTGTTTTTGGAGGATCCAATTGGAGTGCCACTTGACTTGAGGTTTGTCATTTGTGGCTTTGTGTATGACTCTGTGTAGTCAGTTAGAATTTGTTTATATTCTGACTATCTGATTAGAATCAGTAATTTATTTTTGACAAGAAAATTAGACTGTGTATGACTCTGTATAGTCAGTTGTAAGTCTTTATATTGTTATTTGAGATATTGACTAGCAGCAGAGCAATGCCTTATTGCCTGGCTGTCTGGCTTTATAAATTTTACAATTTACCTTATACTGATACTCTCAGAATCAACTCATTACTTTAGTTGTTATGTTATCGTAAGCATTTAGATGAGGTACCAGTAGCAAAAATGTTATTGCAAGTTCTTGTTTCTAGTTTTCTTTTGGTTCTTAACTGTCTGTTTAAGTATCTTTAGATGATTAGTTTTCTTTTGAACTGATATGGAGATTTAAATCCTCTTTTATGTCCTAAGAAAAAAAAATAGGTTGTGTAAAGATTTAGAGTGTTGAAATCATGTGATTAATCATACACTTGGGATTGTGCTCATGCTTGAAACATCTTGAAAGCACCCCCTCTTATGAGGAGGGCAGAGTTCAGTTATTAATTGTGAGAGAGTGTTTCCTATCATGTTCAAAATCAAATAAGCTCTCTAAATGACTCTCATTATCTACAACATATTTTTGTACTCTTGATGGATTTTTGTTAAAGTTAGCATACATTTGGGAGTGTCATTTTGTCTGTTAAATCCTCTTCATTTTGCCATGGAAGTGGACATAGCTAGAAATTCATGATATATATATTACTTCTTAGACTATTGACTCAAACTAACTAGTGCGATCATACATGAGTTAGGTTTTAATTAATAGTTAATGTGGCACAAAAATTGATTGTTGAAATGTAGAAATGTTAGTAAAGGATTTTTTAGCATACGTTTTGGAGTGTCATTTTATCCAAAATCGATTCAAATATATATATTATCCGACTACTCGACCCAAACCAACTTGATTCGATCTCAATTAATTGATTTGGATATTTTTTTTCCTAAACTCAAACTAACCCGATCGGTGAACACCTATTGAACCTAATGAAAATTTAGATAGAAACAAAAAAATTAAGCAAATTTTTTTTTTACAGTTTTTTTTATTTTTTGTTTTATTTTATTTTATTTTAAATTAAAAAATTTTAATGGCCGGTGTTGACAATATATATATGCAGTACAATTCTTGTAGATATTAAAGATAAGCACAAAATGAGAAACTGCTAATAAAATATCGAAGAAAAACTAGTGGATAGCTTTCAGTTCAGATGTTCTAGATGTATTTTCGGCTTGGAAGTGCTAAAATTCAAACGAATAATAGGCCGAAGTATGATTGGTTTTAGTTGTTGTACTTTCCTATTAAATAATTCTTAATCCTCTTTATTAATCTTCTTAAATATCATCTTAATTAGTATATAAAAAAATAATAAGTATTTTTATATTTTTAAAATAGTGAATATATTTATTTTTTTATTTAATATTAAGAAGATTGTTATTATTATAAAATTTTTTAAGATGATATAACTAGGATGTTTATTAGGTTAAATTGACCACATAAATTCAAAAATCAAAACTAAACCAACTAAATTAATTTGGTCTAGTTCAAATAATCGAGTTAAATCGGATCAAGCTCGACAAAAATCAATCTCCATTAATTTAGTTCTCAAATTTGTGATTTTGAACTCAAAAACCTAATGACCTAAACAAATAACTCGTTGATGTTTTTTTCTTTTTATAAATACCTATTGCTTATATTGTGTATCTTAATTAGTTCACAAATTAAATTTTTTATTTTATTTATTATTTGAATGTTTTTAAAAAATTAAATAACATACTAATTCACCCACTCAACTAATGAACCATCATGTCCTAATCAATAATTACATATTGCTTGTTTTTTTTTATATATATGTATAGTGTATTATTTTTTGTAACTCTAATTTTGATAAACATTATTTTATTGTTATATTTATTTTATTTGTTTAATTAATAATTTTTTATTTTTTTATTTTATTATATTTAATTTATTGTACTTTTCAATTTTGTCTTATTAAAAGTTTTTTTAATGAATAATCCGATAATCTAAACTAAACTTTAATTTAGTTGGCAAAATAATATTTATGTCGAATCAATCCAAATTAATTAAATTTATTTTTTCATCAAATCCAAACTAAACTCACATGTAAACACTCGTAGATAGAAGAATTATCCATTGAATATTTGATCGTACTTAAAAAATTAGTTTATCACGAAAAAATAGTTTGAGAAACCCAAAAACACCTATAGATATAACAAAACTCGTTCCCTATTAACTGACAAGAAAATAAAACCGAAAGTATTCTCAGTCAAACTCAATTGAAGTTATCCTGATGTTGTAGATTGGAACTCCATCTGTGCCGATCCTGCAAGCCATATTTCTGTCATTATCTTCAGCGAAAACCACAAATGGAAGACGGCAGGAAACACAATAAAATAGTGTAAATTGTGCGGCGGAGATGAAATACTTCAAGGATGATTTTTTTTTTTTCAAACACAGTTGAGTAGCAAAGTAAAAGTTTAGATATTTAACTGGTTTAAATTTTAAGGTTTTTCTATCGAACACCTTAAAGATATTTGTTAAAAAATTTAAAATAAAAAAATTATATTAAAAATAATTTTTTTAGTTACTAATATGCTGAATATTTTATTTTTATGTAAAATTTTTTATTTTGGAACCTTAACAAATATCTTTAAAACACTGTTCAGATGAACTAAAACATGAAAATGTAAGTTCTTGACGGCTGATTTTCTCCATAATAATTAATTAATTATACAGCAAAAAATATTAAAAAAGACATCTTTGTAATTGTCTGTTGCGTGTAGCATGTCAACGCAAATTACACACGCAAAAGAGAAAGAGACGATGGGATAGGATTTTCTGTAATTTTGGTGGAGTTGTTAATTCTGTTGGCATTTAGGCGGTATTAGATTCTGAGCCTTACCAACATCAGAAACCAAGTACCTACACAGACAGGATCCTTGGACCAAATTCAATTCCAAAATTGATCACAAAACAGAAGTTTAATATACAAAACAACTGGATCTGCTCCTAATACAATACCAATACTTGAATACAGCAACTGAAATTCGAGAAACACAACGAAAAGTAACTGATTCAGATCAGAGATCAGACTGAAGCATATAGCTTTGGAACAAAAGAAAACCACTTGAAACCACAGCTACATTTCATAGGCAAAGAGGGGCATCTGGGAAGCCAATGCCAAGTCTTCCTGGAAACCAAGAAATACAAGATCTCTGGCCAAGTATAGCAGCAAATGCAGATCATCCCTTCATGCCAAAAGCAATAAACGTGCTCATAGTTATGGTAACAAACTGACACAAATTTCTTACACATAAGATCAGGCAACACCTGCACTTCCACCCAATTCCCTGATTCACCCATTTCCCACAACTTGATGCTCCTCGAGATCCCATTGTTCCCAACCCCACCAACCAAATACAACTTTCCCTCTCCATTACTTACCAATCTAATAAAAGTGAGCTGGTTAGGTAACTCACCAACTGGTCTCTCCCATCTTCCACTCTCCAAATCAAACCTCACCACTGAAAACGGTTCTGGGGTTGCAAAATACAAACCCCTCTTGAAGAAAACACCTTGTTGGTGATGGTTGCCACCTAGAATGGGACCAAAACCTTCGAATCTTCGCCAAGAAAGCACGTTTGAATCATAAACGAAGGCACTGTTTGAAGCTGACTCAGAACAGAGAACAAATATGGTGTACCCAGTTGGGGTTGTAACAAAAGTGAGATGCTCTAGGTGAAGAGTGAAACTTGGGTATTCAATCTTTCTTGAGGACTTGATCAAAAGATTGCACACGAGCAAGGAACATGAGGTGGAATCTGATAAGCAAAAGAGGCCACCAGAGGAGACAAGAGAAGTGAAGGGTGATGAGGAGTGGAGGGAATCAGAGAAGGAGAGTGAGATGTTGCGCCAGGTGCCAAGGGTGCAGTCATAGAGAGGGAAGTGACGGTGGAATTGGGGGTGGGAGAGTAAGAGGAAGGAAGAGAAGGGTGTGGAAGAAGATGAGTGCTTGGAGATGAAGGAGGGAGAGAATATGAGAGACCAGAAACCTTTGCAAGTAGATCTCAGACTCAAGAAGGTCTTGAGGGGAAGGAAAGAGAGGATGTACTCGAGGATTTCAGAGGGTAGTTTGCTCCAAATTCTGGGATCCATTGGAGGAGATCTCATGTTGACTATGTTCTGGTTGCCAGTGTTCTTCATCGGAGTTTATGAGATGTTTGGGTTTGATGATTTGGTCTGATGCGACGTGATACGGTGTGGTGGGTTTGATGATTTAGTCTAATGTGATGTGGTGCGCTGCCGTGTTTCATCTGAAAGCCAGAAACAACTTGCGGAATTGACTGAACTTTTATGGCGTTTTGGCGGTGTGAAAGGGTGAGAGAGTTGCAGCATTTGCCCACGGGAAGTGACAAGAAAAAAAAAAGAACGAAAAACCATTGACTTGAACATGTCATTTTTTAAGAGAGAAAAAAGATAATGCAGTGGTACCTAACTCCTTATTTATATTTTTTTAAACCCTTGATATCAGAAAATTGTAGTGGACCTAATTAATTCGAAGTTGAGCTGCTTCATATTATAGAGATATAAAAAAAAATTTAGTCTTAATTTTTTTTTATGTACAAGTTGGAACTCAAAAATTTATTTTAAAAAAAGTTATCAAATAATATATATACTCATTTTCATATCTCATCTAATACTATTTATTATATATATATATTTTTTTTTTTTTTTCATTAAATCACATCTATCAAAATAAGTGTGAATAATTTTACACTTCTAAAAAAATTGTAAGACAAACATTTTCTTTTGAACCAACTACTCGTTTGCAGCTACCGCCTTATTTTACTTTACAAGGACAGTTACAAAGTACTAAATACATGATTTCTTGCATAAATAAGTATGATTTTATATTAAAATTTGTATAATCATTATATAATTATATAATAATATATAAAGAGAAGATAGATATCTTCATATTTTTACATATATCATTTTGATATAAAATAATATGTTAAAAAATTTATCATATTATAAATATATGATTTTAATAACTATCATATGACATTTCATATTATAATTTAAAAAAATATATATATATGTCGTCGATTTAAATTAAATTTATTATTCACATATACAAATATAAAAATTTATAATCACATATTAATTATCTCGACATATATACATTTACATATTAATTCATATTCATATTAAAAAAAAAAAAAACTCTCACTTATTTTTACTTGATTTATTAATTATTTTTATTGGTGATTGATCTTAAAATCTCACAATTTTTGTAAGTGTCGATATCATTTTTGTTATATATATCTCTGTCACCCTAAGTTAATTAATTATATTTTTAAATTACTATTTTTGTTCTATATTATTTAGTAAACTTCAATATATACATTACACGAGTAAAAAATCTTTCATGAATATATAATGAAATTAATTAAATGTAATTTATTATGAGGAAACTAAGAAATTATTAAGTATTTTTTAAAAAAAAATTGTTCATATATATAATATATAATATTTAAATATGTTATATTTATATTTCCAGGCCCTGAAAACCTTAATGAAATATATATTAATATTTACATATATTAAATAAAAAATTTAAAAGAAGACATGATAAAATCAATTAAAAATTTGTAATTTTATAATAAAGTTTGTTTAGTAAGATCATTTAAATACAATTAAAAATCAGTATTATATAATATTGAGGTTTCATTGATGTTTTAAGTAAAATTATTTGTAGGAATTGAGATACTTTTTATTAGGTGAAACAATGGAATAAATTAACCTTGACAGGAGCATCGGTGAAACATATGTAATGAGCAAGTTATAGTTCGGTGTCATATTAAAATAGATTGGATTTGTGAAAGAAAATATGATTAAAGAACTTAAGAAGTCATATGTCAATTAATTGATTTAACAAATGTGTTATTTTATTTACTCTATTTGAATTATGTAAACTAAATGTATATGTTACAAAATGTTAAGGTATTTGAATGCATTCAATATCATTTGATTATATTCTTATTGACCATTTCAATTTTTAGTAGGTTTTCTTTTCATTTATCATTGTAATATCTATCAATCTAAAATTTTTTCATTAGTATAATTTGACATTAAGGACAACTTGGTATACTATTAATCATAAGTTGGTAAAACATTTAAATGAATAAATACATAAAAATTAATATTAAAAGAAAAAACTATATAATAAAAAATTAAAATTATCTAAAATTATATAAACTAATTATTTATTGAGAGGATATATAAAAATATTTATTGAGAGAAGTTACATAACTCGAGCTACATAGCCCAAAACTATATAGCCCGATTATCATAATTTTGAGTAAGTCTCATTATAGAGTTAATTAATTATAATTTAATCAAATTTATCTAAACCATTCAAGATATCATATTTCTAAGTTAAGTATATATTTTCTTATTTATTTTTATATTTTTTAATTTATTCCATACATTACACATGTATAAAACACTAATAATAATAATAATTTAAGAGTTACCAATATTAATAAGAGTATATTTTTATCAATTTTCACTGTAAACAAATTATACACTATTTTCAATCATATATTACACATCATTAAAGAAATTTGAGCAGTCTATAAAATACAAATGTAAGTTGCTATAGTAATAATAATGACTTAAAAGTTACTGATGTTAATTAGTAGAGGTACCCCACCTACACGCGTGTGTTTATATATATATATATATATATATAGGAGTATATTTAGTGAGAAAAGTATAATATATTTTAATTATTAGGTCTTACATGAATGTTTAAGATTATAACATAAATACATGTGATATTTTTAAGTGATCACGTAACTTTTAAGTAATTTTTAATCTTGATTATTTATGTATAGTTGTGTGGTCAAAATTTACTCATCTTATTTTTTCACAATAAAAACGTCTCTCACTAAATATGTCTCATATATATGTGTGTGTGTGTGTGGAGCGTATCTTGTAAGATATGTGTTTATTGTAAGAGGTAAGAAGAATAAATTTTGACAATTAGATCTTACATGAATGATCAAGATTAGAACATAAAATACATATGACTTTTTAAAGTGATCACATGACCTTTAAATAATTTTTAATCTTGACCATCTATGTATAATTGTATAGTTAAAATTTACTTATCTCATTTTCTCACAATAAAAACTCATATTATTTTATATATATATATATATATATATATATATATATATATATAAAACTCCGTTTTCTATAAAATATTTCCCACAATTATTCTTTTCAAAATGATTTATTTACAAGAAAAAAATTATAATAAAAGATAATGCTATTATAATCATAACTAAGAGAACAACCATTCCACGTTTCCATAGATAATGACAACCTGATTTAGTATAGTTATTAAGTGGTGGATAATAGTTGTTTTTGGATGAAAATAAAATGTCTATTACATAAAATATCAAGCAAGTATATGGACTTGAGATAAGATGGAATGTATGATTAAGAAATATTTAAAACTTATATTACAAACTCGAGCTATAAAAGAAATAGAGATAGCAAATTAATTAGGGCAAATTATACTGATTTTTTCTGAAATTTAATAAAATTACACCTATTAATTTTTTTATTTATATCCTTATATTGACTTTTTTCTTAAAACAGACAGACAAAAGAAATAATAATAATGACAATATAAATTTTAAAGGAATGTCAATGTAATAACAATATAAACATAATGAAAAATTAGTATAATTTTTAAAATAAGGAGACGTCAAATGTAATTAAATCAAATATCAAGAGATTTGTGTAATTTATCCAATTAATTAATATGAAAAGGTATCTATAATAAGACATCGAAAGAAATATTTATAATCCAATGGTAAAGTAGTCAAACTAAATCAATTAGACATAAATCTCTTTATAATTAAATCCAAATTTAAATCATGATAAATTCATATCATGATTAGATAATAGTTTTCTTTATTAGAGATCCATATCACGACATTATATTTAATAGTTATATCTTAGAAATACCATCATACCAAAATTTATGAGAGATACTAGACATTTCCCATGAAATTCATGGGAAAAATTCTTATGCAAACCAATTTGACGGTTGTGCATGTTTCTTGCCAAAACCCCAAAAGGGAGCAAGGATTATTAATATTAAATAAATGATGTCACATAAATATCAATCATCAGAATGGAGAGGAAAAGAGGTATACACAGCCACTGTGCTATTTCTTTACATTGCAAAGCATGTTAGCATCGCAAGGGCTGATTGCACATTTAACAATGCTTCTCTTTTCATTAAGTTTGCATATATCACTAATACATACATTTAAACCTCTGCTTCATTCGTAGCTGTAGGTTTCGATGACTCTGATCTATGGCCCATGTTTCCTAGGGAGGGGATAGAACGGGTGTTCAAAGGATGAGTTTCTAACCCGATCCCGACTTTATATGTTGATCAAATCAGTTTTTTGGACTTGATTCGACCCTTATTCAGACTAGGACCGAATTATCTAATATTTATATAAAATGTATAATATTATATGTTATACAATATATATTATAAAATAAATTATATCAATACAAAAATATTATTGTGTTATATAAAAAATATTAATTTATATTTAAATTTTATAATTTATCATTAATTTTTAAAAAACATATAAAATTTAAAACATTATGTTGTATACCTAGTTGGATCAATTAAAAGTATGATCTAAACCTGACCTAAAAGCACATCTAATTAAATTTTAAGAATTCAAACTCGATTTAATTAACTTTGAATTGGGACAAGTCATTAGGTCGGGAGGAATCGTCAGCACCATAAGTAGAGAACAGGGGGTGTACTATGTCTATGCACCTTATTAGCTTTACCATTAGAAGGAGGCTGCCTGCACAGAATCAGATTTCAAACGTAGACACAGGCCAAATGGAAAACCAACCAGTTGGAGGAAGTATGGTATTTTGAAGTAATGTATGATGATTAGCTTATGTACGTAATAACCACACAATCCAGATTAATGCTTCTTCTTGGTCCTTCCTGTAATGATTGCTTCTTCCTCCTCTCTTCCTTCCTCTCCTTCTGGAATTTGAAATATCCCATTTCCCTTCCACCTTAGAAACATTGGATTGTTTCTCCTGCTGCTGTTGAGGTTCATTTTTTCTTCCTTCTTCCTTCCTTCCATGCACTGCTTCTACGGTTGCCCAAACTCCCTCTCCCTTCAGTTTCAGAAACATGACATTGGTTATCATCCTCCTTCCTTATAGGAATCTGTAAGCTTCTTTATTAATGCACCTAGAGGGAATTGCCATCACGTCCAAGATAATATATTAGCTCTTCCCGAGTTTGAGAAACGAGTGAAGCTACATCCGAATTTGCTACTGCTATTGCACCTGGGACTTTGTAGCTGTAATTTTTACCATCCTTGACATGGTATACTGGCTTTTTCTTGGAGCCCCATACCGAGTTTTCAATCATGATTTTCCCAATATCATTCATCATTTCATTTTCCTCTACTACAGAGTCTGCTACACTTAGGTCTAAATCATCGTACGAGTCATCATATTCATCTTCATATTCATATTGTAAAACTAGAGCATTAGTTTTTGATGTATCTTTCTCATTCTTTTTATCCAGGATACTGAGATCAGGCAAGTCAGTTTTAGATTTCCTCACATATTTTCCGAGTGATAAGGAGGATGAAATCAATAGTCCCTCCTTAATTTGTTGCTTCCCACTAACAAGTAACAACCGTAGTTTGAGGATGATGACGTAGAATCAATAAATTTACCTTTTCCCTTATCATTCCGTCCCACAGTGGTAGGCTTGGCTAGTGGCACTGTCTCTAACGATGTGTCCAAGCACTGCAGATCTTCATGAAGGGTTGTCCCTCAAATTCTTTGAATAACCTCTTCTGGATCCTGATCATGGACCTCAAGACACGCAGCTAAAAACCCTTTACCATAATCAGGGAAAAGGTCCCTGATTTGACTGATTTTGGACTCTATAATTGCAGCATCTTCATCCATCTTCAATGTTTGGTTCATCACGTGTTATTGCAGAATATGGCTCCTTATAAATCTCTTTCGGAGAACTTATAATCCCAGATACATATTGAAATTGTTAATCATCAATGATTATCCATCCTGAATCAGAGCAACTATATCAGAGGGGAGGAATAATATCAGGCATATGCAATGGTAATTGGTATCTACCTTGATTAACAGAAAAAAATGATAGAGATAAATAATAATAATAATTTTGAAGGGTCAGAGAGACCTAATTCCACCCTATATTTAAAAGGGGGAGAAAAAAGGTTAAGCTACCTAAAACACCTTACTGGATCAAGCTTTTTAGCAAAAGCCAAACTAAGCCCAACAAGTTATAGAATTCCTACTATGAATCTAATTTCCCAGCATGAAACACATACGCTAGTGAATTAATCTTAATGTACGCATAAGATCATTTACCATTATCCTTTAATCCCTCAATCCTCCTTAATATATTGTAATTCCTTTCTACATCTTGAAGAAGTATTTCCTTCTGCTGGTTTTTCTGAAAATAAAGTGATTGTGTGTTGACCTCTCTAAATGTTTGAACCAGAATATCTGCTCTGATGACCGGATCCTCTACATTGGCAGGAAACATCTTTGAGGCAGCTGGAAGAAGGACATCATCTCTGAACACTTCTTCACTTAGATGGCAAAAGTGCAATAATTGCCAACCAAACTTCACCAATCTCATCCTTAACATTTTCAAACTTACAAAGACATTAGATACTGTTCCATCTTGTCTGGCAGCAAAAATGATGCGAATCTCTTTTGCAAGGATGGAATTAGCGAATCATGCAATCTGGCAAGGAGGCTTAGCAGTTCCTCATTCCCATTACTACCATGATGCAAACCAGAAAGCATTAATATTTTCTAGGAAAAATTTCCATTATCAATCCTCTTCATAAATTCTACTAGGATAAATAAATCAACATAAACCTTCAACACAAGATAGACCAAATATAATGTTTGACAAGTCACAATCATGAATACGTAATAGACAACAATATTAAGCATAATTTAAAAAGATGAGCATAACTGACATAGATACTATAAGAAACATCCCTACCGTGTGATCTAGACCTATTCAAGCCAATACATCAAACTCAAATCACAAACGCCACTGTAACAACAGATTCTTACCATGGAAAACTATTGCATTAACCCTTGCACATCATAAAAAACAAGAAACTCAAAGGTAAAAGATAGATTTCAACTGAGCAAGAAAAGAATATAGCTGCTGGTTTGTATGCATTAACAAAAGCATCCATTGATACAATTGCATCATTTATAAAGAGTGATACTCCATTTTAGTCTCTAAAATTGTATGCACTGGTCATATTAATCCCTGACTTTAGGAATCAGTCATATTAGTCCTTAAAATTATAATTTGTCAGTCAAATTGGTCCTTATATGAGGACTAATATGACCGGTGTTAAGAATCAGTTTGACTGACAAATTACAGTTTCAGGGACTAATATGACTGATTCTTAAAGTTAGAAATTAATATGATCGATGCATATAATTTCAGAGACTGAAATGGAGGTTTACTCCATTTATAAAGTCCATCACCTATCAGAAGAACAAATGGCATTAATTTTATGCTGCATAAAAGTCAAACTAGATAAATCAAGGCTCAAAACTCTGCAATGTGAGTGAACTAAATGCTACATATTGTTAAGAAACTAGGGGGGAGTCAATACACATTTCCCTGGAATACCATTTGCCACAGCAAAATTATACTTTTAAATTTAAATTGCCTTAAAGTATGTGCATTGTGCAACAGTTATCATCTACTAAAAATCTGAGATGGTGGGTGGTGAAATGGGGTCGTATATGAGAAAAAGTGAAAATACTATCAATCTATTGATTTACTGTCATATTCCAAGTTTTCTGGAGCTATGCTCATTTTATGTCTGGGCTTAGTGGATTGTGCTAGTGACTGGTTTTGAGCTTTGTTGAAGATGTAGTAACGTCACATGTAAAGGTCAGTTAAACATATAGCTGGGAACAACCATATTATAAGGAGTACCTGGTAGGAAAGGAATGATTGGTCATTCTAGATAAAAGCCCAAATAAAATGTGGAAGAGCAGACTCACTCTAGTGTTCTCATATGTGGGTTTAGTTAGATGCTCAGATGTATATTTTATACTGATTGTCTGCTCCACTGTTCCACTTTTCCCTCATTTCATGAATTAGAAACAAAAACAGGAAGACACGTATGGGTAATTTGTGTATATTTCTAAATGAATGAATGTAGGAGAACTAACCTCTATTTATACGAGAAAGTTACTGTACAAAAAAGAAAAATAATAAATTATAAGTATATACTAAATCAATTACAATTATTCTTAAAATTAATTGTGATCAATCATAATTAATCATGCTAACATCTCCCTTCAAACTCAAGTGGGTGTAGAAGAAACCAACTTGAGTCTGGAAACCAGAGTGCAGAATCTTCCAGGATGATGAGCTTTTGTGAACAAATCGGCTAGTTGATCAAGACTGCCATTGGAAAGGAGACGAAGAGCACCACGAAGAATGCGTTGACAGATGAAGTGACATTCAATCTCAATATGATTGGTGTACTCATAAAAGACATCATTGTGAGCAATCTGAATAACACTCTTATTATCACAGTAAAGAGCAGTAAGAGAAGATTAAGAAATACCCAAGTCGTCAAGGAGCCAACATAACCAAACTATCTCAGATGTGGTGTCAGCTAGTGCCCGATATTCTGCTTTAGTACTAAAACATGCAGTTAAAGTCTGTTTCTTGGTTCGCCATGAAATAAGTGCATCACTGATAATCATAGATTTCATACTTTAATAAACCCTCATTTTTAGTCCTTTATACTCTCAATGTATTTAATTGATTGAGTTTGACTATGTTTTGTAAGTTTGAGCTCAAATTAGGCTTTATTGACCTTTTTAGCATTATTAGGATTTTACACTGTTTCTGTATTTCGGTCATATATTGAGTTCTAGATATCTAAAAATTATGTATCTTGCCTTGTAGGATATATAAGATAGAGCTCTAAAACTTTCATGAGAGCCTCTGAGCTGAATAAGATATCTAGTGGACCGAATTGGGTTTAGAAGTAAAAACACGGGTTTTGTCACGTAACCTAAGCAACATGCACTAATTGGTCCATAATTCGGGTTGTAGGTGTGATATGGACCTGAAACTAGTGACATTTGAAAACTAAGACATAGATCTTCAATTCTTATGAGACCACTTATCCAAACAGTGACGTTTTGATGGTGTTTTCATCCTTTTACGTCGGTTGACGGGATAAGAGACATGTTATGAGTGATTTGGGCATAACTCTCTCATCTTAAGCCCAAATCAAGTGATTTCGGTAGCCAAGGAAAGCTAAGAAGCAGAGGATTAACTTTAGCCTACGGAGAAACTAGGATTCTTAATTTTTAATTTAGTTATTTTTGTATACATAAGAAACCCGAGATAGATAAAAACCCTAAGTTGTATTACTTGATTCTTCTACCTAGAATTTTCTCCTCTCTTTTGCAAACCGTGTGCATCAGCCATGGAGAGCTAAACATTCAAGATCAATTCAGGGATCTTGAGGAAATTCTGGTTTGGCTATGAGATTTTGTACCAAATTTTGATTTTGAATTGAATTAATTATCTTCTTCTTCTCTTGATTTGGATTTCGAATTGCATGATTAGAGATTTCTGTTGTGTGATGTGATCCAATTGGATCCTTAATGTTAATTGAGATTTGTGATTAAATTGTGATTGATTAATTGTGGTTTAGTCACATAAATTGAAAACTGTTAGGTTGACAGATTTGTTAATCTAGGCTAATTAAATTCTGATTGTTAAACTAACATAGGTTGCATGAATCTGGTGATCGCAGGTTTATGAATTATTTGTTAGTTAAATTCTAAGTGATTATTTAATGTTGAATTCTATGTGTTTGATGCAGATATTTTAGTCAATCATAGATTAACCAATTAATTCAATCCAAATGCATGTTTAGTTATCAATAACATGCCAACTAGGTTTCTGACAGTTTCTTGGATTGATTGCTTAGCAATTTGATTTTTCCTACATTTAATTGTTACGTTTACATTATGGATACACAGTTCCCCCCTGTTTGACCTTGATTTGGTTTGATTGGTATCTTGATCCTCAAGAAACGACTCGGTTCGCTACCTTGTGCTACAAGTTATCGATAGAATTGGAATTTTGTTATTTGGTTGAGCTCGACACTCGAATCAATCACCAAGATAGATACAATAGCCAGTGGTAGATCGACGATCAGTGAAATCTCCAACCCAATCAGCATCAGAATAAGCTAGGTGCCACACTTACAACACCATTGACAGAAAATATCTTTCAAGTAAACAGAAAATGACCATTTGAAATGACAGAAAACAGCTTCCTTTTCTACATGAAGGAGGTCAATTTCGCATTTCTGTAAGATGTACAGATTTTAAGACATCACCTAGAGTACTAATCCAGTCACCAAAAAATCCCACCAACGTCAGCTCACCTAATTTACAAACCATCCATCGTCTTCTATCAGTATGACATATACTGAAACACCTTAGGATAGCATGTAACCTGAATGGAATGCCGATGAATAGAACACTAGATTTGACTTATCCATGAATGCATTGTATTATTCAGACTAAAACTCTTAACAATTTCAGATACTATTATAAGAACAATTAAATAGGTATTACAAAGTGCCCTAATTTCTACATTAAGGGCCTAGTGTTTATAATTCTAATTTTAAAAAAGTAATTAATAAAAGGGTAGAGCAGAACGCATTGACCTACTCTAATGAAATCTCTTTTCCCATTTTACTCCATGTCCTAACCTGATGACAATTTCAAGTCATTCATTGCTGTTTTGCATCACTAAATATGCCATGCCCACTTGTCCAACACATGCTTATAGCTATTTGTAGATGGCCATATTTTCATTGATCTGTCTCTACTCCATAGCCATCCTCCAAGGGTCAGATATGTTCATGCATACTGTACGTTATTCACTTGGCCATAGACTAACTACTAACAACTGACGGATGCTAGAAAGACAGGAAATGTCCCATAACATATAAAACCTTCTTGCTAATCTGTACCAGGAAAATTGTCAAGGAAAAATTTTCACTTCCTAGATAATACTTATTGTCAGAAGCTATATTTATTGAAATTAATAGAACCTAAAGCAATATAGAGGTGGTTCTTAATACATACTGCATTAGGGATGCTAACTTATCAAATCACTATTAATTAAAAATTCTTACCAGCAATCTTGTCAACTCATCATTTTCATGACTGTATATGGCACTTATATCTAACGACTTTGGCAATTCAAGCAACTTCTTCTCCTGCAAAAGAACTACAGGCAAAATTAGTGAACAGCAGCAAACCAGAAATAATACAAAATATGAGGTGATTACCCAACATTAATCCACTCCCGGAAATAAATTTCCTAATCAACACATCAATAAATGTTAAGTTTTATACCATTAAACTAAGTTCAATAAGCAACATGCCTATACACATTTTTACGAATGAATTACCACCTCTGCCTGTGACTGACAAGTTTTATCATCAATCCGCCATTGACTATTAATATTTCCATAAAGATTATGAGACACGTACATAAGCTTAGTTTCAATTGAAGTTCCAATTAAAAATGAAATTTAAAATATTCCAAAAAAAAAAGAAAAAAAGAAGAAAAAGAAAAGAAAGAAATTCAAATCTTTGTCTATGTGAAGCCCACATATGCATGCAATGTAAAGAATTGTGATGCTTACCATACCAAATTTGATTATACAAATAGTCAGAGACTTCAAAATTCAACAAGAATACAAAGATTGACTAATAAATTGCAACAAAATCTCAAAACAAAACTACATAGCGGTGAGTTAAATGAAAATCATGCATTGTATGCTAAACGAATTCCATTGTCCACAAAACTACAAAAAGATGAGGGAGAACCCACCTCCATGGTCTCTCAAACTGAGGCTATAAGCAGCTCGGACACCAGGGTCTTTATTGGAAGAACTTCAAAACATATACATTAATGACAGTAAAAATTATTGATCAAAGAAAAGATAGCTGAAATCAGAGTCCAACAACTTATCAGAAACTTACATGCGATAGAATACCATAAAAACACGGTGGCTTAAATCAAGCTCTCCAGTCTCCAACAATAAACCCAGCAACAATTCCTTTGGCCCCACGATGAGGAAAATCATACTATCTGCTCCTAAATTGTAGGAAGCTATCTAGAAACTCACGCAGGGAGGTGTCAGTAGCCACTGCAAATATAACAGAAATAACAAAACACTTTTAGAATTGACGGATAAAACATGAGCAGAACAAGCATCCTATTCTATCTTATTTCATCCTAAACTTCACTTTATCTAGTTAAATTGTGACATATAAAACCTTAAATTGGGGAAAATTAGATGGAATGTAATGAAATGATTTAAGAATAAAATACTTGTAATTTTTATCATTTTATTTTACAAGAACATTTAAATAATATAATAAAAACTTTTTCATTTTATTATTAAATATCCATACACTAGTATGAAAATTTTATACTATTTTATTCAATTTCAAATTTTATACTATTCTATTCAATTTCATTTCATACCATCTCATTCTAATAAATTCTACCCACCATGAGTTATAAAGATACCCTAAAAATTGTTAGGAAATTAAAATTTTAGAAAGTCAAATTATTTCTTCTATCCTAATATGCTCTTCCATTTCCCCAATGGCTATAACAAAACAATAAGCATCAACTTGAGCAACCGAGACAAATCTCTTTCTCTGAGGGAGGTCGAGAGATTTTGGTTTTGGTTTGAGCCTCTAGGATATTTTTGGACTAATTGCTTCTGGTTTTTCACGAAACCTATGTAAGACAATCATCGGTTGGAGTTGGACATTTTACATAGTCCCACATTGAAAAATAAAAACTCTTTTCAAAGGTTTATATATGCATATTAAAGTAAGAGGCTAACTTGGGGGATGTGGGTTGGATTCCACTCGTGGCTTGTTAAACCCTAAACCTTCCCTATTAAAGAGGGTAATATTGTTGGGGTCTTTATCCGATGTTTCCCCCATGTGGTTAATTAAAGAAACACCGATGCCTTAGCACGTATTGGAATCCACGCTGACCCTTGGGAGAGGTTCGCAGGTAGTGCTGCCTACATCAGAATGATGTCTCGCATTTCACTGTTCTCCTCGCCTCTCCCCCATCCCCACTATTTTTGTTAGGGAAAAATGTTGTATTATGCAATCAATTACTTTTTTTTTTGTTTGTAAAAAATGTTGTATTTGTATCTTAACATGCATTTGGACTTTCAGTAATTTGAAAGGAATAATTAAATTGGAGAAATCAATAACTAAAGTTGTAGGCTTAAACTTTCGGTAGATTCTAGATATGAAATGATAGCTGACCATAAATTAACATACATATGCAGCCAACTCAAATCTTCTCAAGGATAAAATTCCCTAGTACTGCTATTTTCTCAATTTCTACATATTCTATGTTCTTTAGTTTGATGGGTATCTTTTTTTACATATGAAATGATAGCTGACCATAAATTAACATACATATGCTACCAACTCAAATCTTCTCAAGCATAAAATTCCTTAGTACTGCAATTCTCTCAATTTCTACATATTCTATGTTATTTAGTTTGTTGGGTATCTTTTGCTGATAGTCCATGGAATTAGAATGCATTATTAGCCTAAGAACCAACCACACAGTAAGAAGATATGATTCTCCATGTCTTTTTTGAACTTTCCTCCTCAATATAACCAAACCCATTTCTATTTGTGAGGCTCCAACGAAAACCCAAAAAGCTAAAGAGGGAGAAGAACCACGTAGATTATACAGAGAGGGTGCAGCAGAGACACGAGGGGCATGAAGAAATGGTTGTTCAAGATCAAGAGGCTAAGGAAAGAGTCATGCAGGTGCAAGTTTCTGCGGTCTGCATTCAAGTGGAAAAGGCTTTATTGGCCACTTTTGTTCATGGACAATGTCATTTTCAAGATTATGTCCACGATTGAGACTATTGTGTTGGTCCTTATGCTCTCTTTTTTCTACCTCTGTTTCGGCTGCAGCTTCTAGTTTTTTTTTTTTTATTTGGTACATTGATTGTTTGCATTATAGAAAAAGAAGAGGAAGAAACTATACAGGAGAGGGAAGGGTTAGGTTATAGTCATGACAGTGAAGTTAATCCAAACCAGCTTTAGTAGCAACAAGTGTTATGTAATTTCTTGTTTTTTGCCATTAAAGTGCAAGTGTAATGTATTGAGCTCTGCCTTAAAATGAACTTGTAAAATCTTTGCCTTTATTTAACGCAATGTGTTGTTGAACATTTTTACTTTGGATGATTGTGTGAAGATGGAAGGGGATGCCATTGTGGAACTGGATGCTTGGAGCCATTTTGCACTTTTGCATGTAACCCAACAAGATCGGCTATGGAACTGAAATGGGAGTAAGTTTCATTTTTTCATATTTTTCATGACATTACTTTCATGACATGCTTTGTTACTTTTTGAATCTTTCTTTACGGCTAAATTAGAGTAGTCTTCTGTCTGAATCCTTTGGAGGCCAAAACCAAAATAACCCTTGCATCTTCGTCTCCCATACTCTGATTTTTCTTGTAAGTAAAACTTTGCCTCTATAAACTAGATTTGTTCATAAAAAACAAAAAATTGAAAATTCAAGCATGACACTAAACAAATGTTCGATTTCTTTTCTTGATGACTAGTTTTTCCCGTTCAGACATCCACTCGTTAATAATGCATTGAAAAACACAAATTAAGCATGTGGAAAGTTACCCCCTCATATCCTTACCCACCACAGGGGTTACCCACCATATCCTTACCCACCACCAGGTTACCCACCATACCCATCACCAATTGTCCCTCTTCCGAACCATCTCACAAAGTATTTATGATTCTAAATTTGAATTTAAGATTTATGTATATGAAAATAATATCGGGAGATCCAACATGAGAGATAGGATTATTCTTTTATCTAAGCGTATGATTATTTGTGTCAAAATAAATAAATATATTCAATAACTATTAATAAGATATGTATGAGATATTAGTCTCTCTTAAAAGCACCTCATCAAATGAAGTTTATTTTGAAAAATTATAAAAAGAAATACAAATTAAGATAAATCGTAACTCCAGACAAATCTTACTTGTAATGTCAAGAATTTAAATTTTAAAGTCGTCATCTTAAAAAGAATTTTACTTAACCACCACCCTCAACCCAAAATTGCTTAAGCAAATTATTCAAATACCAAAGGAAACACAAATTAAAGTGTAACTTTAAAGCAATATTGGCACATCAAAATTAATTACCTAAAGATCATTATACTAGATCACCAGGTAGCATGATATATCTCTAGTTATTGCTCCTCTATGTGCTATTCTCTCTCGTGATGCTTTAATCCTTTTTTTTTTTTCCTTTTTTGTGTTTCTCTAATGGGAGATTGTTACCCCTATTCTTCAGTGTTTTCTTCTTGATTTTTTTTATTTATACATATTTTTTCTCTGATAAATTTATCTAAATCTTAATTTTAGATCTATTATCTTTTGAAAAAATATGAAGAGTTTAATTTTATGTTTCTTATATATGCCTCTAATTATGGAATATCTTTATTTTTATTTTTATTTTTTTATATCAATCTCATATTTTGACTTTATGAAACAATAAGACCTATTAAAATTAAGACATAATACCATCTTCATACCATAGCAGCGTGTGATGTGTCAGGTTCTATAACAAAAAATATGTTGTCATCAATTGTTTACTAATCAAGACCAAAACTACATATTATCAATTAATTTTAGATGAATATTATATCTATTTTTTTTCTCTTTTAAAATAATCATTACTTGTTGCAACAATATGGGAGGTGGCTGAGAATGTAGTACAAAAAGCAAGCTACCACGCTGTTGTAGGCAATTTGGAGAGATAAAAAAAAAAAAAAACATGGTTTGCGAGGCCATTATCACCCTTCTAGATTTTGTTAGGAAACTACCACAAAGCAAAATCTATCAACGAAGATGCCAAAAAACTCGATTTCTAAATTCTGAGTAGCTGACAAATACAAAGCATAGAGGCCTAGGCGCAACCAAGGAAAATCTTACTTAACGAAATTACAAAGTTGTGAATATTATATCGAGAGTGAGTTAAGTATCCAAACTATAAATGAGTATCAATGTAAACAAATTAAGTCAAGTCAAGTACTTGAAATTTAGACTTAACTTGTGAGAAAATAAATTGCTTAAATTTGATTAATTTATTTAAATGAATCAAATTTAAAGCTTGAGTTTGAATTGTTTTAAAAATATAAAACTTGGACTTAATTTGTTTAGCTCATTTATAAATTGATTATTTTATTTTCTTTTATCAAAATTTTCTTTAAAATATTTAAGTTTATTAATTTAGTACTTAGTAAACATCTTTATGTTAAAAGATAGAGTAAAAAAAAAATTATTCATAATCCATTACGTAAAAAATTCATAATCTTCTTATAAAAACTTTTAATTAATAATAATAGCAAATAAATTATTATTATCTATACTTTTTATTTAAAATTATAACTTTTTTGTGATTAAATTTTTACTATCTATACAAAATGAATAAATAATATATATACACACACATATATAAATTATTTACGAACTTTTAATGTCAAACTTGTAAAATTTGAACTTGACTCATTTATATAATTACGTCTAAGTTTAAGTTTGAACTTGTTTTTTTAATTAAACAAATAAGTCTAATCAAACATTTAATGAATCGAACTTGAATAGTTCACAAATAATTCAATTCATTTATATCTTATTGATAATAACATAAACTCAATAAGAATATGTATCTTGTAGTTCGTATTGTTAAAAAAATCAACTTCTAATTTTCTTTTAATTCCATATGTGATCCATATACTACTGGTAAATGGTAAAAAACCAATTATTGTCGCCTAAATCATTTCTATCAAAGGGAAGTGACATTGCAATATTTACATTAGTCCATCAAGCTTGCAATATTAATTAAAATCACTAGGTTGACCTAGCCTCGTTTCATTGAGGACTTGCATATCTAGATTTTCTTGATTACTAACATCCTTGATTAACTTCTTGAATTAATGTGGAAGCGAGAAGGAAGGTAATCTATGGAATAAGGAGAGGCAGAAGAGGTTGCATCTTCATTGAGCATTAAAATTTGGCAGCTTCCATTTAACATGACTAGGGAGTGTGAGAATACATGTGCTCCATGAACTCTCTGAATGCCCACATGATACTCCAAAAGCATTTCGCGTATTTGTCCTTTCTTCCTACATACCTTGTCAGTAAGAATGGTACCTACAGGAAGCGCAAAGCAACGAGCAAAGTTCTCCAAGGGGAGGAACAGAAAGCACCGCTTCTTGGAAACGTTGTTGATAAAATATACATTACAACAGCTAACACCTTGTCCTTATGGCTTTCAAAGGCTCTATATTCAGTCACTACAATCTGAGTATAGGTAATAGATTTCGGCGATGCTCAGGTTTGTTCTGAAATAACAGTGCTTTGATATAATTAATGTGTAGAGGGTTATATTACAATCTTTGGACAAAATGGTTTAAATGAAAAAGGAGTGAACATATCTTTAAATTGCTTGGGAGTGTATTAACACACTTGGTCCTTAGGAATAGTTTATACACGAGCATACAACTTCAAAAATACTACGATTAAAAGTAACAGAATATTCCTCAAAACTTGTGAAAATGATTTCTAAAGATATAGAATTCTGTAAACTGAAGACCAAAATGGTGAAAAAAAAGTTCGCATGGGCATCATTGTATCTACATCATCACCAACAACACATACTTACCCACTAATAGACAAACCCAAAATTTGACCCTTGATTCTCCCCATAAGGAAACCTACATATCAAGCAAATAGCATATCAAACTTACATTTCTTCACATCATCATTCACGTTGTGCATACAAAAATATGCCTTCGGCAATCACAATACTTCGACTAGGACTAAGCTTTGCTCAATGATCTTAACCTATGATAAAGGACAACAATCACATCCACTCAAAGTTTGTTTCTTTGGGGAGAACCAAAGCGATGAGGCAATCGGATGGATCAGGTGCAATAGAAAGCAAAGAGCATGTTTCAAGTGAGTGGGGGAGTATGAATAGCAGCCTTGCCCATATGGATTTTGCAGCTGGGATTTTAATAACTCCAGCACAGTCTCTCTGCTTTAAGTATGATATGAAATCCTGAAACTGGTTGACAGACATTGGGTCAACAAGAGGATGTTAGAGCACAAAACACAAATTCCAACTCACTCATCAACAACAACAACAACAACCAAGCCTTTTCCCACTAGGTGGAGTCGGCTACATGGATCAAACGACGCCATTGTGCCCTATCATAAACCAAGTTTTCAGATATGTTATTCAGATCTAAATCTTTTTTAATCGTTTCACCTATAGTCTTTCTTGGTCTTCCTCTACTTCTAACTATTGGGCTATTATCTACCTAATCTACTCTTCTTACAGGGACTTCTAAGGGTCTTCTCCTTACATGTCCAAACCACCTAAGGCGAGATTCTCCCATCATTTCCACAATAGATGCTACCCCTACTTTCTCTAACTCACTAATAAAGAGGCAAATTTTCATAATAGTAAAGGTGAATGATTAATAATGTTGAGAGGAAGTTTAAAAAATATAGAACACCATGAGAGGGGATGGGTTTTATTTTAATACTAAATTAGGATATTAGGATATAAGTATACTTCAGCCAGTGGTTTAAAACTGATCTCTCATTCTTGTTCAGAATAGTTATAGTCCTCAGCAAAAACTTCAAGCAGACAAATCTCAAAGGAATCTCAACAATAATAAATTAAAACTTGTGAGATAATTTGGTTATTCCTGGAAGTCTCAGTAACAATACACTGTACAGGTAAATCAAATCCAGCATAAGATTCTGTGATCAGTTCTGAGAAAGACAATACCATCTTGAAATCAGAAATAAATAATGAAAAAAAATATACCCTTCTGTGGTCACTTGTGGAAGATGGGATCAAACGACACACTTCCCTCTGCATCAGAAGTCAATACCATAAAGTCATAGTTAGATTCAGGGAATAGAAGGGCAATGCAGGCAACTCCAACATTTCATGGCCAGAGAAAAAAAGACTAGCATAGTCATTTCTAGCCCCAAAAAGAACAAAAAAAATACAGCAAGAATTTTTGTTATTGCTCTCGGAAATCAAGATAACATGATTAGCTAATGAATAAACAAACTACTGTTGGTAAAGAGAGAGAGTGGAAGATTAGAAAACCCAGCCAAATGAGATAATAAAATGTAAGGAGAGATTTGCTAAGGTGGATCAAACATATCTGATCTTTGACCCATTAAAGTTTAGAGGACTTCGATGTTGCAATTCTCTTGAATGGATTTGCTTATGCCATCTCTAATACAGATACTCAATTCTCAATATTCAATAATCAAATAAGAATAAACTACCATTTTGGTCACTGAAAGATAAGGTTGACATCAATTTGATCCTTCAAAGATAGTTGACATCAATTTAATCCCTCAATGATAGAAAGTGACATCAATTTAGTCCTCTAAAAAAATTGACATCAATTTAGCCTCTCAATTATAGCAAGTTGACATCAATTTAGTCTCTCAATTATAGCAAGTTGACATCAATTTAGTCCCACAATCTTGCGATTTATGCGTAGAAGAACGATTTTGATGTCACTTTCCATGATTGAAGAACTAAATTGATGTCCACTATCTTTCAGGGACCGAACTGATGTCAACCCTATCTTTCAACTTCAAGGACCAAATTGGGAGTTTACTCATCAAATAATAAGCCAAGATCGCTAATACAACAACATGCCTATTGCCCAATATATGTGACTCAAGCAACCATAAATCTACTAAGGCAAGCAACCCAGACTTAAGACGAAAGTAAAAATAAACTAGGATAGCTAATCCAACTAGGAATATGATATCCTAAGACCCAAACAACTGAGTTAAAAAATCCTTAAATTACTGATAATAATCCCTAGTTGATCCCCTCATACTGCAGTATATATTATAATATTTTAACAATTTTATGGTTTGTAGTGCGCATACAATGTTTGCCTGAGAGAGCATTTATAGTAGTGCAGCTCAAAATCCAAAATACTTCAAGCTGTTCAGCTATAAAGCAAGATAATTCAATCTAGTCTTATCCTTCTTCATACATTGAATTTACCCATAAATCTAAGAATAAACTCTGAGAATACATATCTAATGTTAATAGCCTGATATAAAGCATCAATTAACAAATTAAACATGCATTTCATGAAACAGGGAGCATGAGATGGTTGAGAAGAGGGAGGAGCAGCCCAAAAACTCACTCTATGAGGTGGAGTAGCAGTAAATGTTGATTTCACATGCCGAAAATCTGTGCGTTTAGTCATGTCTAATTTTGTGGGCCATCTGCACCAAAGAAACAGCAACTTAAACAGGCAAATATTTGAAGAAAATAATATTCTGACCAGTAAGGAAGCAACAGATGATTCTTACTCAGCAGGCTCAGGTATGGCATTTGAATATCTGCAAATATTTGAATCTGCTCTGCATGCATAAATTGTACAGTAGTTAACCCCGCTTTTACAGAGAGTCCCCTGCCATTGATACTGCAGAGACTGCCCTGAACATTCCATATTGACTGATTCTTGGACAGGCAGTGGGGGAGGAGGAGGTGGAGGAGGAGAACCAGGTGGTGGAGGAACCAAGGGTGGCTGTGTCTGGGGTAAAGGTGGTGGAGAAGAAGGAGGTGGAGGTGGCATTTCAGGCTGAGGAGGTGGCAAAGACGATAAAGGTGGTGGTATAACTGGTGGAGGAATCAGCTGGTTATAAGGCTGCATTGAAGTTCCCTGTATCTGAGCAAGTGGAGTTACTGAAGCAGGTATAAAAGGACTTACAACAGCACTGCCACGAAAATTATTCAGCATTACTCCTGTCTTGAATTGGTTGACAGGTAAATGATTATTCATTCCACGTGGATCCCATGGACCATTTGGAGGAACATATGCAGGTCGAATGAAAGGAGATGACTGAATTTGTTGTGGTGGTGGAATGGAAGGTCCTTGTGCTACAGAGAGTAAATGTGGAACATTACCTGGTGCAGAATGGACTCAATTTCAGAAACAGACACAATTATTCAGTGCACCGGAAAACAGTATTTACACCTAACTTCATTGTTCAATCTATAACTCCGTTATAAAAAATGCTGTACCCACAGGCATGCAAAAGCAAAAAAGAATGCACAGACAGAATTTTTGCCTTAATAATTCATAGAATATTACCTCCTTGATGAGGATCCAGTGATAAATTATCATAACCATCAGGTTTCCTTGCTCCAACTTCTGACATCTCCCTGGAACCAGGAAAGTGCCAGTTTGACTGAGACAGAGGTGCACCACGTACTCCACCACCATGATTCTCGGAATTTATTCTGGGGGATACAAGCTCCAAAGAGTTGTTCTCCAGTTTAATTGAAAATGGTACAGCATTCTGATTTCCAGGTTTGCTGTATAAAGATGAGAGAACAATAACCATATAAATTAATAAACACTATTAAATTATCCTTAGGACTTAATTATAAAACAATCTAAAAGCTGTTGGAAGAAATAACAACCCTTAGCCACACATGGAAACAGAGTTCATGATCAACTGACAAAGGTGTAAGACAAAATTGGTTTACACCATTGAAGAACATTTTTGGAATGCATATATTAGATAATTTACTGTTGGATTGTGATAGAGCAGAGGCAAAAATTCAATGAAAAGAGACGATATATTGAAATAGCAATAGAGTCTAAGCTCTCATACAAGGAAAACCAGAGCAATGCTCCTCAGAGATGAGATATTTCTCTCTCTGCCTAACCACTAGGGTCCTAACAGAAAAGTTACATAACAACTCTTTCCTTATTCTCCCATTCCCTATATTGGCATATTCTAACTAACTGCCACCTACGCAGCCCCTTCATTTCTCTCCTCCCTTCTCTTTCTTCTTCTTACGTTCATAGACCCTCCATATCATGGGCCTGTCTTGCTTGAAGCCCACTAAGGCATCTTCTTCTGATCCAGCATTAGGGTCCATATTTAGTATTCTATCATTACACCCTCTTGCAGCAACAGCCTTGTCCTCAAGGCTGAAAAATGGAAACTGACTTTTCAGCAGCAATTCAGCTTCCCATGTGGCATCTACCGCAGACATTCCTTTCCATTGGATTAACCACTCCCTTGTATGTTTACCCTCTTCGAATTTATCCCTCCAGGACAACACCTTCTCAGGACTTATGATTGCCTCAGCATCCGCCCCCAAATCCAATGGCAAATCGGGAGAAGACTGATAATTTCCAGTTGCCTTTTTGAGCTGAGAAACATGAAATACTAGATGCACGCTAGATGAATCAGGCAACTGAAGTTTATAAGCCACTTCTCCCAACTTCTGAATTATTTGATAAGGCCAAAAAACCGAGGAGCTAACTTTTGGTGAATCCTCTGAACAACAGAATTTTGTCTATGTGGCCTGAGTTTAAGGAAAACCCAATCACCTTCTGAAAAATGAACTTCCTTTCTTCTTTTATCTGCATATTGTTTCATTTGCTCCTGAGCCTTGAGGAAGTTGTATTTCAGCTGCCTTAATGCCTCACCTCTATCCCGCAATTCTTGTGCAACAGCTTCCACATGAGTTTCCCCCTCCATAAAACGAACCAAGGTTGGTGGTAGCCTCCCATATACAATCTGAAATGGAGTGGAACTTGTAGAGACATGGAATGTGGTGTTATACCACAATTCAGCCCAAGGAAGCCAATGAGATCAAGATTTTGGTTGTTCTGATGCAAAACACCACAAGTAAGCCTCCAAACATCTGTTAACCACTTCCGTTTGACCATCCGTTTGAGGATGGTAAGAGGAGGACATTTTCAAAACAGTTCCTTGAAGCTTAAACAACTCCTTCCAGAAAATGCTCACAAACAGGGGGTTGCGATCACTTAAAATTGAATCCGGAATTCCATGCAACCTCACTATCTCCTTAGCAAAAATTCCAGCGATACTGCGAGCTGTGAAAGGATGTTTAAGAGGAATAAAATGACTGTATTTAGACAGTCTGTCCACCACCACTAAAACTGCCGCATAACCATTGCTCTTGGGTAATCCGTTTATAAAATCCATAGAAATTTCACTCCAAATAGAGGTAGGAATGGGTAATGGTTGCAGCAACCCGTTAGAGGTAGTAGCAGAATATTTCTGCCGCTGATAAGTGTCACAAGCCCTGACAAATTCTTTCACCATTCCTTTCATTCCTTGCCAAAACAAATTACCAGCAAGTCAACGATATGTGCGCAAGAAACCTGAATGACCCCCACTTGGTGAAGCGTGAAATTCCTCCAATAATAGATGAACTATAGGAGATTTGGCTGGCAAAACCAACCTGTTCTTGTAAAACAGCAGCCCACCTCTCAAAGAATACCCAGGCCTGGACTCTGAATTGACTTGTAAGTCATCAATGATCTCTTTCAACACCGGATCCTGCAACACTTCTGTTTGTATGTCCTGACCCTGCTGCCAAATCGGATAAGAAATGATGGCCTTCAATTCAGCCTCCTCATGCTGCCTGGATAAGGCATCAGCCACCTTATTCTCAAGCCCAGCCTTATACACCACCTCAAAGTCGAAGCCCAAAAGTTTAGCTATCCATTCTTGCTGGTTTGCTGTAGTAATGCGCTGCTCAACCAAGTGCCTTAAACTCTTCTGATCAGAATAGACAATGAATTTCCAACCCAACAAATAATGCCTCCAATGTTGAATCGCTAAGACTAATGCCATCAATTCTTTTTCATAAGCTGACTTGGACAATTTAGCTCCAGAAAAAGCCTTAATAAAGTATGCTATAGGGTGCCTATGCTGCATCAAAACTGCCCCCACACCTTTTCCTGAAGCGTCACATTTGATCTCAAATGGAATAGAAAAATTAGGAAGAGCCAAAATTGGGGCTGATGTGACTGCCCTTTTCAAATCCTCAAATGCTGTTGCAGCCTCTTCATTCCACTGGAATCCTTCCTTCTTGGTCAGGTCTGTTAGTGGTTTGGTTATCTTGCCATAATTAGCAATCAACCTCCTATAATAGCTGGTGAGCCCAAGGAATCCCCTTACTTCCTTCACATTCTTAGGTACGGGCCAATTTACAACACTCTTCACCTTATTAGGATCGACTGCCACACCTTGCTGAGAAATCACATGTCCAAGATATTCAATTTGCCTCTGACCAAAATCGCATTTCTTTCTATTAGCAACAAATTCATGCACCTGTAACACTTGTAAAACAAAAGCAAGGTGCTGTAAATGTGAACTCCAATCCGCACTATACACTAAAATATCATCAAAAAACATCAAGACGAACCTGCGAAGGAAGGGCTTAAATATCTCATTCATTACCGATTGGAAAGTGGCAGGAGCATTCGTTAGTCCAAATGGCATGACCAAGAACTCATAATGACCCTCGTGAGTGCGGAAAGCCGTCTTATGAACATCCTCTTCCTTCATCCTAATTTGATGATAACCGGATTTAAGATCAAGTTTAGAAAAGTAACCAGCCCCAAACAACTCATCAATAAGTTCATCGACCACCGGAATTGGATACTTGTCTTGCACCGTGACCCTATTCAATGCCCGATAGTCAGTACACATTCGCCATGAATTATCCTTCTTCTTAACCAATATAATCGGGCTAGAAAAAGAACTGGAACTATTGCAAATCACCCCTAGCTGTAACAAAGACTGAATCTGTTTTTCGATCACGTCTTTCTGATAATGAGGATATCTATAGGGTCTTACACTCATTGGACCTACCCCTGGCTGCAACATTATTGAATGGGCAGTATTCCTCACAGGAGGCAGCCTAGTTACTTCCTTGAAGATCTAGTTGCGCAAAAGCCTTTGTAACTCTCGTTGGTGGGACTTAGACAGATGCGCACCTCCTGAATCCACTTCTGTTGACCAAAGCAACCCTTCAACTTCCCTAACCGTATCCTCCACAATACTTTGGAGAGTTGCAGAAGCACCCTCGTGTCCTTTTTTTTTTTTTGTAAAAGCATCATTCCCCTTCAATTTAAATACATGCCCCTTCTGAAAGAAAACCATGGACATTTCCTTCCAATCCATGGTAATCTTTCCTAAGGTTTCCAGTCACACCACCCTAAGAATAACATCCACACCTCTTAACCCCAGTACATAAGCATCCAACGTGACCTCCAATTCTCCTAGTTGCAAAGCCAGCCCCAAACATTTCCCCATAGTCATTACTCTGTGTCCATCCCCCAACCGTACTCCTACCGATTGTGAGGAATCCACTGACAAACCCAGAGCTGAAACCACCGCTGGGGTGATGAAGTTATGGGTAGCACCACTGTCAATAAGCACCACCAGAGAGACTCCCTCTATAGTACCTTCCAAACGCATGGTTTTAGCACTGAACAGCAGTGAGTTGGTGATGCCGAAAACTCCCATGACCTTACACTCAATTTGTTCTTCCTCCTGTTCGTCATCAACGTCAATGGCAATGATCTCACCCTCCTCGTTAATAGCTTCGTCATCTCCCAGGATAATCAACCGGAATTGTTTGGCAGCGCATTGATGAAGTGGGTGATACCTCTCTCCACAACGGAAACACAGCCCTTTAGCCTTCTTCTCCATCAACTCAGAATATGATAAATGTCTGACACCTCGATTTCGCTCCGCCGTGTGCCGTCGAGGCTCCTCCGGTCTACTTCCTTTCGAACTGACCGAAGAGAAGATGCTTTAACCCATTGAATCCGACGAGATAGCCGACTCGGTTTGAGACCGTGATTTACCTGATCCCCAATTAGAAAAAGGGTGGGCCTGGCCCAATGACCCGATAAGTTCCCCCTCCCTCTGGGTCCAGCTCGATTTGGTTGGACGAGCTCCAATAGGTTGCTGCCAAGGTCTCGAGCGTGACCCATATAGATGCCCCGGCTACGATAACGCAGCTAATTCAGCTTCGACATCACGAGCTAATTGCATCGCTTGGTAACGAGACTTAGGCTTGAAGGTGCGAACCCGGGTCCAAATATCCTGACGCAAACCTCCAACAAAATAGCCCAGAAATTGAATCTTCGGTAGACGGCCACACTGCGAAGAAAAAAGTTCGAACTCTGCTATATACCCATCAACGGTGCCTGTTTGTTTTAAGTCCTTCAGTTCTTCGAACGGGTTGTCCAAACGTCCACCGAACCTCGCCACTAAAGCGTTTTTGAAATTGGCCCAAGTCACTAACTCAGTGGAATCATATGCCATAGATTGAACCAGTGAATCGTTTGACCCTCCATGCTCAATTTGGCGAGTTGGATACGTACCTCCTCGGTGATGCGTTGAACCTCAAAATAAGTCTCTGCACGAGTTATCCAAGCTACGGGATCCTCGCCAACGAAGGACGGAAGCTCGACCTTCTTGGCTGACAACCGAAACTCGTCCAATCCCGATGAGGACCCATCGTCAATACCCTGGGCTCGTCCGTGCCAGGAATAGCTACCCCAGAGACGATTCATCTCGGCCAACAGAGCCTGTTTCAAATCTTCCATACCCGTTTCCACACGATCCAACCGGACCTGCACTGCATCCACACAGTCTGACATTTTCGGTGGCATGAAAAGCGGCAAGTCGGACCAATTGATAGAGCAGAGGCAAAAATTCAATGAAAAGAGACAATATATTGAAATAGCAATAGAGTCTAAGCTCTCATACAAGGAAAACCAGAGCAATGCTCCTCAGAGATGAGATATTTCTCTCTCTGCCTAACCATTAGGGTCCTAACAGAAAAGTTACATAACAACTTTTTCCTTATTCTCCCATTCCCTATATTGGCATATTCTAACTAACTGCCACCTACGCAGCCCCTTCATTTCTCTCCTCCCTTCTCTTTCTTCTTTACGTTCATAGACCCTCCATATCATGGGCCTGTCTTGCTTGAAGCCCACTAAGGCATCTTCTTCTGATCCAGCATTAGGGTCCATATTTAGTATTCTATCAGATTGTGATAGAACCCAAAACTCAGAATCAAGAAAAGGGATGAAAATGACTGAATAATAAGCAGATATCAGTGTGATATCTCTCAGATTTGTATTCTTAGAATGCAGAAAGAACAAATACAAGAAGAAAAAAAAAGTTCTAGACAGATCAAGGGTGTCTAGGCGCTCCCAATTCCCAACCAAAATCTTGCCTACACCTCTGCTACCCCCCCCCAACACACAAAATATACTCTCTCTTACAACAGAATCATTCCCTCCACTACTTGCTGCTCGCTCAGCAAGTTATTTACACCCTAAAGGCCTTGTTTGTCATTTCTCCTTTTTAAGGCTCAGGCGCTTTTTCCTTGAATAAACCGTAGTATTTGCCCACTTATCCCTTGGCTTCCTATCAACACTTCCCCCCAAAAGACTCACCTTGTCCTCAAGGTGAAACTCAAGAAACTGCTCCTGTATGGACTTCATCGTTTCCCAAGAACTCTAAAAAACAGGCAAGTCTTGCCATTTAATCAGTACCTCCCTTATTCCTTCAACATTTTCTCGGTATTCCAGCACCTCAGTTGGTTGCACTTTTAACTCCCAATCTTCTACTAAGCAAAGAGGCAGAAGTTGGACTGTGGTTGAAGGTGAAATTGGCTTTTTGAGCAACGAAACATGAAATACTAGATGCACTAGACTGCCTTCCCGTAGTTTCAGTTTGTATGCAACTGGACTTATCTTGTCCAAGATTTCATAAGGTCCATAAAAATGTGGGCTCAGTTTCTAATTTGCCCTTTTTGCCAAATTCCTGAGCTTGTAAGGCTGGATCTTCAAGTAAACCACATCCCCAGGTTGATACTCTACCTCTCTTCTGTGTTTGTCAGCCTGAGTTTTCATTTTGTTTTGGGCCTGCACTAATTGCTCCTTCAACTCATCCAGCATTTGGTTCCTTTCAGCCACCAATCTGTTTACTTCCTCAACCATTGAAGATGCCACATCCCCTCTTACTAGTATAGGAGGGTCCCTACCATAGAGTGCCTTGAATGGGGTCATTTTAGTGGCTGAATGATAATTGGTATTATACCAAAATTCTGCCCAAGCTAACCATTTGGGCCACTGTTTGGGTTTAGTACCCGTGAGGCACCTCAAGTAAGTTTCCACACATCTATTCACCACCTCGGTCTGGCCATCTGATTGAGGATGGCAGGCTGAGCTATACTTCAATTTAGTTCCTGCAAGTCTGAACATTTCAGCCCAAAAAGTGCTAAGGAAAACACTGTCTCTGTCTGAAACAATGGACGGAGGAAATCCATGTAATTTCACCACTTCCCTGGTGAAGATTTCAGCAACCTCCTTGGCAGTATAGGGGTATGCAAGAGCTATAAAATGTGCATACTTAGTGAGCCTATCCACTACAACCAAGATAGTATCCACCCCGTGAGCCTTAGGGAGTCCTCCAATGAAATCCATAGACAAATCAGTCCATATGCTAGTTGGAATAGGTAGGGGCTGCAGTAAACCTCCAAGGGTTAAGGTCTGGTATTTGTTCCTTTGGCACACCTCACAAGCTTGTATATATTGTTGGATGTCCTTCTTCATTCCTTCCCAAAATAGCAGTCCAGAAATTCTTTTGTAAGTCTTCAAAAATCCAGAGTGACCTCCAATAGTTGAGTCATGGAATTCTTTAAGCACTACTGTGATCTTTGGGGAACCCCTGGGAATCACCATTCTGCCCTTATATAGCAACCTGCCCTTCCTGAGTTGGTAACCTGAATGTGAATCAAGTTGCTGCAATAAATCTTGGATGATGCCTCTTAGTTTTCCATCATTCTGAGCCTCTTCTTCCAGCCCATCCCACTCATTGAACTGGACGGCTGAAATGGCTGCAAACTGGAGCTTCCTTGATAGGGCATCTGTTGCCTCATTTTCCTTTCCTGGCTTATACCTTATCCCAAAATCAAATTCCATCAACTTGGAGACCCACTTCTGCTGCTCCTCTCCTCCAATCCTTTGTTCTATCAAAAACCTGAGACTCTTCTGGTCTGTATGGACTATGAAGTGCCTCCCCATTAAATAATGTCTCCATTTCTGTACAACCAACACTATAGCCATAAGTTCCTGCTCATATATTGATTTGTTTTGAGCCCTGTCCGAGAGAGTTTGGCTCATATAAGCCACTGGTTTGCCTTCCTGCATAAGTACCCCTCCTACTCCTTTTTCGGATGCATCCGTTTCCAACACGAAAACCTTCTCAAAGTTTGGGACAGCAAGGACTGGCAATGTTGTCATGGCTGTTTTCAGCTGTTCAAAAGCTGTTTGGGCTTCCAAACCCCATGCAAAATTATCCTTCCTGAGTTGCTGGGTCAAGGGCCAAGCTATCTTCTCATAATCCTTCACAAACCTCCTATAGTACCCAGTTAAGCCCAAAAACCCTCTCAATCCTTTAATATCTCTCGGTTGGGGCCAATTTTGCATGTCCTCCACTTTCTTGGGGTCTACTGCCACCCCTTTGTCAGAAATGATATGTCCCAAATATTCAAGCTGCTACTATCCAAAAATGCATTTCTTTTGGTTGACAAACAGCTGGTTTTCCTTTAACAGCTTCAGTATCATCCCCAAATGCTTTCCATGAGCTTGTATATCCTTGCTGAAAATCAGGATATCATCAAAGAAAACCAAGCCAAACTTCCTTAAGTAAGGTTTCAATACCTTGTTCATCAAAGCTTGGAAAGTAGATGGGGCATTGGTCAGCCCAAAAGGCATCACCAAGAACTCATAATGCCTCTCATGTGTCCTGAATGCTGTTTTGGGGATGTCTTCCACTCTCATTCTAATTTGGTGATAACCGGATTTAAGGTCCAACTTGGAAAAAATAACAGCCCCCCAAGCTCATTGAGTAACTCATCAATTATTGGTATTGGGAACTTATCTGGTATGGTGAGTTTGTTTAAAACCCTGTAATCTACACAAAACCTCCACCCTCCATCTTTCTTTTTGACCAAAATCATGGGGCTAGAGTAAGGACTAGTGTTAGGTCTAATTATTCCAGCAACCAACATTTCATCAACTATTTTCTCAATCTCATTCTTTTGGTAGTGAGGGTACCTGTAAGGACAGATATTGGGGATTTGAGCTCCTTCCTTTAGGTGAATTGCATGATCATGGTCTCGTAGAGGAGGGAGTCCTTGTGGTTCTTGAAACAGTTCAGCATACTCCTACAAGACCTCTTGTATTTCCTCAGTCAATTTCCCCATTGGCTACTCCTTTGGCTGCCACTCTTGATACTCTATATAATACCCCTCTCCTTCATCCCTTAGGGCCTTTAGCATGGTTTTGTATGAGGCTTGAGCCTTGCAAAGGGATGGTTCCCCTTTCAAAGCCACCTTCATCCCATCCTTCTCCCATTTCAGAGTAAGTTCTCTGAAATTAGCGTGGATATCCCCCAAACTTTCCAACCAATCCACTCCTAGCACCACTTCAGTTTCCCCCAAATCAAAGAGAAAGAAGTTTTGCTGAATTTCCACTCCTTGAATCCCCACCTCCACATCCTTGCATACTCCTCTGCTTCTTATTTTGCAATCATTTCCCACCTCAACTGTATAAGCCACTGTGTCTTGGACGGGTATGTTTAACTTCTGTACTAACTCCCTTGAAATGAAGTTACTAGAGGCCCCACAGTCAATGAGCACCATGACTTGCTGTTAGCCAATTCTACCCCACATTTTAAGGGATTTGTTGGAGGTCATTCCCATGATGCTCTTCACTGAAATCTGTAAGGATTTAACCTCCAACTCCAAACGAGAGCCCTCCACTTCCTCCTCCATTTCAATTTCTTTGTCTTCCTCACTTTCTACCAAGAAGGGCTGGTAGTGTTTAAACTTGCAGATATGTTCTCGTCCCCATTTCTCACCACATTTAAAACACAGCCCCTTCCTACTTCTTTCTTGTAATTCGGTTTGAGATAATCTCCTCGGCTTGGTGTCCTTCTTTTCCTCTCCCACTCCATCAAGGGGTTTAGGTTCCACTGAATTTCTATAGAAGCCCTGAGTTTTTTGCGTTAGAAGTGCACTCTTCCCTCCTTCATTCCCTATACTGGACTTAGTCCCTCCCTCCCCTGTTCTAAGTTTGGAAGTACCTACCCCCTTCATGTAAATCCCTCCTTTCTCTCCTAATCCTCCTCTTCTTAATGCCCAATTCTTTTCCTCAAGTAGTTGGGCCTTGTCCATGAGGTCTGACAGGGACTGCAGATCATATAGCTTCAATTCAACCTTCAATTCCTCACATAACCCGTTTAGGAAAATCCCCTTCAGTACTGCTTTATCCGTGTGCTTCACGGGTCTAGACACCAACTCAAATTGTTCTTTGTATTCTGTAACAATCCCACATTGTTTGATGCTCAGTAATGGTTCTAGGGGATTTTGAATAATCCCTGGTTGGAACCTTTTGATCACAGCCTCCCTGAATTGCTCCCAGCTTGGTGAAGGAGTCTGCTCCTCCCACCATTGATACCAATTCAGAGCCTTCCCTCCACTGTTACCATCACCGCCTCCAACATCTCCCACTCGTCCATTTCATTAATTTTGAAGTAACGTTCTACCTTGTTCACCCATCCATACGCATTATCCCTTGCAAGAACTGGGATTTCAAGCTTCCATGTTCCCTCATTCCACCTTGGAGGCCGACTGTCCTTGGAGGATTCCGTCTCTGAATCCCGAGACCACCCATGATCTTTGTGGGTTGAGTCGCGCATTCTGTTCAATGCCGACTCCCTCTTCCCTCCTTGCTACCACCAACTTCGCGCGGCTGAGCCCGATGCCGGTGTCGTGACCTTCCTCGAGTTCCCCTTGTGTCGTGCCTTCATCATTTGCATGAACTCTTCCAACCGTTCCTGCATTGAGAGGCTCTCTACTCTCCACTCCAGTAAGCTCTTCTCCACCGTGTCCATCCTAAACTCCATGGTTAAACGAGTATTAACCATTCAGCTGTGCTCCAAGATCGTGCAGCTTTGATACCAATTTGATAGAACTCAGAATCAAGAAAAGGGATGAAAATGACTGAATAATGAGCAGATATCAGTGTGATATCTCTCATATTTGTATTCTTAGAATGCAGAAAGAATAAATACAAGAAGAAAAAAAAAAGTTCTAGACAGATCAAGGGTGTCCAGGCCTTCCCAATTCCCACCAAAATCTTGCCTACCCTCTCGCTACCCCCCCCCAACATGAAATATACTCTCTCTTACAACAAAATCACTCAACGAATCATTCCCTCCACTACTTGCTGCCAGCTCAGCAAGTTAGTTACACCCTAAAGGCCTTGTTTGTCATTTCTCCTTTTCAAGGCCCACACATTTTTTCCTTGAATAAACCTTAGTATCTGCCCATTTATCCCTTGGCCTCCTATCAGATTGTAAGTTCTAATTGTATTTGTCAAGGATCAACTCTTCTAGTAATGTAAGCTGTTAGGTGAAGGCTCGAGATTGGTAGGCACGAGATTGGTGTTTATATCTCTAAAACACTTCCTCACGCAAGCGTCCTTTGGACTTGAAGCATAGACTATATGCACACGCCTACTCTACCTTGTGTTGAAATTCAACTTTTATTTAGAAGAATAGAAGGCGGCAAGGATGAGACTCCTGTCCACTTGGTCATAGAGGCTCTAATATCATGTCAATGACCACCTCTCCTAAAAGCTTAAGTCATTAGGTGAAGGCTAAAGATTGGGTTTTATATCTCCAGCTGTATGGATCATTTCACCAAATTTTATATCTGTTGAATATTGAATTAGTTAGCATGAGAAATATGATAGTTAGCTTTGGAAACAATAGTGTCATGGGGAATGGTTTAAGTCTTTAATTATTCTTCTTGTAAATAGAAGTTGTAATTAATTTCCCATGTATATAAATACTTGTATGCTGAGTGAAATTCACTCAAGCAATTAAGCTATAATAAGTTGTTTTATTGTTGTTCCTTATTTTCAAGTTGGTATCAGAGCGGGTTCTGACTCGGCTTTGGTTTTCCCTCCTTCCAGTTGAACCACTTTCAGCCGTGTCAGTTCTTATCTTTCTTTTCGGCTATTACTTCAGTCGTGCTTCTGTTCTGCAACGTTAAAACTTTTTTTCCCCTTTCGTATCAGGTCTTACTCATTCTCAACCTAGACCCATTAAAAACCAACCCCATATCCGTGTTCAGTAGTCTTCGACTAGTTAGCCTCGTCAATGCCGTCGCCAAAAGCCGTGTCACGGGCCATCTTCCCATTCGGAGCGTGGTCCTCATGCGCCACTATTCTGGAGCGTGTGAACTTCACATGTCGTAACGCATTTTTTCAGCTAGAATTTTCCTTTTCAGGTTATTTTTGGCCTTTCCAAACCTCTACCCAGCCTCTTTGTTCCTGTTCCAGCATGTTAGAATCAGAGGTAACATCCTCCAATGGTGAGAAATCACCTGTATTGACCTCTGTTGTTTCTGGAAGTACTACTATGACTACTGAAAAATTGACGGGTGGTAAGAATTATCTAGCATGGGCTGATTCTTTGGAATTTTGCTTCAAGGGCCAAGGATATGAAGATCACCTTTCTAAGAAAGAAGATGATATTCCAGCAACTGATTGAGCAACTTGGAAGAAAGTTGATGCTAAATTATGTAATCTGATGTGGCAGTCCATCGATCCAAAGAAAATCTCAATGTTTCGAGCATACAAGACATGCAAAAAAGTATGGGATCGTGCTAAAGCCTTGTATTCAAATGATATTGCAAGGATGTATAACGTTATCCAAAAGATACATAGTTTGAAGTTTGAGGGTACAAATATGGAATCATATGTTGGAGTTGTAGAAGCTGTTATGGAGGAACATTCAAACCTGTTTCCATATGCTGTTGATGCTAATGCTCATAGTGCTCAACAACAAAAACTATTTTTGATAATTACTCTGTTGGGGCTTCTAACAGAACTTGAATCTCTTCGGCAACAAATCATGGGCACCACACCTATTCCCTCCATTGAAAATGTCTTTGCACAACTTCTGCAATCAAGCCCCTCACTTGAAGCTAGCAATGATGATTGATGATCATGCCGGATTAGCATCCCAATCCTCTTCCCAAGTTTCCACTCGAGGAGGACATGGAAGTGGTCGTGGTCGTGGTAACAGTCGTGGTAATTGTGCTTCACGACTCACTTGTACGTATTGTCATCGAGTAGGCCATACCCAAGACCGGTGTTATGCACTTCATGGTCGTCCTCCAAAGGTCGCTAATGTGGTACAATCTGATGGGACTTTTGAAGCTCCTTCCAACCCACAGGAAACACATGGTATTCATGTTTCAAGAAATGACTATACTGAGTTTCTCAAGTACCAAGTATCTAAGCAAGCTTCTACTCCCATTGCTTCGACTGCACATTCTGGTAATCTTGTTGCCTGTATTTCTCATTCTTCCTCTCTTGGACCATGGGTCCTTGATTCAGGTGTTTCTGATCACATTTCTAGTACTTCTTCTGTCTTTTCTAAACTTCAACAACCTGCCATTCTTCCATCCATTACTTTGGTTGATAGTTCTAAAATTTGTGCTAAAGGAATAGGTCAAGCTAATCCTCTTCCCACATTACCTTTAAAATCTGTTCTCTATATGCCTAACTGTCCCTTTAATTTAAATTTAATTTTTGTTAGCCAACTTACTCGTTCACTTAATTTTTCTGTTACCTTTTTTGCTAATTTTGTTATTGTGCAGATCAGGAAACGGGACAGACGATTGGTACCAAATGTGAATCTCAAGGATTGTATCGGCTGACTATACCAAGTTCATCAGTATCTTGTGTCACTGTTGAGTCTCCAAAATTGATTCATTGTCGCTTGGGACATCCCAGCCTATCCAAGCTCCAAACTATGGTTCCTAGTCTATCGAGTCTTAATAACATAGAGTGAGTCCTGTCAATTAGAAAAACATGTTCGCACCTCTTTTTCTAATCGTGTCAATAAGAGAGTTGCGTCTCCATTTACCATTATTCATTCAAATGTTTGGGGTCCAAGTCGTGTTCCCTCTTGTTAAGGTTCCCGTTACTTTGTTACCTTTATTGATGACTATTGTTGTTGTACTTGGTTATATTTAAAGAAAGAAAGATCTGAATTGTTTTCTATATTCAAATCCTTTTGTTCTGAAATTCATACACAGTTCAACACTTCTATTAAAATTTTGCGTAGTAATAATGCTAGTGAATATTTTTCTGCATCTTTTTCATCTTTTATGGTTTCGTAGGGTATTCTCCATCAGTCTTCTTGTCTACACACTCCACAACAAAATGGAGTTGTTAAGCGCAAACACAGTCACTTACTAGAAACTGCTCACACTCTGCTTATTCATACTCATGTTCCCCTTCGGTTTTGGAGTGAAGCTATCCTTACTGTGTTCTACCTTATTAATCATATGTCCTCCTCTGTCTTGCAAAATCAAATCCCTCATTCGATTTTATTTATTCACGAGCCTATTTTCACTCTTCCACTACGCATATTTGATTGTACTTGTTTTGTTCATGATCCTACACCAAGGAAAGATAAGTTAATTGCTCGTTCTATAAAGTGCCTTCTTGGGATATACTAGATTCCAAAAAGGATATCAATGTTCTTGCCCTGAACTTAACCTTTTTATTGTGTCTGCAGATGTTATCTTTCTTGAAAATACTCCTTTTTTCTCTGCATCCGATATTATCTCTCATCTTGTCACTGAGGTTTTACCTATTCCATACTTAGACAGACCCCCTGTCACTACTTCGGCTTCTACCCCATCTGTCCTTGTAGATAAACCTCTCCAAGTTTATCATCGTCGACCTCGTATGTACGGTTAATGGTCAAGATGCAATCCCTACTGATTCACAACCAAAACTAGTGGCTGAACCCTCCTTATATCCTGTTTTGGATGTTATCTCCAGTCCTCCCATTGCTATCCGAAAAGGTACTCATTCTACTCGTAATTCTCATCCCGTTTGTAATTTTTTAAGTTATCATCACTTGTCTTCTTCCCATTATGCTTTTATCTCTTCTTTGTCTTCTATGACTATACCAAAAACAACAATCGAAGCCCTCTCCCATCTAGACTAGCACCAGGCAATGTTAGAAGAGATGTTTGCATTACATGCCAATGGTACTTGGGAACTTGCTCCATTGCCAGTTTGCCACCTAGCAAATCTACTGTAGGTTGTCAATGGATTTACACAGTTAAGGTGGGACCTGATGAAGCTGTTGATCGATTGAAAGCTCATCTTGTTGCTAAAGGTTTCACCCAAATTTTTGGCCTTGATTACGGTGATACTTTCTCTCTAGTTGCAAAGATGGCATCAGTTCGTCTTTTCTTTTCCATGGCATCCATTCGCCACTGGCCACTTTATTAACTCGATATTAAGAATGCATTCTTATATGGTGATCTCCAAGAAGAAGTGTACATAGAGCAACCTCCAGGGTTTGTTGCTCAGGGGGAGTCTGGCTTGGTCTGTCGTTTGCGCAAATCTTTATATGGCTTGAAACAGTCTCCTCGAGCTTGGTTTGATAGATTCAGTACTGTAATATCAGATTTTGGTATGGTTCGCAGTGAGGCCGATCACTCAGTTTTCTATCATCATTCCTCTATGGAACTTCCATATATCTAATTGTTTATGTCGATGATATCACTGGAGATGATCAAGAAGGAATTGTGAAGTTAAAACAACACTTATGTGATCACTTTTAGACTAAGGATCTTGGAAGGTTGAAATATTTCCTAGGAATAGAACTGACACAATCTTATGCAGGGATTTGTGTCTCACAGAGAAAATATGCATTAGACATTCTTAAGGAAACTGGAATGTTGGATACTAGACCAATAGATACACCAATGAATCCTAATGCCAAACTCAGTCCAGATCAAGGAGAACCATTATTTGATTCAACCAAATATCGCATGTTGATTTGCCAATTAAATTATTTGACTGTTACCCGACCAGATATATCCTTTGCTATGAGCATCCTTAGTCAATTTCTCGACCTACCATGTGAAGGACATTGGGATGTAGCCATTAGAGTTCTTAGATATATCAAAGGGGCTCTATGAAAAGGCCTATTGTATGAAGATAAAAGACATACTCAGATTGTGGGATACTCAGATGCAGATTGGACAGGTTCTCCATTCGATAGATGTTCTACATCAGGTTATTGTGTTCTTTTTGGTGAAAACCTAATATCCTGGAAAAGTAAGAAACAAAGTGTTGTGGCAAGATCGAGTGCAGAAGTAGAGTATTGTGCTATTGCACTTGCAACATGCGACCTAATATGGCTAAAACAATTAATCATTGAACTCAAATTGTGTGAACCAGGCAAGATGGAACTTATATGTGATAATTAGGTAGCCCTACATATCGCTTCTAACCTGGTGTTTCATGAGAGGACCAAACACATAGAAATTGATTGTCACTTTGTGAGAGAGAAGATACAAAGTGGAAAAGTAGTGACTGCCTCTGTCAGCTCAATTAATCAGCTTGAAAATATTTTCACCAAATCTCTTAGGGGTCCACAAGTACAGTTCATATGTAACAAGTTTGGTGCATATGATTTATATGCTCTAACTTGAGGGGAAGTGTTGAATATTGAATTAGTTAGCATGAGAAATATGATAGTCAGCTTTGGAAACAACAGTGTCGTGGGGAATCATTTAAGTCTTTGATTATTCTTCTTGTAAATAAAAGTTGTAATTAATTTCTCATGTATATAAATACCTGTATGCTGAGTGAAATTCACTCAAGCAATTCAACTATAATCAGTTGTTTTACTGTTGTTCCTTATTTTCAAGTATATCAATGGGAAAATTATTCATGTTAAATCTGTTAGATATATAAAACCATTCATGTGCCTATACCTAACAAATTAAGCTTTTGGGAGAGATGGTTCATGGCATGGTATTAGAGCCTCTATGATCAAGTGGTCTAAAGTTTGATCCATGCCGCCCCCATTCTTCTAATAAAAAGTTGAATTTCAGCACAAGGTAGATGGGCCTATCTTTGTTCACGCTTCAAGCCTAAAGGCCTGCTGCATGAGTGGGCGTGTTAGATATATAAAATCACTCATGTGCATTCACCTAACAGCTTAAGCTTTCGAGAGAAATGGTTCATGACAAAATCAATACTTTTTTCATATTATTATTTGGCAAATCTTTTAAAATATGAAATATATTTAGTTGCAACAAGAAATAATTCATTATCTTCACTCAATATGAAATTTCACATGTAAAATTCATATAATAGATGCAAAGAATCTGAACATGATATTTTTAGGTTTTATTCAATAAAAGAATGAGATTTTTAGTAATTAGCATCCTGTCAGATTTAGTATATTTTACACTTAGTCAATTGACATATGCTAATGCCTAATCATCAATTTGCTACTTTCAATCTATATAATATTATGTGGCATCGAGTGAACATGTCATAAACATTTACTGAACATTTAAGAAAATGAGGACCATGTGTTCACATGTATCTGTTCTTGGTGCCTTTCATTAGGAGAGAGTGAGAAGGCATTGGAGTTTGAGGTAAACGCTTTCAAATGAAAAAAATAAAAAACATGAACCACACACTTAAATCATCAAATATATTTATGTGTGTTTGTGTACATTAAAAAAATTAATATTGTATAACCTGAATTCTATCTGGAAGAACAATCCTGGACAACCACGAAGGTTCTTTAGAACAGAAACTGCACCATCGACATTACTGCATTCAACAAACCAACCACATCCCATTCGCATGTTTGCTTGTGTCAACCGCACAATGGAGCCAGAGTTTCCAATAGCAAGGTTGCAAATGGCCATTAGCTCATCATCTGTGAGGAACAGAGAGCCACTACTTGGAATAGTTATCCACAGAGTGCTGGATGGCACTGTATCTTCCTCACGCATGGAAGAAGCACAACTATTTCCAGTCATATAGTTATCATGGAGACCTTTATTTTGATTAATATTATACTTAGTACACAATGAAGCTAGTAAAGAACACAAGTGAGACATCCTCGTGCGACTGTTGTCAGCAGGGCTCCCAGGTAAAGTTCGAGCATGCGGTGATCCAGCAATACCATTTGACAAGTTCGCTGGGTTGTTGACTTTAAGGTCAAGATGGGGAGGGGCGGGCACAGGTCTTGCACCATCCATATAAGTATGCCCAATTCCAACATTAACTGTTCCTGGACCAAAATGTGAGTTATAGTTACTTCTTTCTCTTCGGAGCTGTCTCAGATGTGACATGACAGAGGCAGCTTCTTCAGGAGTTTCAAACTCCATAAGTAATGCACACTCACAGCTAAGATCAATAACCGTGAGAGGACCCTTACAGATTACTTTCCTTGATTCATGCAGGATCTCATCCTTAGCCCATTGATTGGAAATATTTCCAGCATAGATATGAGAACTAGAGCCAATTGCAACACCATTCATAGCACCCCTAGCTCCAAATCCTATATCCATGAATTTTACACGGCATGGAAAACTTCCAGGTAAATAATGTCGAGCTTTTATCGCATCAATGATCCTTCTATACTCAACCAAAGCAAATCCTTTCACCGGGAAGAAAAAAAATTGTTCAATAGGACCAAATCTCTCTAATTGAAACCTAATATGGCTTTCAGGCATGTCAGGCCCTACATAACCTACCCAGAGCTGTTTAGATGCAGAGACAATATCCATGGCTGCAGGATCCCCATCACAGCACCAGAAAATTTGACTTTTTGTTGAAGCAGATGGTGACATAAAATGATGATTAGGAGATACCAGAATATTACTAACAGTTCCACTAGAGGACCTCAATGGAGGTGAATTGAAATTCATATTTAAAACTTGATTTTTCTCAACATTTGGGAAATCATTTCTACCTTCAAGTGAATTACTCCTAAAGCCTACTGGTGTTCTAACTGCAGATGAGAATATCTGATGACTTACTGAGTCCCTAGGTGTGGAACATATAACATGAGGCATATTCCCTTCCTCCCGCATCTCAATGCTCATGGGCCTAGAGACTCCATTATCAAAATGAGAACCCACTTTTGACACAGGAACAGTGTCAAGAGAAACTGCAGAGCCATGAGCTATCAAATATTTATCAGAAACTTTATCAGTGAGACCATCATTAGAAGAACCAACATGAAATTTTAAATTGCTACCTTTTCCAGATGATTCACCAATGCTTTCAGGTTCCTCAGAGATCCTAGGAACCACATAGTTCCTATTCATGTATATTGAAGAATCAGATTTATCTTCATCACTATCTACTTGACAGTCTTCTAAATCTGTTTGTTGACCAAACATTCCAAGAATTTCTTGCAGTACTGATGTAATTTCAAGTGAAGCATTAGTAAGCAAGTCAAATAACTTCTTACATCTACACAACATCCATTTCTGCAGTGAAGAGTCCTTAAGAACCTGTATAGAGAAAGGTGATGAAAAGGTGTCATTAATAAGAAGCAATTAGAACTAAAACTCTTAATTCAAGAAAGTCAAGCAAAAAGTACCAAGTTTTTAACCAAATGTTCATCAATGTCATCAGCAATGAATATGCTGGTAAAGTAGTAATTTCTAATAAAATACCACACAAGCAAAAAGCTCAATCATTACTCGTACAAAACAATTTTTTTAAAAAAAAAAATGCATCACATCATTGCTTTACAATTAAATGCTATATACCAAGTCATATTTTCCTGTGAAGAAAATAAGGAATTAAGGAGCAAGTAGCAACACTGCCAAGCTGTATGTTACAGCACCTTAAATTGCTACCAAACGGACAAGAATTTGATATAAATCACAAACTTGTTTATGATGCATAGTTTATGTCTTCACAGGGATGTCATAATATTATTTATTATATTATACAAATAAAAAAAGCAAAGGGAGAAAGAGAACCAACAGAACCAGAACAAATATAAATAAATAATGACAAGCAGACATCCACTTAACTCCTTAAAAAATAAGGACATGTGATAAGAATTTTAAGTTTCAAAACCATCAAGGCAAATTGAGCTACTGGGGCTCAGATTGTGTTAGCAAACCTGTAATTAGTAAGGTGTATACTAGGAGGAATAAAAAGATAGTAGGGGATCAGAGCTAGTTGGGTAGTTATTTTGTTATCGGGTGGTTATTCTGTTAACAAGTGGCAGTTACATTGTTGGCTGGTTAGTTGGTTAAATCTGTTAAGAAGGGAAGTGGTGAGGGGTTCCTATGGGAGGATTATTCTGTTACAGGAGTGTAAGGTGGAATTAGGAGAGAAAGGGACCTCTCGAATTGTCCTTGTGAGTGGGTATTGACAGTGTGGCCTGTGATTACCATTTTTTCTGTATTCTTGTATTCTTTCATTGTTCTTTCTCTCTCTGAGAGGGGAATTCCAATAAAATTGATATTGTTCTTCCTTAATTCTAGTCTAGTTCTATCAACTGGTATCAGATCTCCCAAATCTTGGGAGGTTTTTACAAGAATGGAGGCAAGAATTGATGCGGTGGAGAGAGGACTAGAAGCTGGGAGACGCCAAGCAGAAGAGAAGTTGGCTAGGCGGGAATTGCTAGAGGCAAGGACCAAGAAGACAGAGGAGACAATGGACGAAATTCTGAGGCTGGTGAGAGGGTTCAATCGAGACTTACCTCCAAGAGTCCGATCTAGCAGTTTCGATCATGATGGAGGAGATTGCATGAAGAAGAAAGGACAGTTGATGGCACAAGATTTGAGGAAACAGACAATCGGTGGAGGAAACTTGATATTCCTCTGTTTTCAGGTGAAGATGCTTATGGGTGGGTGAATAGGATAGAGAGATATTTTCAGGTGAAGGGGGTAATGGAAGAGGAGCGATTGAGAGTAGTAATGATGGCAATGAAGGGATGCGGGCTGAGTTGGTTTCACTGGTGGGAGTCTTGCACCCATAATGCTTCTTGGGAGGCTTTTCGTACAACTGTGATTAGAAGATTCCAGCCATCAATGGTGCAGAACCCCTATGAGGTTCTTCTTGGACTGAAACAAACTGGGTCTGTGGAAGAGTTTAGGGAAGCTTTTGAGTTGTATGCAGGGCCTTTGAAGAACATTGATCAAGAATGCCTTCGCGGAATTTTCTTGAATGGGTTAAGAGAGGAAATTCGAGCAGAGTTAAAGTTGCACCGGGTGGGAACTCTGTTGGAATTAATGGATTTAGCCTAGTTGATTGAAGAAAAGAATTGGGCATTAGGCAAGGGAGATGTAGGAGAAAACTCGAAGCTGGGAGGGAATTTCAGAGGGTTTCAGTCAACAAGAACGACTTCAGTGGAGCTAGGACCGAGATCAATTGATAATCTGGGTTCAGGAGGAACAACATCCAGTATTGGCTCTACAACCAACAGACCCAATACTGCTGCCAGGGTACCCGAGGTCAGCACAATCAGTAAGAGGGGAAGAAATTCCAGGCACTTGTCTGAAATTGAGTTGCAAGATAAGATAAAAAAGGGGTTATGTTTCCGTTGTGATGAGAAGTATGGTCAGAAACATGTGTGTAAGAATAAACAGTTTTAGGTGATGTTGATGGAGGAGTTGGTACAAGAAAAGGACGACTTTGATCCATTGTGGAGCCATCGGGAGCTAGATTACAAAGCTTTGCAACTTTGCATGACCAACAATGTGGGCTTGACATCCAAAAGATCCCTTAAGTTGTGGGGTGCAATAGGAGAAAGGAATGTAATAGTTTTGATTGATTGTGGAGCTTCACACAGCTTTATAGCTACTGGTTTGGTACAAGAACTACATCTTTCAATAGTGGAATCACCTACCTACTATGTGGAAGTTGGTGATGGGCATAAGATCAACTGCATAGGGGTATGTCAAGGAGTTAGCCTATGCTGAAACTAGGTCTATGCTGAACTTTGTTGCAAATCCCTACATAGCCGGTCCCAAACCCGAATAAAAGAGGAGGGTTGTGTTAGGCAGTCGACAGCCAATGTAAAACTTTGTCGAATCTTTATGACATGGATTAGGGTACAATGGCATCGTTTGATCCATGTAGCCGATCCCACCTAGTGGGAAAAGGCTTGGTTGTTGTTGTTATTGTTGTTGTTATTGGTTTAAGTGAGGCTGACTTAGTGCTGAGAATGGATTTGTTGGTGATAATAGCTTAATTTTTATATATTTTCTTATAAAAATAGGTATTATTATATCTCATTATATTTAATTTTAACGACTTTATGATATTGTTGATTTATTTATTTTAAAATAATTATTAATATAATTATTATGATAAATTTCAGGACTTAATGATTAATTTGAATAAAAGGATTGAGGAAGCAAGCTGGACCAGTGAAGGAAAATTTAGAAGGCCTGGAATTGAAACATAATGGGCCCAATTGTTACCATATAAGTGAAAACAGCACACTCCAACTATAGACTTTGGCCTTGTGGCATCAAAGAATGGCTGAAGGAATTAAAATCCACTATTGCATATGTGAAGACGGTGTGTAATTGAAGGATATTAAGTGCGCATCACGTAGGGGTATAATTGAAAAATCCAATTGAAGGAAATTCTTGACCCACCTTATATATAGGATAGTAGCGCCGCTGTGGAGAGAGAGGAAAGAGAGAAACAGCAGCATCGCGGGAGACAAATTGGAGCAGTGTGAGATCAGATTGCACCGTTGCAGTGAAGAGAAAAAGAAAAAGAAAATTATCAATGGAAAATATTAGTGAGATAATTTTATTGTGTTTTAATCTATCCATGTCTTGCTAAATTCTCTATACTAAAGGGATGATGAAACCCTGATTGTTTTGGTATTACTATGTTGAATTATTGTTATCCAATTTTAGGATTTAATGTTTATTGATTTTATTTTCCTATCAGAATATATTAATGAATTTTTAGATGATTTCAGTCACGCTTTTCTCATGCTTTGCAATTTATTTGTATTATCTGAGTGTTGGTGGTAATTGTTGGATATCAATTGTGATTTCTTTTTAGGGATATATTTGATGATTTGATAATTTATTATTAATTAGAAAAATTTTATCATACACTTAATTATTATTTTTAGTGCTTCGTTGATAGATTTTCTGTAAGCACATGCTTTGGCGCCAGATGTTCATGAGATAAATTATTTGGGTATAATAATTTGACACAGTTAATATTAAAATTAGTCTTAATGGATTTTGAACCTTAGTCATTCTACATCTAGTAAAAACCTCACCCATAAATTGCTTTCTTTTAATTTGATTTTTATTTTAGTTATTTATTTAATTTTATTTTTACATCTTTAACTCATCAATTTGTGCGACTAGATTAGAAAGAATTTTTCAATACTTAAAATTAACTCTAAGTCTCTAAGGGATCTACCTCGTACTTGCTCAACTGTACTTCGGTACGGCTCATGCACTTGCGAGTATTTTAAGGCTTGATAAAAAGCAACAACAGTTGGCAAGTCTAGGGGAGATCCAGGCAAACTTCAAACACTTAACCATGCAGCTAACAGTGGGAGGAGAGGTTAAAATGCTAAAGGGGGCACCTGCTTTATACAGATCTACAACTGTTGGTTCCGGTACGAGAGGGTGCAGCAATTCAGCTGCAGAGCCTGTATCATCACTCATTGGTGCAACAAGTTGGCATTGGGACCTTGGAAGGAGTTTATTCTCAACTGCTAGACCCTTACAAACTCTTCACCTTGAGGACAAGGAGAAAGTCTTGGAGGGGAGTATTGTTAGCAAACCTGTAATTAGTAAGGTGTATACTAGGAGGGATAAAAAGATAATAGGGGATTAGAGCTACTTGGGTAGTTATTTTGTTATCGGGTGGTTATTCTGTTATCAAGTGGCAGTTACATTGTTGGCTGGTTAGTTGGTTAAATCTGTTAAGAAGGGAAATGGTGAGGGGTTCCTATGGGAGGATTATTCTGTTACAGGAGTGTAAGGTGGAATTAGGAGGAGAAAGGGACCTCTCGCACTGTCCTTGTGAGTGGGTATTCACAGTGTGGCCTGTGATTACCATTTTTTCTGTATTCTTGTATTTTTTCATTGTTCTTTCTCTCTCTGAGAGGGGAATTGCAATAAAATTGATATTGTTCTTCCTTAATTCTGGTCCAATTCTATCAGGTTGCTAAATCCCAATCAAACTTATACGTGTCATTGATGATTATTAAGAAAAAAAAAAGTTCATATACTCACCAGTTGCCACTAAAACCTCACAAGTACCTCTGCCTCTGCCCCTCCAGGGGGAAAAACTCACTCAGAATGTTGTTTCAATATAATTACTTCAGTTATATCTTCCCCAAAAGAAAAAAAAATCATCACTCTACAAATTATTGAAAATGGCATGTAATCCTTACGCACAATTTTTACATGGAACATTCATTTGGAGGTCGAGGGGGCCACTGAGGAGAAATGTCGAAGACTCCAGAGTAGATCTCATTTGCTTGGGACGTGTGTCGAGGAGAAGCAAGGAGCTGTCTGCCAAGGACATTGCTAAGATTTTGTTATTCAGGGGGAGTACTGGTTTCCTAGGTTCTTTGTGGAGATCGGCTGAGTTGATTTAAATGTTGGTGGTGTTCTTTGTTTTCGGTTTATGGATTTGCTACTTGTAACAAGCTTAAGTTTGGTGAGTTTAAGCTTGAGGGGGAGTGTTAGAAGATATTTGGGTTATTAGTCTTAGTGTTAGTGGGCTTGGGCTTATCCACCTAAACATTAGTATAAATAGGAGTACTAGGTTATGGAATGGTAACATATTATAATATCAACCATATTATCAGTTTACTACTGTAGTCATCGTCGTTCTCCCTTTTTCCTTCCTATCCCTAAACTTGTAACTCTTCAACAAGATCAATAATAAAGTTCAAAATAGACGCAAAGAGAGCATGCAATTAATTAGAACAAACAGCCTGCATAACAAAAAAATAAAATATATGCTACCGATAATATTGCATGATATACACACAGGAAGATAACAATTATGAAGTATTACCAGCATGAGCAAGCAGCTCTCTTGAACAGATGAATCACCCTCAGAAACACAGTTGTCATCGGTCATAATTTCCTCACCACCCTCATTGCCTCTGATGTCTAACCCAGTAGAACCTGTACATGATTTAGGTCCATCATTTGCTCTATCCAAAAGTTGAACTGCTTCATCATCCAACGTGCTAGTCACCAGGCTCAGAAAACGCTGTCCTTCTTCAGAAGCTCCCTCTTTTGTGGCAGAGCCTAAGAGCTCCAAACAAGCTGCAAGCAAGTCTTTTGGACAAGAGAAGAAAATCCAAAGTAGACATAATGCGCAGAACTTGGACAGTTTAGTCAATGAAGATTCATCTTCATCTAAAACCTTTTGCTTCAACTCAGAAAAGACCTCAGGGGAATCTTGCATATTCAGGAAATTCTTGTCAACCATCTGTAACACATCCTTCCCCTCAAATAAGGCCATAAAAAAGGTTAGCACATTCTGAAAAACTGCTGAGCAAATTCCTCTAATTACAGCTGATGTCGGTGCCACCGAAGAAGCAGTGCAGCAAACGTCAGCTAGGCCAAAAATACAGGCTCTTGCAGTTTCAAATGCTATACCATTAGAATCTTCTCCTCTATTGATCAATGCCAAACTCCAGTTATGCATATTAATTATCACTTTAGCTGCAGCTTCCAAAGCTGTTGGGCAGTGACATGCATATCGAGGAATAAGATTGGCCACAATTCTTTGTACACTCATACAACCTGTCACATTATAAAAGCTTCACTTTGAGCAAAAGGGAATTCCAATCATGGAATGAAAAACCCATGCCCGTGAGTAGACCCCACTGGTAAGGAGTTTTACTAAGTAGTTTTATTAAAATGTATTATAAGCAATAAGATTAAAACTACTTAGAATACCCGTGCAATGCATGGTTTCACTAAGTCCTGTGTGCAGGGAATCCCAATTCCTGTTATTTTACAAAACTGAAATATTTCTTAAAATAGGGCAAAATTTGAAAATAACAAATACTCAAATACTCATTTTCACCATTTCCGCAAACAGGAAGTAGAAAACATGGTGGGATGGCAACTTCGTAATTATAATAAAAACTTTATCAACCAAATATATTTTCTAAAATTTGAAAATCGGAAAAATAAAAAACATTTCCTGAAAACGAAAATAGAAAATAAAAACAGAAAATTGTTTCCTCAAACCAAACAGACTCCGCGTTCTCAAATTAGTATTATTATAATTATAATTGCGTGCAGATTACATGTTAAACACTAAAGCTTTAATTAATGTATGAGATTGAGATAATGTTAACATCATGTCATCAATAGTACAGATCTATGCTTCTGTAAAGATGGCATTTGGGCAATTCCATTCATCAAAACATTCATGGCCTTCAAAGGGAAAAGTTAATTTTATGACAAAAAAAAGTCCTATAACTGCATACTTGACACCGTTTTATGCAAAACACATAGATTTGGCAATCTTTACCATATATGTTTGGAATCCTTTTTAACTTTACAATTCAAAACATCATTTGAAATGAAATGATTTACAAATCCTATCAAAAGTGGTAAGAACAAGATTTCTAAATCAAGAGATATCATCACGCACAAAACAATTTCGACACGAATTGAATCCTTAAAACTAATATCATTCCAAAAAAGAAAAAGAAATAAATTCTTCCATTTTAAATACTCCAAACATGAGGTTAAAGCAAGTATGAAAGCAGGCAATTACAGAAACAACATTTTAAGGCAAATGTAAATAACAAAGAAAGATTCCTCGATGGTTTTTTTTTTTAGAATTTCATGGCAACATTCCTCTCCAATAAAATCAATCACATTTCCATTACAACCAAATGCATTATAAGATCCTAATTGACACGTAAATCAAATACGATGAAATTCAAGTTGATCAACAAAGACTCGAAAAGGCAGTTACCTCTAGAAGCAGTGATAAGAGCGAGGTAACTCTTTTCAAGGTTAGACATGAAGATATCGTCTTTCTGATACAAGCAAAAGTTAATCAGCTCATAGCGTTTGTGCACGCTTCGAATTTCATCTTTGATCCGCCGCTTCACGATAATCTCCTCCTGAGACAATGGCAAAGTTGGTGGTGGAGTTAGGGTTTGCGAAGATGGTGATGTTGCTTTGGATGCTGGTGGCGGCAGAGACGGAGGTGATTCTGGTAGAGGTTCGTAGGGATTTTGCTTCTTTGGAGGCTGCTCAGCTAAGGCCATGGCTAGTGGCGACTCAGACAAAGACTGAGTGCACGCTCGGCGTCGTCGCTTCATTTTCTAGGGAGTGATTAAGGGAAGAGGTGTATTAAGGTTTTGCCCTTTTGTCCCATTTCGAATATGGTGTTCATGAAATTACCTTTCTGTCTAGAAACTTCGAGAAATATTCAGTATCTAATTTTTAGGGTAAAATACACTTTTATTTATTCCAGGTAGTTTTAACTTTTACTTTCTCATTTGACTCTTCAAAAGATTTTTCTTTTTTGTCAGTAAACTCCTTGTAATATTATTCAGGATGAAAACATTATTTATCTTGAAACAAACATTTCAAAGGAAAAAAATTTTAAAAAAAAATCAGTATATAATTTCTAGAGTAAAATATACTTTATTCCTTATAGTTTTAACTTTTATTCTCCAGGGTTTGAACTTTGGTCCTTTCCCTAGGAGTGTAGCTCGCTTACCACTGCACCCAATCCTTGTCGTTAAAAACAAATGGAAAAAAAAAAAAAACAGAGCACAGATTCATAGTTCATGGCCTGGGTCAATTGAAAGGAGTTGGGCATTTGGTGAGTATGGGTTTTAGGTCAGTGGCCATCTCAAGGTAGGGGCATTTGTTCCCGAGGTAGGAGCTATAGGTTGTTTGTCTAATTATGGATGTTTTAATGGCGACATGATGTGGAATCGTGTTGATGGTTTAAGGGAAAAGCTGACTTGGTTTTGAGAGTAGCTTCAGTAGCTCAAAGGTCTTTGAAGGAAAGGCACTTTGGGTGGGTTTGGAATGTGTTTATGGGCAAGAGTGTGGAACTGGAAAACAAATGCTTTCCAGTACATGGCTACCCTTTGGGATCAACTAATTGTTGACCATTGTGTCTTTGATAGAGACATGGGGATGATTAAATGGCATGTGTTTATGGGCAAGAGTGTGGGAATGGAAAACAAATGCCTACCGGTACATGGCTACCCTTTGGGATCAACTAATTGTTGACCATTGTGTCTTTGATAGAGACATTGGGAAGATTAATAGGCAAGCGTTCACATAGTTCAACTTAAGCATATCTGATCCTTGAAACAGCCTTTGTTTCCTACTACATTGTCTAATTCTTCAGGGGATTGTTGAGGTTACTCAAGTTGCTTTATAATTTTTGCAAGTACCCATCAACTGCATTTGATGGATTTGTCCATTGCTGCAAGCATCAATTCCTATAACAAGTTTGATTTTGACTTTTCAGTTGTTTATCACACAAAATGATGGTAATGTGTTTATCAACAAAATTATGGGGGTGCATAGGTTTTTCTTGTGGCTATGTTTCATGGCAAGTTGCAACATCATATGGTTTATTGGTGAAACTATGAAAAAGATGGAACATGGAGGCTTTGGTGTGAGTTATGTTGCAAGAGTGATGGGTCTGAGGTGGCTTTGATAGCCAAATTTGAAGTTTATATCATTTAGCATAGGAAGGCATTGTTGGGGAATACCTCATCTCCTTCCTGCTTCTTTACATGCTTGCATAAATACTAGTAATTAAGAAAAAGCATGACTCAAATCACGTACAAAGTTTAACGTTGTTTATATCATTTTGCACAGGAAGGCATTGTTGGGAAATACCTCTTCTTCTTTACATGCTTGCATCAATACTAGTAATTAAGAAAAAGTATTACACAAATCACAAAGTTTAACGTGGTTTAGCTCAACATGCCGACATTCATGGATAAGAAGAAATCAAATCAATTATGAACAACATTACAATACAACTTCTGAACATAAAAGTTGCAGTCCCTCTCCCACTACAACTTTGGTGCACAAAGTTGCAAACCCTCTACCAATACAATTTTTGTGAACAAAGTTGCAAACCATCTATCAATGCAACTTTTGAGGACAAAGTTGTAAAACCTTGGCTGCAACATTACTCACAATTTCTTCTCCTTCATTCTCATAACCCTACCAGTTCTCTACAAGAATTTACATGTCAATCAACCACTCCCACACTCTATCCTTATCAAGATAAGGACTATCATATTATTAAATTCCTATTAAAAACAAATCTCTCACAAGTCACTCACATATCTTTTATATCTTAATATTAATTACAATTCAAATTTTGAAACTATCAATAACATGGTTGTCAAATCGAGATTTAAATCGCATATCAGAAGCCTATTTTCCGAATTGTGAATTGAAATGTATTGTGAAGCATAAGATTCATGATCAATTATTAAAAATATTATAAAATATATTTCTAAAATAATGAAACATTACAAATATGTAAGTCTTAGCATTTTCAAGTCAAATAATTCATTATGTAGCTAAGAAATTGAAATCTAAACTTCAAAATAAATAAAGATTAAAATAAAAGCAAAAGATAAAGATCATGAATATTTAAAGTTATTAAAGAATATATCTAAATATGTAAAATTGTTAAAGAATATATAAATATGTAAAGTTGTTAAATAATATGAGTTTATATAAGATTAAAAGAACTTTAGTGTTTTAAAATATTAATTAATAATGAAAAATAATAATTTGTTATTAGTGAATAATTGTTTAAAACTCAAAAATAATTTATTATGATTTCTCAGGTATCTAATTTATTATGTTTTCTATTATCTAAACTATTACTATTACATCTTGAGCTTTTTAAAGATAGTGTATTTTTTCTTTCTTTGAGCTTAGGGTTAGGCCCGTTTGTTCCCAGAAAAAAAAAATGTGTCCATCACCATCATCCTGATGGAGACAAGCAGAGCACCGTGGGAGTGGAACAAAGTCGGCACATGACAGAGCCAAATAGCTACTGGGAGGAGTCGAACATCGGCAGTGACGGTTGGGAGTGGTCAGAAAAGGCTTGTTGGAGGGCTCTGTGAAGGGCACAACCGGAAAAAGGGAGAGATGCCGCACAAAACAGCAACTGATGTGAAATCGCACAAAACGCTGCCAAATAGAAACCCCAGCGATTCCTTCACGATTCTGACAATTCAGTGTGCAATTCTAGCACAAAAACGATACTCCATGCTATATGCATCGCTGAATTGATGAACAGCATCAAATCGAATGAATCGAACCGCGATTCTTGCGATTCTAACTACCATGATCAATAAAGTAGGAAACTATCAACAATTATCAAAATAAGAATTTGAGTCAAACCCAACAGACGTATCCCCATTTTTTATCCACCATTGAGCAACAGCAAATGCAAATATATGAATGCTGAGGAAACAATATGATTAGTTATTTCCCTTAGTTGGGATGCTGTTCAAAGTGACAAAAGGTCCTGGACTCCTGGCATTATATATACGTTATCTGCCACGGTAGTCTACAGAAACGTTATCTCTTTCAGTATGTTAATATAGGATTGGCTATCATTTTTGTTGCAGCAGTATGTTGTTGTTGAATCATCATCAAATCCAACCTCAAATGTGTAGGACCAATTTTGCAGGGGTGTTGTGGAGAGAGTGTGTGACTTTAGTTGCTGCATGGATTTATGGAGGTTGGGCTCTGCTTTTTGTTGCCATAACAGAGAAGTTATGGATTAAAGATAGGGGAAGTAGAGAGTATATCATGTGTTGTGCACATGCATTAACCATCGTTTGTTTTAAGGGAAAGTTGAGAAATAGTTAAACTATAAGAGTAAAATATTTTACCTTAATTTTTTAGGAGAAAATGCATAAACACCCTCCTCAACTATACTTGTTTTGAAATAGTTAACTTGAACTTTCAAATTCGGGTGTGAGATCCTCACACATTCTAAAACCTACAGAGAGAACCTTTTATCCACTAATTAAGTTAAAACATAAACCCCAACATGTCAAAAAAAAAAGTTAAAAACAATCTATTACAGAAACAACATTTTAAGGCACACGTAAATAACAGAGAAATATATTCCATTCTTTTCTATAGAATTTCATGGCAACATTTCCTCTCCAGTAAAATCAATCACATATCCTAATTGATTGACACGTAAATCAAATATGAAGAAATTCATTCATGTTGATCAAAGAGTCAGAGAGTAAAAAAGGCGGTTACCTCTGGAAGCAGTGATAAGAGCGAGATAACTCTGTTCAAGGTCAGACATGAAGGGACCGTCTTTCTGAGACAAGCAAAACTTAATTCGCTTTAAACATTCGTGCACGCTTCGAATTTCATCCTTGTTCCGCCGCTTCGCGAGGATCTCCTCCTGAGACAACGGCGGAGTTGGTGGCGGAGGTAGGGTTTGCGGCGGAGAGGGTGGGATTGAGACCATTGCTTCGGATGCTGGTGGCGGCGGAGAAGGCGGCGGCGTGGACGGTGGTGATTCTGGTAAGGGTTCGTAGTTCTTTCGCTTCTTCGGAGGCTGCTCAGCTGAGGCCATGGCGAGTGGCGACTCGGACAGAGACAGAGTTCGCGCTCAGTGCTGTCTTTCATTTTCTGGGAGTGATGGAAAAGAGGTATTTAAATGGTGTGGTTTTTTTTATTTAATGTACCAAAAAAATGGTGGGTGTTTTTGTTTTTTTTTTTCTAAGACAAGGTCTTAATTTTTTAAGATACATATGTGATATGTCTAAGCACTCTTCTTATATACATAAATTTTAATATCAAATTCAATATTATAAATTTAAAGTACTTCAATATCTTTTACTCAAATTAACATATTTGTGTTTAAATGATGTCTTTGTTTCAAGTTTATAATTATGTTATCATAAATCATAAAAGTAATGTTATTTGTGTATATTTCTTATTTCCTATATCATTTTTTAAATAATAAAATAAAATAAATATATTTTTCTATACACATTTTTTTTCAATAAAAAGAGTGTAACTAAATAGTTTACAAAAATCATTTCTCTAATAATTGTGTTTGGATAAAAAAAATTGAGGAGGTAATAACAAAATAGTTTGTTTGGATGTTTAATCCTAGAATTTTTAAAATTCCGAAAAATTTCCATCGGGTAGTCTGTTACACATAAAATGAAGAATTTAAAATACAACCTTTAGAGGTGGAATTTTCCAAATCCTCTAGTCCCCCTTCTCTTTGGAGTGTTGGTTACAGGTTTGCAGTGATTGCCTCTCTCCTCCATTGTTTCTCTTTCTTTTCTCCGCTGTTTCTCTCTCTCCTCTGCTACTTCTCTCTGGTCAGGTCATGAAAGCAATGAACTCCAGCTTTGAGTTTGCCACAAATCAAATTCAATATTTTCTCTCTGTGAAACTCAACAAGACAACAAGTACGAATCCACCAATCCATCCAAATAAATTTTTTTATAAATGACATCAATTAAATTGGTGCAATTCAATTTCTTAACATTTCAAAATTCTTAAATATCTTATCTAAACACAATTTAAGAGTGTGTTTGGGAAAGAAATAATCTTTCTCAAATAGCATTTTTTTGCAAAAAAAAATGTTATAATAGTAATTTATCATATTTGGTAAATTTAACTTCAATTTTTATATGAAATTTAATATATTTTAAAAGTTTTTTTTTTATAATACTGAAATTTCAGTTTATAATTTTAGATTATAAATTATTTCTTATATTTTGATATATAAATATCATTTTGTCTTTAATCAAATAATTTTTTTAATCATTATATATCTATTTAGTAATTTAATACATAAAAATAATTATTTTTTATATCACACAAATGAAATAGATTAATTTAAATTACTTTTCAACTAATATATTTAAATATAAAATTGATTATATATTATAATCGATTATAACAAAAAACTCTTACACAATAATTAATTATTAAAATAATCAAATTTTTACAATTATCTCAAACACATGCTAAATCATAACCTTAGTAATAATATGATCAAGATTTAGGAATGCTATTTTTGGATATTCTAAAAAATGTGTTTGATAAGCATTTCGAATTCTTTGGAACCTTTTTTGAAATTCTTGATAATAACTTAAAAGTTTATTTGATTTACAATGTATATTTACATAAATATATGTTATAATTCTCAAAATATTTTTAATATATAAAATTATTTAAATATCATTCATTTCAATATAATTAATGAAAATTGAATGAAAAAGTAAGATTATTATTATTCCTATACGAAAATATTTGATGACAAGTAATTTAGATTTCTTGGGTTGCTATTTTTTAGAAAAATCTCAAATGTAAAGTGCTTTGAACATAAAATGATTATTATTATTATTAATTATTATCATTATTATTACAAAATCCAAGTGAATAATCAAATTTATATTTTAACAAGTTTTATTTGTAGTTAAAAAAGTGAAAAGTGAGTAAATTAATAACATGAAAATATCACCATTCAAGTGAAATTGGCAACTATAGTTAAAAAACAAAAAAAGTCAAAAATAAAAAACAACAGTATAGAAAAGTATGTCACCGCTTAAAAAATAAAGGAGTAAGGCACCACTTCAAAACTACAATCAACCAGTTGGAAACAAACGTGGGCAGCATGTTGAGTAGAACAGAGCAGTTATGTGTGTATTTTTGTATTTTTGCACGATAATATTGACGCCTACACCATGGGAATAGCACATACCCAATTCCTATGGTGACAATGAAAATGGGTTAAAACATGAGCATATCACTTTCTTTAGAATAACTAATTCTTAGAAATATTTTCTTAAAACTCGAAACAAACGTTGGACTATTTCATTTCTACCTTCAAAATCTAAGGAATAACTAAACAAAACTTTAAATAAACGCCTCCTAAGGTTTCACCATTTCTTCCCGTTTAGAATATTGAACTGTGATATATATGGTGGTTATGAAACTACCTTTTTGTCCATGTTTCGTTTAAGGTGCACCCCCTAAGTTAAGGTGTACAAGTGTTCTATGAGTTTTTAATCATTGATTATTAATAATAAAAAATGTCAATTTTAATATTTTATGACTTACAACTTGATTAACAGGTAATTTTGTAACTCCTTATAAATTATACAGAAGTCTCATTAACTTATAATTATTTACCTTTTTGTCCCTAAAAAAAATTAAATTCATATTTTGCTTTTTCTCTCTCACATTTTTCTTGTTGTAATGAGTTAAGTTTGAGAAACAAAACAATGACAAAACCTGAAAATAAAAACTTATGAATCTCAATATCCATGCAAACCAATCCCATGAGCCTAAATACTCACTCAAGATGCCTCTACCCATAAACCATACAAGCCATCAAAAAATCCAGCCACGCCACCAATTGCACAGAGCCAACAAATTGGCACCTACTGCCTTTATGAACCACCACTATGGCCACCACTTTAGGTCCCTAAATCCAAAATCCACTTCCCCTGCTCAAACCCAAAACCATTAGAAACCTCAACCACCAAACTCCATGTGGTCCCGACTGAACTCGCCAGCATTTTTCGGCCAGCCCCACCTTTGGTGTGTGTTGATATAGAATAGTACCATTTTACAAATAGTTTTCACATAGTTTCTATTATTTTGAAGGAGTAGTTTTGTAATTAATAATGAACCATTTTATAAATTATAAAACTTATTATAACAAGTATTTTTGGGGATCCATCAGTGCACCCTTCACCACAAAGTACATCATAAACGCCACCTTTTGTCCAAGCACTAGGAGAAATACATTTTTTTTTATAATCATATAGGGCTAGAAGCCCAAAACAAAGAAACAACACAATTATCCATCCTTCGGAGTACAAACTCCCATCGCATCATACAATAGTAACTCATTCACATCTACATGAGGCTCATCCCAAACTCTTAGGCTAATTTTCTGTGCTAGACTCAACTCAGCTATCTTGATAGCATGTTTATTCCCCTATCTCAAGTGTGACTTATCTTAAATAATCATTCCTCCGTAGCAAACTTCTTAGTTGTCTCATTATTGCTCTTTCAACTTTATTCCCCTCACTTTTTCCTATTAGTATATGCACTACTATTTGGGAGTCCATTTCCAAACAAACTCTATGAAAACTCATTCCTTTAGCAAGTTTTAGGCCCTCCCACACTCCCCATAATTTTGCCATAAAGGCAGTAGTACACCCCAGATTACAGGTATATCCCTTCACCAACTGGCCCTATTGGTCTCTAATGACTCCTCCATAACTAGCACTATCATCCTCCCCCTATACGCTCCATCGATATTGATCTTGACCCAACCATCTTCTGGGGGTACCACCTTATATTCCTTTTATTATTCTTATGCCCAACACCTGTCACTACTAACTTCTTGCTTCTATTTTCAAAACTTTTGATCCAGTGCTTGATCACCAATCTTGACCTCTCTAGTTTATTAAAATCTTCCTCAAATAGAGACCTATTCCTAGACCCCACACACAGTTGCCCATATCTCTTTCCAATTCTCAACACAGTCTCCTTTCTTCCTAGCCAAGGGATTATAGTCAAGTCAATCTTGTAAGTTGCCAATGTAGAACAATGCTCTTTGCTGAGGCTTTACCAGAGTGTTGCATACCCCTACAGCCAATGGGTAATCCCTTAATACATGTATAATTGTTTCAAGTGTGCAATAATAATGCACACAGTTTGGCTCGTAATTAGCCCATCTACTCACTTTTTATGTGGTATTTAATCTGCATGTACAACCAACTATATATATAAACAATATTTCTGTATCTATAATTTCAAGGCGAAATACATTTTATTGCCTATGGTTTTAACTTGTACCTTTCTCAATCAAATCTTCAAAAGGGTTTTTTATTTTTGGTATCACTAACCTTTCGCAAAAGAAAAATAATTTAAAAGAAAAATTAAAAAAAAACACAAAAATTATAAAAAGGCCTAGTAAAGATGAAGAGTTTAGTTTCAGAGGTGTGTTGGTTCATAGTTCATGGCTTGGTCAATTGAAAGGAGTTGGGCATTTGATAAGTATGGGTTTTAGGTGAGTGGCCATCTCAAGGTAAGGACATTTGTTCTTGAGCTAAGGGTTATAGGTTGTTTGTCTAATTAAGAATAATATCCTCTCTTATCACAAGACTCACCGTTGGATAGAGATGAATATAATTTTTATTGTAAAAGGACCCATTGTGATTGGTTATGAGGTCCACTAATTACATTAAAAGTTATGTATGTATCTTTTTCTCTTTAAACCTTCTCTTTTTATAGGAAAGAATCTAAATTTGTCTAATTATGGATGCTTTAATGGCAACATGATGTCGAGTTGTATTGATGGTTAAGGGGAAAAAGGACTTGGTCCTAACAGCACTAGCTTCAAAGTAGCTGATAAGTCTTTGGAGGAAAGGCACTATAAGTGAATTTGGCATGTGTTCATAGGCAAGAGTGTGGGAACAAAAAATAAATGCTTAATTAGTAGTACATGGCTATCCTTTGGGATCAACTAATGGTTGACCATTATGTCTTTGATAGAGACTTTGAGATCAACTAATAGTTGACCATTATTTATTTCCTACTAAATTGTCTTTGATAGAGACATAATTGGAAGATAGTTTTAAATTGTGGTCTGCAAACATAATTGTGACATAAAGCTTTTGTAACAGTTGTAATTTTTATGCAAATCATAATATTTGCAATCATAACATAACCTAGTTTAATTTAAAATCATAAGACAATGAAAAATCATGGGTGGGAACTTCTTACCTTAGGAATACAAATCACCTTTTGACATGTGTAAAGTTATGTAGGTCATGTTAAAAGTACACATATCTCCACTAACACAACTTTACACATGTCAAAAAATAAGTTGCAAGCCTAAGGTAGGAAGTTCCCACACACGAATTTCTCCAATTTTTATATAAGAAGTTTGATTTCGACTTTTGAATTGTTTATATACAAAATTATGGTAATACATTTATCAGATAAAATTATAGGGATGCATAGGCTTTTCATGTGGCTATGTTTCATGGCAAGTCACAACAACCATATGGTTGATTGATGAAACTATGAAGAAGATGGAAAATAAGGGTTTTGGTGTGAGTTATGTTCCAAAGGTGATTGGTTTGAGGTGGTTTTGATAACCAAATTTGAAGTTTGTATCATTTAGCATAGAAAGATGTATCCCTAATTCTAATCCATCATTAAGCAACAACAAATGCAAATATATGAATGCTAAGGAAACAGTAAGATTTGTTATTTCCCTTAGTTGGAATGTAGTTCAAAGTGATAAAATGTCTTGGCTATTATATATATGTGATGTACCATATTAGTCCACACAGGCTTTATCTATTTCAACCTTTTAATATAGGATTGACTATTATTTTTATCATAGCAACATGCCTATGATTTTTATTTTTTTCGTATCTTCATGAAATCCAACCTCAAATGTGTAGGAACAATTTTGCAAGGGTAGTGTGGAGGGAGGGTGTGGCTTTGTGTTGTTATAACAAAGAAGATATGGATTAAAGATAAGGGGAATATGAAAATATATTATGTGTTGTGCACATGCATTAATCACCATTTGTTTTAATAGAACAAGTTATATTTCCAATGTTAACTAAGTTAAAATTACACCCAAAAAAAATGAGTAGGCTGAGAAAGGGTTGAAACTATAAGAATAAAGTATATTTTACCCTAATTTTTAAGGAGAAAATGCATAACCATTACTTATTTTGAAATAGTTATCCTAAACTTTCAAGTTCGAATGGGAGGTCCTCAAACATTTTCTTTCCACTAATTAAGCTAAAATCAATCATCACGTAATTTGAAAATATTGATTAATATATATTTTGTTCTGAACCAAGATCTTCTTGCTACAGCAGAGAGGTAGATGGTGTACCTACAAGGCACTCTAACACTCAAGTTAGGATTTGCATTAGGAGGCTAGTATGTGTGGGATTAAATGCATACCTAAGTAGTCAAACTCTTAATTTATAGTGCATGATTACTTGCTTAGGAAGCAGTATCAGAGGATCAGTCTCCTTATAATTAGGAATCTTGATAATTATGAGAGGGATTTGATCCCATTTATCCTTAATAAATAAGGGATTTTGTTATGATCTTGTGTTCTTCTAGGAGTTGGGCTAATTAATCTCATTTGGCCATCTTAGGCCTTTATGGATGCTAAACTAAGGATGTAGCCCATTCCCAATGAATTCGAGGTGCCGAGATTCTAATCTAGAACATTGCCCTTAGTTAGGTGCTTTGATGAGGCATCTAACTTCTAAGCTTCGTTATGCTGAGGAACGAAGCCTTCATTATTGTGGTTCAAAGCGACAATAGTTGGACTCAAATTATTATCTAGTGTTCATGATAGTGAAAGGCATTTTGGCTTGACATTTGGAATGTAGTCTAGTATCTAGGGTCTTTTCATATTTTCTTTTAGGGTGATTTCTGACATCGTGGGTCCATGGTGTTGAAGTAGTTCTCCATGAGCTTGTCTTGCTTGAGATGCTTCACTTAGTTGCCACTGACATTTGGCCTATTGCACCAATCTCACAGTGAAATACATTGCACAAAGGATTAGTTTTTTGTAGTCGACTGATAAACATAATTTTCATATATTAGCTAACTCTCATATTTTATCTCTTAGACCTCTTATATGCTTAATTAATTGATTTTGGCCATATTTTATAAGTTTGGGTTCAAATTTGGCTTAATTGTATTTTTTTAACATTATTGAAAAATTTATATTATTTCTGTATTTTGGGTATAACTTGAGTTCTAGACATCTAAAAATTATAAATTTTACCTTGTAGAAAATCTGAGAGAAATATCTACAACTTTTATGAAGAGTTCAAAGGCTAAATCAGACGTCTAGTGGGTCAGATTGGGCCATGAAGTCAGAACAAAGATATTGTCATTGGAACCTGAATGATATGCAAAGATTGGGTCATAATTTGGGTTGTAAGTGTTATATGGACCTGAAACCAGTGACATTTGAAAGTTAAGGCATATATCTTAAATTCTTATGAAGATCACTTATCTAAATAGTAATGTTTTGATGGTGTTTTCATCCTTTGAAGTTGGTTGATGGGTTTAGAGAGTTGTTAAGAATGTTTTGAGCATAATTTTCTTATCCTAAACCTAAATTATGCAAATTAGATGTTTAATTAAAGTTAAGAAGAAGAGGATTAACCCTAAGTTAAAGGATAACTTGAATATTTTATTTTAGAGATAATTATTTAAGAAGCAATTGCAACCACGAAAGAGAATCCTAATTTTCTCCTAGTCGTTCTTGCTTACACTTCCTCTCTTCATCTTTATTCTTCTCTTTTCTCTCTAGTTTTCATTCTTTTCTATTTTTTCATTCCATTCATGGAGGGCTAGACCTTTTTAAATTAATTTTAGAAATTAACAATCTTGATGTTTAATTCTGAGATCTTGTTTTGATTGTTTTACATTTAATTGCTAGTCAAGTTTTTTTTTTACTTGTTAATCAAGTTTATCTTTTACTTGCTAATCAAGTTTTTCTTTTACTTGTTAATCAAGTTCCTCTTTGATTTTGTTAAATCTGAATTAAATTGCTTAATTTCATTTATATGTTGATGTGATAATTGCATAATTACCACATTTTTAATGATGATTATAGAGACTAAATAACACATCAAAGGCTTCTTGGATGTTGTTTGTTAAGTTTGGTTGAATTCTGAGTTTTAGATTAATTTAGGATTAGATAAGTGCTTAATTTGTTTAACTTTGATTAATTAAATTTTGAATGCTTATCTAGTAGAGAATTCATGGATCATCTTATGGCTTCTTGATGTGATCTAAGACCAAGAATTTGGTTAGCAATTGAATGGATTCCTGGTGATCAATGATAGATTAAATTCAAAATTAGTTAATTTTCTTGGATTGATTGTTTAATTTATTCTTTTATAATTTTTAATTACTTTATGTTAATTAATTTTGCAACCCTCTTTCCCCTTGTTAACTTCTTAATTTGATTACTTGAATAGAGTGATCCAATGGCTCAACCCGGTTGTGCCTTATACTATAAGTATTTTAGTGAATTGATTTATAAATTGATTTAATTTGATAATCTCGACAACTATCAAATTTTTGCGCTATTTCTGGTGATCATTCTAAATTTAATTAATCATATTAGGAGTATAATTAACTACTAACCCTTCACTAACCTTTGTTTTTCTTGTTTCAAGTAGTTTCCAACTCAATTTAGGCTTCCGAATAGAATTTTGTACAGACAAATAGTTTCAAAATTGGGCTGAAATTTTGGCCAAGGGAGAGAAATGAGCGAAAGAAAATAATGTGTTTAGTTTTTTCAACTTTTTCCTTTTTTTCATTTTTTCCTTTTTATTTTTTTAGCATGGCTAGGTCTACCTATTTTGACCAAATTCCATCGTTTAAACCACTTTTTTCATTTTTTGAAGATTTTTTATTGTATTTTTGGATACCATTGTTGAGTAGTTTACACCCTGTGGTGGTCTCATAATTTTTAAAATTGTGTAGGTAGGGTAACTAGCCTTATTTTAGTAGAATTTTAGTGTTATGTAGTCCATTTTACATATTTTGTGTTTATGCACTTTTGCATGTTTTATAACCAAGTCTTCTAGTAATCATTTGTTTGATATTAACCTTGAAATTGACAGGACATTGCATACACTTAATAGAGCTCGTAGGCATAATGAAAGGATAAATTTTGAAATTGACACTGAACCTGAGAATATAAGTAGCACTATAACTATGACTGATAATACTGAAACTAAACATGAGAATACAAATAACACTGCAAACATGACTGATAATATGGATAATAGGACTCTTAAGGAACTAGCTGCACCTGATGTTAATTACCAATCTTTGTGCAATCAATATCTTGATTTAAATACTGATTTTGAATTAAAATCTGGATTGATACACTTGTTATCAAAGTTTTATGGACTTGCAGTTGAAGATCCCCATAAGCACTTGAAGGAGTTCCATATGGTGTGCTTTACCATGAAACCACAAGGCATTCTTGAAGAACTGATATGCGTAAAATATACTAAGAGCAAGTGCACTCTATCACAAAGTAATATAGGATTTGAGTCCCAGTTATTGATCCTATGAGAAATAAGTAGTAATTACTAGATTCGTAAAACTCTTTGTTATTTAGACAATCGAAAGTGTAAGAGAAATTTAAATTAAAATAAAAAAATAAATAAAGAAGAATAATGGACAGTTAAACAATGTAGAGATAATCAAATAGGGAGAAACTAGTGCGCAATGTTCTCTTGAATCCAACAATTAGATTTTCACTCATTTATGATGTAAAATAATTCTCTTGCCAATATTATTTTATTTGTTATTGAATCCCAATGGTCATGGATGAGATAATATTTTATTCCTAAATTAAATTACCTATTTAGTCATTTAATTGAATTAATTAGGAATGCATTAAACTCCAATTTAAGAGATAAACTAACATAATCATTAAATCCATTGATAGAATAAATTGATATTTGGTCATTCACCAATCTAATCCTAGGTTTATCATATAAGTCCACTCATTGAGTGCAGATGGTCACTGGTCAAACAATGAATTAATATATGTCAAAAGAGATTAAGTTCTAACAAGAATATAAGCAATATAATAAATCCTAAAAGAAATTATTTTAATCAAATTTGAGATAAAAATTAATTAATTAAGAAAATAAGATCTCCCATAGTCCTAGCTATGAGATTAGCTACTCATGTTCAATACAAAATAAACTTATATCACAATTCAAATCCATGGAAAGAAAACCCAAAGAAAAGGTAAAATTAGAGAGAAAGAGAAATCAAAACCCCATTTACAGTGATTATGATCTTCAAGCCTTCAAGAATTGAATCCTCCATTCAAAATCGTCCTCCAAGAATTCGTGGCAATTCTCTCTTCTGATATATCTCTCAGAGTCAACTGTCGCAAAAGTGTCTATCAGGATTAGGGATTTTTGCGTTGTTTTTGAATTATGGCATAATTTTTCTACTTATAAAAAATAACATGTGTTGTTACGTGACTAGCGCCTAGGTGCTGGCTTCTGGGCGCTCAAGCGCTGAGACCGTAAATAAAAAATGCGCTGTGTAATGTGTTGTGCGTTCAGGTGCTGCCTTCCCAACGCCTAGGCGCTGGGACACCATAGAGAATTTGTGCTTTTCCTCCTTGTAAAATTTGTCCAGCCTTCTCTCGTGTAAATTTTCCTATCAAAAGCAATTAAAACCCGTAATAAGAATACAATTAAAAATAATAAAAACATAATAAAACTTGATAAAAAAATTCAATAAAAAATATCAAAAGATGATGAAAAACTAAGAAATTGAACTGTAAAAATATGAAATTTTGAAGGTTCATCAAGAACACATCAAATTGAGAGTCTTTTCTTTCTCATTAGATGGAGCAGCTAAGGATTAGTTGTATTACTTGCAGTCAGCTGCTATAACATGTTAGAATGATATGAAGAGACTATTTCTAGAAAAGTTTTTCCCTGCTTCTAAAGCTGCTGCCATAAGGAAGGATATATGTGGTATAAGGTAGATATTAGGAGAAACTTTGCATAAGTATTGGGAGAGATTCAAGAAGTTGTGTGCAAACTATCATCATCACAAGATCAGTGACCAGTTGCTAATACAGTATTTCTATGAGAGACTTTTACCCATGGATAGAAGCATGGTAGATGTTGCCTCAAGAGGAGCTTTAATGGACAAAACCCCTATTGCAGCAAGAGATTTAATAGCGAACATGATAGAAAATGCACAACAATTTAGCATATGAGTCATTACCTCAACCAGAGGAGCTAATGAATTAAGGGTTTTTGATGCTGATCAACAGAGAATTGAGAATAGATTGGAGAAACTGACCTCCTTGGTTAGGCAACTAGCATTGGGACAAAAACAAATTATGTCCTTAGCAAAACTTTGTGGAATCTAAACCTTGCCAGATCACCCAACAAACTAATGTCCTGCACTCCAAGAAAGTAGTGAAGCAGTGGAGGGAATCTTTCCTGCCAGGCCATACTAGTAGCTGTAACACCCTCCTTAGGGCATCACATTTCCGACTCCCGACTCATAATCTAAAAAGAAGTTCACACAAAGTTTGAGTTATAAAAGATGGGTTTCAAAATTTCTTCTTTACTGAAACGTAAATTTACTGAAAATATTAGGTAATATTGAAAATCATATTTCAACTATTCATTATGCAATATTGACACCAATTAATATCACAATTTAAAGAGAAATATGAAATTAACAGACTTATTTTTTTTAACAGTAGCAAACCCCATGATAGGTCATACTCAATAGCACGGTACAACACTAACGAGAAACTTTAACATACTTATTCCTTTTTCTGTCCATCTTGATGCATCAGACATCTATTCCTTTGTCAACACATCGCACACCTTGAGTCTGAATGTCCACTTGCTTATTGTTGTCACTAATCTCGCCAGTATCCATCGCCCGTTATGTCTAAGACAAGCTGGATTCTTCTATTATTTGATTTTAACAAGTAGTCACAAATATTTGTCAAAATCAAGATAACAAAGAGGTGAGATCACCTACGTCATTACCAATATGACAGTACAGAGATAACATAAACAACATATCGTACAGATAGATCATACCATAATCATGCTATCAGCATTAATCAACTATCATCATCTAATCATGTATCAGTTCAATCATCATCCAAGTACTCAAAACAATTGTCATAGCCAACATTCCTCAATTAATATATCATACAGATATAAATGTTCAGATTTATGCATATACACAAAGACTCAGTTTATCAAAAATAACTCCATGGAGGTTTTCACAATTTTGAGAAGAATGCTCTAGTTAATTGTCAGCCTTGGCCCAAAGACAATCTCCCAGTCGTTGAAAAGAATCGTGTTCTTGTCGGGTATCGAGTCAATGCGTTGCATCATGGCATCGCAGAGTGGCACGCGAGGATACTCGCTAAGGAATTGTCCACTGTAAAGCGACCGCCGCGCTTGACGCCCCAAGATCCATCATAGACCTCAAGGATCAATTCTCATTCCCTTCTTCAACCACAAGGGTCATAATAGCTATTAGCTATATTTTATATAATGCACGAATATATCAAGCTTTTGTCTAACCCCAAATGGGCCAAATCTTTTCAATTTCATTTGTTCAATGTAATCATATACTTCAACACATATTTTTCTAATGCATGTATAATGCATGCAAATCCAATCACAGACATATCTTTCTAATGTATGTATAATGCACTAAATGCCAATTACAAGCAAAACATGTCATTTTCTCACACAAAGATCCATATCTTGATTCTATCTCACCCACAAGCGTATTTATCTTTGTATTTTCATAGGAAAATCATATTATCACATTTTTATATAGTTATAAAACACTTTCGTGCAAGTGTTTTTCACAAATTTACAAAGCGAAATATAATACATAACATTTCCATTTCGTTTTCACAATTCCAAAATGTTTCTGTTATATTTTCACAATACCATAACATTTCTTTTACATTTTCACAATACCGTAACACTCTTATTATGTTTTTAAAATTCCAAAACGTTTTTATTACGTTTTCAAATACTAGTCGCCACCAACTTTCATTAAATGGAATGGTGCACCTTTAAATCACGTATTAAATTTTTTAACATTTTTCTCAATCGCATAAAAATATACGTTTCTCAAATAGCATAATGATTTTTCATCATTTTCAAAATTGCGTAACTTAAAAATTACGTTTTTAAGATACGTAAATAATTTTTTTTTATTTTGACCACAATTCCATTATCAAAATATTTCTCATTCTTCAAAAATTTCATTTCCACTTTTCTCAAAATAATATGACTTTATACTTTATTTAACACATTTTCTTTACTCAAGAAAAATCTTTTTCCACATTTCTTTACTCAAGAAATCCTTTTCCAAAATATAGTTCACAAAATCACTTTTCTATTGATATAAATCAATGTTTCAAAACTTAACATTTTCTAATGTTTTATTTTCAAAACTTCGAAAATAAGTTATACGTTAGTAAATTTTTAAAATACCATTATATTCTTTATTTTTTTAAATCATTTCCAAATCAACCTTCCTCAAAATAATATAACTTTCCACTTCATTTAATATATCTTTTTACTCAAGAAAATCCTTTTTCAAGTATATTCCACAAATTCACAATTCCATTGAATTAAATCAATGTTTCTAACTTTAAAAAAATTGCGTAAAAATATTTTAACATTTTTCAAATCGCGTAACTCAAAATTTATGTTTTTGAGTTCCGTAAATCATTTTTCACTGTTTTACCCTTCATAAAATATTTCTTAACTTTAAAAATATTACTTGACTTTTCTTATAATAATATAATTTCTTACTTTATTCTTCTTATTCTTAGTCAAAAAATTGTCCTTAATATATTTCTTCAAATCGACTTTTGCATTATTTTTTACTTCTTATTTAGTTATCTAAAAAAATTGTATTAAGTCCTTATATTTTTTGGATGTTTCTCAAAATCACTTTTTCTTGACTAGTCTTTAGTTTTTCACATTTAGTTGATTTAATTATTGTTTCTAACTTTAAATTTCTTAACGTTTTCAAAACCCAATAAATAAATTCTAAATTGAGTTAATAAATTTAAGTTACAAACGTTTTATTTTATATTTCTAAATCACTTCTAAAATTGATTCTCTTTAAAATAATTTGAAGTTTAACACTTTCAATCTTCTTTTTCTTTTATTTATGAAAATTCTACTTCACTTAATCGATAACACTTTAATTCCCTTTCCAAAATCTTTTTTTGAAAATTCTTGTATTTTATAACATCAAAATATTTTTTCTAAATTATCAAAACCTTATAGATGGCCATTGAAACCATGAAATATTTTTTTCTTTCTAACTTAAATAAATTCCATTCTTGTTTCTACAAAAAAAATAAATTCATGAAAACATAACTCAAAACCGTGTGCATTCTTTTTGCAAAACAAACCAAAGGCTTCTTGGATGTTGTTTGTTAAGTTTGGTTGAATGATTTTCTTTTTTAGATGTTTTATTTTCTTTACTTCTCAAATCATTCAATTTTATCATTCATGAAAATATAATTTTGTGAACACCAAATTGGTTGGTGTCTTGGCCGAAATTCACTAAGTTCTAGGGACCAAAAATTAATTCCATTATTCTTGAAAAATTTCAACATGAACTCTAATTTTTGGGAGCTCAAAACCGTAGCCTCCCCTTTAGCCTTTGGAGCCAAAAATCAATTTCCTTTCCACCATCAAATCATAGCATACATATACATATTTAAATATATATCACAAACATGCTATAATCAAAACAATAAATCATGCAAATCATACTAAACATAGGCAAATAATCAAAGCACATAAACACCCACAAATAATTACATGACCATGGATATGAATCCTCACATGGATTCACCATCCATCAAATATAAAACCATCTCTCACCACCATGCTTGGTTGGTGAGATGGATCTCCCTCTTACCTCTTGAAGACAAGCAAATTCCATCGTTTAAACCACTTTTTTCATTTTTTGAAGCTCTCCTCCTTCTCCTTAATTTTCGTGTGACTCACAACAATTCCTAACAATTCTAAAATAATTAGTAAAATCACAAACAAAGTTTAATAATAACAAACCATGGAACAAACATAGCTTAAAAAATCATAAACATGAATTTAAACCATAGAAATCAAAGTTTACCTCCAAGGAAGTAAGCTAAAAGTGGGATTTTGAAGCACTTAGAGTGTGATTTTGGGAAAACTTTCTAAATGGAAAGTGTTTAGAATATTGTTTAGCTTTAAAAAATGATGAGAGTAAAAATTATAGGTGAATGATAGTATATTTGGTGGTGGAAGCCGAACCAAATGGAGAGAAAAGGAAGAAAAATGGTGCTTTGGTTCTTGGAATTTTTGAGAGAAAGTGTTGTAAGCTTTTTGATGAAAGAGAAAATGAAATTGTGAGAGTAAAGTTAAAGGTGCTGCTGCCGTGGGATTCATGGAGACTTAAGTGATATACTTGACTCAAAATATCACCAATTGGATGCACATGGATGTGCACATGGCTTATGTCATCCACTTGACTTGCATGGCTTTATTGGATTGTTCAAGAATCATGTAGAATTCTCCTCCAAGCTGCTGAAAAACCGTGGGACTCCATGAGTGTTTAGGGAATTAATTGTTTTGTTTACACCTAGAAATAAGTTAATTACTAGATTCAATTAATTAGGTAATTAGTTAGGTTAAATTTCCTAATCAATCTTAATTAACATTCTAACTATATAACTAATTAATTAAACATATTATTTCATATATTATAACCTCTAATTAAAATTAGGATATCTAATTAAGAATTAAATTATAACTAATTAACAATTAATTTAGTTTACTTAGCTTGTTAATTAGGTCATTAGATTAATCAAATTAGGTTTAATTAATTAATAATCAAATTAAGTTCTTCATTGTTGACTTCATCTTTTAAATCCATTGGCAAAAAATTGCGCATTTGGTCATTCAAAGTTGTCTCCCTCTCCTTGCATCTCCAAACCGTCCCCTTCCATGCTTAATAAAATGTGACAAATTCATAATAAGAATCATCCTAATATCCTAACCTCTTGATTAAAAGAATGATTTGGATTAAAATAGATATTAGGTCTAGGTTATAGATGGAAGACTTTATTTGAGCCATTGGATCATTTTTGGCTAAACTCAATCCAACCATTGAATGTGTCTCCAAAATGAAGAAAGAGAAATCAAGATTTTTACACCTTCAAACTTTACATCCAATCCTCCATTCAAATGGTTGTAGTCATTTTTTATGACCAATTCTCAACTCACCATTGATCTAAATCTAAATCCAATGGTCATTAATGATCCATCTCTACCATTGACTAAATCTACATCCAAGGGTTGATAGTGGTCATAGCCATTTATAAAAAATGCTAAATCTCTACCATTGATTTAATTTCCATCCAACAGCTTATAATTGATCCTATTCACTTTTAAGATCAAATCTTAGTTTGTGCGTATAAATCTTGTTGATTAAATCAAGTTTAAATCTCCAACGGTGATTAAATCGATGATGGATATCCAACCCATCAATGTTGACTTAACAAGATACAATTTTATTTTTATCTTGATAACCCCAAAGTTCAAAAAATATATTCTTGTATTTTTATCATCCGATAATTAAATATAAAACAAAAATCTGATTAAAAAATTTTCTAAAATGTTTTTCATTAGATGGAGGTTTAGTAAGATCCCTATCTCCATCTAAATGATATGACAAATTTTTCTATGCGTAAAATTTTTTCACTTTCTTCATACCTAGGCCCACGTATGGCCACTGCCTAAGTATTGGGAAGAAAAACTTTTTCATAATCACACATAAAATCACAAAAATTAGAAAACACACAAATATCAAATCAGATCACGTAAAATAATTAAAACCTAATGGTAAAAATTAAATTACGTAAAGTTTTTCCTCAACCTTCAAAAATTTTTATTTTCCCGACAATGAATTAAGGGTAAATCACTCAAAACGATCAAATACGTTGACGGAATAATCAAAATAAATTTACTGATGTCCAAAAATTACTAAACAATAAAATTACATTAGCATCAAAAAACCATTACTTTTTAAGAGATAGAAAATTTTGAGGTGTTACAGCAGCTGCCAAGTATGACCCTTATTCTAGCACATATAACCTTGGATGGAGAGACCATCCCAATTTGTGTTATGGAAACAATTCTGGCCAACTTCAGCAACAACAGCAGCAACCCATATATAATACAGTAGGCCCAAGCAAGCAATAGTTTCAACAACTAGTGAAACAACTCATGCAGCAAAGTAACAATTCAGAACCTAGTTTGGCAAACTTGGTGAACCAGTTAACAACCAATAACCTTTAGTTTCAACATAGAACCGAGACCACCGTTCAGAACTTGGAGACTCAAATTAGTCAACTTACAACTTCCATCAATGAGTTGAAAACTCAAGGTTCCGGTCAATTACCCTCCCAAATAATTAATAATCCAAGAGGTAATGTGAGTGTTATAACCTTGAGAAGTGGCAAAGAAATGAGTGGTCCAAACTAACTCCAACCAAAGATTTTGCAGCAGGATTGTGCAGAAAACTTAGATCTAACAAACCAAAATTTTGCAGAAGACTCAATACAACAGAATATAGAACATGAAGAGAATTTGAAGAAAAATCAAAAATAAATGAAAAATTCTATAGAAAAATCTACTCTTAGCACTTCTCTTCCTTTTGCTAATAGAATGTCTCAATCAAAAAAGATAACTAAAATTGAATTGGACAGGGAGATTATAGATACCTTTCAAAAGGTAGAAGTCAATATACTCTCCTAGAAGTAATAAAGCATATTCCAAGATATGCTAAGTTTTTAAAGGAATTGTGCACTCATAAGAGGAAGTTGAAAGGAAATAAGAAAGTGAGCATATGAAGAAATGTTTCTGCCTTGATTCAACCAAATATGCCTCCTAAATACAAGGATCTTGGAACATTCAGCATTCCTTGCACAATAGGCCACATGCAGTTTACTCATGCAATGTTGGATTTGGATGCCTCAATTAATGTGATGCCAAAATCAGTTTACGAATCTTTGCAGATTGGAAAGTTGAAGTTAATCAGAGTTATCATTCAACTAGCAAATAGGAGCACAACTCATCCTACAGGAGTGCTTGAGGATGTTTTAGTAAAAGTAAATAATTTAATATTTCCAACAGATTTTTATGTTTTGAACATGGAAGATGAATTTGCATCTAGTCAACCACCATTGATTTTAGGTAGACCCTTCTTGAAAACTGCAAAAACTAATATTAATGTGCATACTGGTACCCTTTCCAAGGAATTTAGGGATAACATAATTCAATTTAATATCTTTGATGGCATGAAATATCATTTAGAAGAGCATTCTATTTTTCAATTAAATGTCATTGATTTGCTTGTTGATGATATACATGTTAATATGCTAACTGAATTTCTTGAAATTGTGAAATTTCTGGATAGTGTTGATTTTTCTAAATGTTCTGGATGTTTTGTTTCTGCTTGTGATGAGACTAGTATGTGTGCCGCATATTCTAAGATTTCTGCACATATGGGAGATGATACTGCATATTCTTAGCCTTCCAATACCACCAGAATCATACCAAAACAAGGTCGTTTGCTATATTTATTATCAAAATACTACAATAGGGTCAGGATGCCAATTAACCAATTTGGTCTAAACTTCTATTAAAAAGTTTAAATACTTAACCTGGTGGAATCAAGGAAAATGGTCAACAAGAAAAATGTAGATATATCTATTAGCTTTCCAATGACTCCAATCTTGTTTCGGTTGGAGATCTACATTCTCAAATCCACTCTATTTAGTCTAGCATGGTTGGCAAGGATCTAAACTTGACTTCTTTACCTTCATGGCTTGACTTGATTCATTTCATTCTTGGCACTACTTAGGATCATCAACATACATTCCAAGATCAAACTGGCATATAGTTATAAAAAATTGTGCCAATCATTACAATTTAAATCCCAAAGCCACACTATGCCCACAAAACATAAAATGTAGTGTTAAACACAAAAACGAAGGGATTTTGCCTAACAAATCTCATTATGACAACTGCCATGTAATTCAATGATTAGCAAAATGGGCCCCAAGCAACTAACAGCCCCCTGACAGACTGGATTCCAGGCCCCAGAAAAAATGGTAAGGAGACACAAAGGTTAATCTCTAACGCAACATTTTGATCAAATAGAAGGCTAGTTCATACAAAATGTTCACCTTATCTGCAAACACTAGATCTACTTACCCCAAAAGCAAGAATCCCAAAACAACGCATGGAAGTCCCGCCAAAACCAAACCATTCCATACCGAAGAAATCTCGATCACCTAATGTCTCAGAAAGTCAGTCAAAATTGATCCATCCTAGAGAGAGAAGGAGGGGGAGAGAGAAGGGAGTTAAAGTACTATATTAAAGTAGGAAACAAAAATGACATAATAACAACACATTTCCCATAACAATCAAAGCAGTCAAAATGGCAAGTCTCATTAATAATCATGCCTTAAACACAACCAATAAAAAACGACAGCTACATTTGCCCCACGACGTGGAACAACCAAAGCAAACCAACAAGCTCACTCACCCTCACCTATAAATAATAACACCATCCACAACAGAAGCACACAATATGCAAAAAAGAATGATGATCCCCAATTTCTTCCCCCATAAGCATTTCAAACACGAAAATCGTCCCCTAACATGCAAAACCCTTCTCCCCACGCATATATACCCCAGAAGCATGGCAATCAATCGCAACAAGGAACAACCAACAAAATCCTTGCTAAGGTTTCCAACGTAACTAACAGGTGAAGCCCTTGCCCCATGCATACAAAAGATAAGAAAGAGAATCAAGGGGGAAAGGTCGCTAAGGAAACGAGGCGGACCCTCAACTCCCGCAAGATATCTTCCTTCAGTATTCCTTCAGCGAACTCCCTAACCTTAGGCCATTAATGAGAGGCTGACCCTCTCTCATCATCAGAATCCTTGAGTTAAGGATAAGCCTGATGACAACGCCCTCCCCACTTCACTCCCTTAACAAAGATAGGAGAAAATTAGAAGCTCAAAAAATTTGCAAACAACCTAAATAACTATGAAGAATTAAATATCACAAAATCAACAACAAGAATCGTGAAAAGAGGAAAGTTAGAAAATCGAAAAATCACCCCAACAACGTTCACAAACAACATAACCTGAAATTGGAGCAAAACATCACATAGGAAGATCAAGACCAAAGAGATGGAGAAACCAAACAAAATCACGCTCTTAGCTCGATCGCTCGCATAGCCCCTCACTTCGAGCCAAGGGTTGTGGACTGTATGTTACTTTTGGGCCTGTATCCATCCTTAAACCACCAGGTAACCCAAGATCCATAAGATTGACCCATGACCCAAATACAGCAGGCATGTTTGACAATCCCTACATAACGTACTAGCCTTGATCCCAAGGGACTCTATCGAACATGTGGCAACACCACATGGAGAGGATTCTGCCATATGTTAGCCAAACTTAAGAGATAAATGGATTCCTAATGTCTCCCCCTCCCCCTATAAATAATGGAACACTATTTATTCAATTTTCTTCTTCTTCATGTTCACCTTTTAGCTTAGACCACCCCATTATCTAACACGGAACATAGGATTTTGGAAGGAAATGGAATGGAGGACTTATTTTTTATTTTGAGTAAAAATTCTCTATATGATTTTTTTAAAATGAATGAATAAAATGAAAGATCGTCATATAACATTTCAATCGTTTTTTATTTATTTTTATAAATATTTTATAATTCTCTTAATTTAAAAATGAAAAATAATCATTCATTTTTTCTTTCCTCTAAAATCTTCCATCCAAACATCTACTCATACCTAATGAAAAAATGGTCACACTGTGAATGATTCTACTCTAGTTTATGACTTATTAGAAGTAGCTAAAATGTGCTCAAGTGGGATCTTCACGAACAAACATTGCTAAGTAATTAATGGAACATCAATCAAACAATTTGTATGTCATTGTTGCAAAAATAAAAAATATTTGCATAAATTATAAGAGATATATGTGCAATTATGAACTATTTAAAAAACAAAAAATAAACAACCGTGTTATATGATTTGCATTTCGGACTGCTGAATCAGCTAGGAGCCGATCAAACTGGACGAACTGGACACAGTTTGAGCTGTTCGCCCGGTCAAAATTCTTGACGCAATGGCTAAAATTCCATCCATTGGGATTGAACACACAACCAAACAACAACTTGCCATGCATCTTACCTCTAGGCTAGACAACTTCTTTAGTAATATAAGTCCAATTATGAATTTTGTTTTTTTTGTTGTTTTTTTTTAAACTTTTATACATTGAACTTGTTTCTAAAGAAATAAAATCATAATATTCTTAAAAAAGAAATATGGTTTCCTTCAATAAATATGAAACAATTCACCACTAACTATTGCTACATGTTGGTTAATAATTTTATAATTATTTATTATTTTGCATTATATTTTGATATTAAAATATATTTAATTATAATCTTATTTGGTGAAAATATATTTAACATATTTATATAGTAACATTTATTTATTGTGTTTTTATAATTTGATTATATATATATATATATATATATATAATGAATCATTTGCATTGTGATATGGACATTTTTAATACTTTTCTCATAATTTTTCTTGTATACTTGCCATATATATGTTATATTTTTGTATATATAATCATATATTTATAAAATATATATGTATGCACAAAACATCGATTCGACCTTTAAACCTTAAACCTCTTTTTTTACTGGTTCATAGACCGGTTCAGTTTCGAAAACATTAGTCTTTACCCATGTTTTCAAAAGTAGACTGGTAATTGAACTTGTAAAAGGAGAGGTCAAAAGTTTTGAGGTTTAACTGGGTGGAACCATAGTTATATATATACATATATATTATATAAATATATAACAATATGTAAGAAAAATATAATATACATATGTTAGGTATATAAATAAATCATGGAAAAATATTTAGATATATTTCTAACATAGTTAAATTGATTTATTACATAGAATAAGTATAAAACTAAAAGTATTATGTTAGTATTATTATGATTTTCTAACCTATACTAATCCCACATCAAAGAAGTAAAAGAAGAGAGGTAAAGTTTATCATCTTATATTAGTTTTACATCAAATCAGTGAAAGGGAAAGATGTCAAGCCTCTAATTATAAATTGAAGTTAAAGTCTTAATTGCATTATTACAAGTTCCTATTTATCTCACACTAGTAAGTATTTCTTGCATTGTAAGGATTTTTTAAATTTTAAATATAATTTAAAAAACATAAATTAAAAGAAAAAATGTTTAAATTTGAACAAGGTTTTTTTTTAAAAAAAAAATCAGCCAGGATTTAAAAAATATAGTTTAAGAGAGATAATATTTAAAATTGAAAAGGGTGATATGCATAACTAAATTAAAAGAGAATTTAAATTTAATTTTTTTAAAAAAACATTTTAGAAACATGTGTCATCCTTTGAAAGAGACTAGTATAACTAGATTAAACCACTATCAAATAATAATACTTTAATTTAATATATAAGGACAAATTAGATAAATTAATAAGAAAGAGTAAATTTTGGTTATAAATTAAAAACCAAATACTCAATCTCATTCAGTTTATATAAGACTGAACCGGCTCGAGGACGTTGAAAAGTATGTCTCCACCATGGTTTTGTAAGAATTAGCATTTTTGTTATGAATTTATATGCGGCTCCTTTTTTTTTTTTTGATACGTTTAATTGTTCATATAATTTTGGGTTGGTAAGAGTTAAATAATTATTTTTTTCAAAATAACAACTCTATATTTTGAACGCTTGATATTTCAGGTGAGATTCGTCTGCGAATGTCATTCACTTCGAATATGATCAACTAATGTTAGGTTACATGTGAATCCTTTGAAAACATTAGATGTAGGAGTGATTTAACTAAAAAAAAAACTAACAAGTTACATTATTACTTATAAAATTATTGGTACGAGTTCCGTTCTTACTAGCGTTTTTTTTATCCGGTGAAATAGAAAAAAAAAAATGAAGCCTCGTATTGTTGACAGTATACTAATATGATCATCTCAAAGATCGTCTAGGCCCTTATGGATCTCGATCAGAACTTCACAAATCTGGTCTTAAATAAAATATTCATGGATTTCTTTTTCCGAGGTCAAGAATGAGATGGACTTTTAATTTAGGTTTGAGCTCATTACTACGATGTTTTTCGAACTTAAGACAGTCCCAAAGTTAAAGCAATAACGTGGCTGCCTAATCGTTTGATAGTTTTCACAAAAGTCAGAAAGAGAAGGCACGTGATTAATAAAAAAGAGTGACAAAATTCTCTTTGAGCATGAAACTGCTAATTTATTCAAATTAGCCAATAATAAAATTAACAAGTTAGAACATATATATTGCTCAATTTTATTTATTGCTTCTAATAAGGAGTTGTTTTCCGTTCGATTGTTATAACAGTAAACAATGTATCAGCTAGCCTCTTTGAGCTCATAGTGGTGGAAGGTTGAGTGTGAGTCCAATGTCAAGTCCATTATAAGCAAGCGGAGCGTACATCCATAGATCATCGGAGCTTAAAAGCTACAAAAAAAAAAAAAAGCAAGAGTTATAGTTTGATTGTATATATGTTGATGTCTAAATGATTCTGAGAAAACAATGATTTTCAATTTTATGCAATCCATGTCTCCTATTACGTACCTTGATCTGGAGCTGCAAAAATTTCACGTAATTGACTGCCTCTTCAAGCATTGTACTTATATCAACCTATATGTATGACCATCCATGAAATTAATTTCTCCCGGCAAAACTCCAATATTGAATTTGGCATATGCCCCCACCACCAACCCCAATTAAAAACAAGAATTACGCCAATAAAATTTATTTACCTTTGTTCCATTTGGGACAAGATTTTGTAGGATTCTTAGTCGCTCATTTATTCTCTCTCTTCTTTTCTATAAGATGCAAAAAGAGAATAAGTGTCATATACAAACTATAATACTAATATATATAGACTTATATAGTATTTTAGATTTGAAATTGTTGAATAGATTATATAAAATGACTTAAGAATCAAAATTTTATATTTAAGCATACTACGACTCCAAATGGAAATTATCATGAATTCAAATAGCATAACGATTAAGTCTACTCTCAATGTATCATATACTTAGACAAGTAGCGTATTACGTCTCTGTACCCCTACCACGTCCCTTCACGTATCATGTTTATGGTAACTATGCTATATACTATACAATTGCATCACATAATGAAAAAAAAAAAGGACATTTTGTATTTGAAGTAATTAAATTACCCTTGCATATAGACTCTGGGGTTCTGTTGCTGATCCCCTACTGGCTCTTGTCTTCCCATTTGAGTTGAGAGCAAAATTAGATCCCGAAGTAGCTCCTCCACTATTTTCCTGAGAAGCATTATCATCCTCTGAGATGTTACTACTACAGCTATGTCCATCTGATCCTGTATTATTAGTCTCTTCTGCCTCGTTCCCATTTTTGACAAGTTTCTGGTTCTTCTTGGACGGTGCATTTTTCATGCATCCTTGCACCTGAATGTGGAACACAAACTGTTACAAACTAACTTCCACGTATCTTTAATGTTGATTAACAGTGTTATAAAGATGAGAGACAAAACTTACATCTTTTAAGACATGAGGTTTCTTCTTCTGATCTTCAGCAGACACCTCCAGTACTTCTGGCACATCAAGCTTCCTTTTGAGCTGCAACTGCTTGGCCGGGAAAACAATAGGTTCAACTAGACTGTGATCAGAATTCTCCAATCTGTCACTTCCCACATCTTCATTCAAGTTGACATTGTCTTCCATTACAATGTCAGTAGGCAATGGAACAAAAGAGGCAAGATTTTTCTCATCCATGCAAAAATCCATGGATATACAAGTATTATTTGCTAGTACATAATGATCTGGACAACTAAAATAGTAGTTTGTATGACCCGGATTGGCAATGAAGACAGTATCGCTACTACAATTGCTACTGTAACTATTTTCTTGAGAAATATACTGCAAATTTGAGTTCTGATGAGCATCTAAAGAATAAAACATATGCTCATTTTCACCAGCTTCAGGAGATGAGCAAAATGTGGATTGTGTTCCAATGTTCAATCCATCATCTTCCCCAAGCAGAATAGAACTTTGGCCAAGAAATTGTGGTGAGTAATCATGCTCCTCACTGGCAAACATTCTGCGGAAGCAATCCCATTCTCCATCAGGGAAGGCTCCTAGAGGTTCCATTCTATTCTGTGTACTTAGGAAGAATTGCTTAAAGAGGAAAAAAAAGGCAATTCTTCTGTTTGTATAATGCCACTTTAAAAGAGAAGCTAAATGTTTTGCTTGCCATCAACAAAAGCTACAGACACATTTATACCCAATCCCAAGAAATTAAATGTTAGTATAATTAAGGATTGACTTCATTTGTAAATAGCAATTTTTAAATCATAATTATTGTCATGGATAGGTCCTAGTTCTCTGTAACTAAACTCAGGGAGTCCACTGAGGGGCCAATACAAGGCAAACGACAACTCATATGTAACCAAAGGTTCAAGCCATGATAATTTAGAATAGTATATATCTTCAATGGCCTTTAAACACCTAAGTCTAAGGGTAATCATTGAGAGGAGACTAACAGTGATTAATTAATGGTGATAGTGATGTAATTAGAAGTCAGAACTCGAGAGCTTAGCATGCGCGTTTTTGATATTGAACAACGAACGTGGGAGTCTCCATGAATATAATAAACAAAAAAGAATTCTGTCAGAAAATAAACAAATTGAGATCCATGGGCGGCGACATCGTGGGATGAGTCAGACATTCTTTAAAGTACTTCTAAAAACCGACATAGCAACCGTGGAACTCGCTCAATATTGTCTCCTCGGTGTAACAATTTCTTCACCTTTGCTTATTGAACTCCTACAGTATCAACCAGCGATAGGATAGACCCTGTAGGATCAATTAATGTACAGTATCATATAATCCCTTCCAAATTAATTTTGTTTAACAGTGTTAGAGACTTTATACTATAATATCTCACAGATGTCTAGGCTGTATCAGGGCACTTGCATATGTACACTAGCTATACACATAATGGTTAACACGCTCCCAAGATACAAATTCCACCCAAACCAAATGCACTCATCCATATAACTTAAAAAATCCAGAGAGGGCAACTTCTAGGTAGCAGGGAAATTGTTAAAAGCATGTCAATAACTTAGATATCATGTTTAGATTATAATTTGCACACCTCAAACCCTAAATTAGCATATGCAAACTGAATTTTATCCACAAATAACATGTTTAGTAAAATTATAGTTAAGTTGTGTTTGAATTTGATTGGGTGAAATCATGATTTGCAAACTATAATACAAACATGCTATTAATCTTACATAAGTTTAGGAGTAAGCACAAGAATAATCTACAACCTTGTGATACCAATACCGCGTAAAAGTACATTATCTGAATCATACAACGGGGCGTGGGTGTTAAAACTATATATATAAGGGTAGAGAGAATATTTTGCACCATTTTCTTTTTGAATAAGGTGCACATGGATACTAAGCACATTATCTCATATAATTGTGAAGTGAAAGAATTAGAGTATAAGTGTGAAAAAATAATATAAGATTAATAATAATTAAGTAGTAAAAATTATGTAAATATAAGATATGTGTGTTTAAGTATGTATATTTAGCATTATTATTTGTTTCTTAACTATTGAAAATCAACCTTTCCAATGCTTCATCAAAACATTAAGTTATTTATTCTATGTTGATAATTTATTTGATAAGAGCTTGATATAATATACATGGAAAGTAGTAGAATTCAATTTTCGTAAATGTTTTTCATCTTAATTTTTTCTTCTCTTATCTCTTATTCCTCCTCCGAACTCTATTAAAAAACTATTTAGGAACTCATTAAGAAGAGAAATTCTTTTACACTAATAAAGTATTACAATACTCTAATAAAATTATAATACTTGATCATTAATAATTATACAGATAGTTAAATTAAAATTTAAATATTTTTAAATCAAATTTAAATGAAAATAAACTTATCTAAAATATTACTTCAAAAATATTTTAAAATTTTCTCATCAAAGAGCTAGTCCGTCACACTCACAGGATAGGTTTTATGCTTTGAACAAAAAAAACAAAACAAGAAGTTATTTTGACGTGGCATATAGTAGCCAACTCATTGACAGCAACGAAGTACACGTCCATACGGAAAGTAACGACTTCGCCGTCAATTTCCATCGTTATCGTACCCCAACAAAGTCAAAGTTATTAATGTATATAAGGAAATTATCTTTGCCTTTACGTCCAGCTGTGACTGAATTTTCTTTCTCAACCTTTTGAATAAAAGATAATCTTACAATAATAAAAAAATTATTATCTTACACCTTTAAAAAGAGATATAAATATTATTTATATTCTTTTTTGTTCACTTTAATTGAAATGTGCAACTATTAAGTTAAAGAAAATAAGATTCAAAAAGGATTTTGAAATATATACAATGAATGATATTAAATAAGGTGTGAAAAAGAATATATGTATTATTTGATATAAAAATATAAGAATTATAATAATAATAATAATAAATCTACAGTAAAATAATTCAACTTTCTTATTATTTGTTTGATTTTTTCCATATTCACTTTATTTTTAAAAATTACAGGTCATTTTTTTTGGAATACTTACATAAATATTTTTATATTTTAAAAAATATTACATATAAATTTAATTAAGCACAATAAACATAAAATAAACTAATAAAGTCATCAATGAATCATTAATGACTTTAAAATAATATTTTTATTTTTAATTTTATTAGTGTTACTTATAATACTAAGTGATTTTTACTTAAAAGTGACACATTTTCTTAAAAATTATCTTTAATAGTATTTATATCCTTAATACAAATGAAATTAATTAAGAAAAAATATCATTTCAAACACATTAATGATTAACTATGAATCTGTTAGTTAATTTTATATTTATTGTGCTTAATTAAATTTATATGTAATATTTTACTAAAAAAATATAAGGGATGTTTGATTGTCAAATCATGTTATGCAAACTTTTGTATAATCTTTTAAAAGTACAGAAATGTATGCCAAAAAAAGTCATACAAATAAAACGAGATGTTAGAATATTTTACTCTTACATCTGACATTATGTGTGTACCTAAATTGAATCAATGTATTCAACGAGGAGAATGAAGAATTCCATAATAATTAAGTAGGAAATTTAAGATATTGTGTTTAAGTATGTAATTTGATATTAATTTGTTTCTTAACTATTGAAAAGAAAAAAAAAATCAAAAACATCACAAATTTTATTCGCAATTTCATAATATACTGACTAGTAGAATTTTTTTTTCTTTAATTTTTCTTCTCTTACCTCTTATTCCTCCTCACCTTTTCCCTTCCCGTCAAGAGGCCCTTTTACACTAATAAAGTGCTTTCTGTGTAGTAGTATCTGTAATTGAAAGATGAGTTAAATTAAAATTTAAATATTTTTTTTTAAATGAAAATAAACTTATTAAATATTACTTCATATTTTAAAATTTCATCAAAGAGCTAGTCCGTCACATCACAGGATAATTTTAATGAACAAAAAAAAAAAAAAGAAGTTATTTTGACGTGGCATATAGTAGCCAACTATTAAAAAAGTAATATAAAAATTAATGTTATCGTAAACAAAGTAAAGTATTAATGTATAAAAAATTATCTTTGCCTTTACGTCCAATTGTATTTGTTTTCAACCTTTTGAATAAAAGATATGTTACAATAATAGAAAAATTATTATCTTATATTTTCAAAAAGAGATATAAATATTATTTATATTCTTTTTAAGATATCATTGCGTAAAGAAAATAAGAGAAAAAAAATATGATAATGAATAATATTAAATGATATGTAAAAAGAACGTATGCTATTATTTTATAAAAATATAAAATTATAATAATAATAATAATAAATCTACAGTAAAATAATTCAACTTTCTTATTATTTGTTTGATTTTTTCCATATTCACTTTATTTTTAAAAATTACCCATCATTTTTTTAATACTTACATAAATATTTTTTTATTTTAAAAATATTACATATAAATTTAATTAAGTACAATAAACATAAAATAAACTAATAAAGTCATCAATGAATCATTAATGACATTAAAATAATATTTTTATTTTTAATTTTATTAGTGTTACTTATAATACTAAATGATTTTTACTTAAAATGACACATTTTCTTAAAAATTATCTTTAATAGTTTTATATCCTTAATACAAATGAAATTAAAAGAAAAATATCATTTCAAACACATTAATGATTAACTATGAATCTGTTAGTTAATTTTATATTTATTGTGCTTAATTAAATTTATATGTAATATTTTACTAAAATATAAGGGATGTTTGTGTCAAAGTTATGAAAATTTTGTATAACTTTTAAAAATACAGAAATGTATGCCAAAGTCATACAAATAAAAGAGATGTTAGAATATTTTACTCTTACATCTGACATTATGTGTGTACCTAAATTGAATCAATGTATTCAACGAGGAGAATGAAGAATTCCATAAGTAGGAATTTTATTTTGAGTAATAATGATAGAAACAAAAGAGAAAAAAAAAAAAAAGAACATCACAAATTTTACGCAATTTCATCCTGACTATTTTTTTTTCTTTCTTCCTCTCTTTCACCTTTTCCCTTCCCGTCAAGGGCCCTCATGCTTTCTGTGTAGTAGTATCTGTTTGAAAAATGATTATTATACATTATTTTTTTTATATACAATTATTTATATTATTTTTGAATAATTATAATTAAATGAGAAAAAATAAAAAAAATGTAATTAACGATATTAAAAATAATATAAAAATTAATGTGAAAAATAAATAATATAAAAAAATCAAAATTGTATATGTTTTGAAGATATGTGTAAATAACTTTTTTTCTTATTTATATATATATATATATATAAATATATTTTATATATATATATTTATATATATATAGAATTTAGTGTTGGTAGGTTAAATATCTGTTAGGACATAGTAAATGAGACATTATATAAATAGTTTCCATATATGCATTATGCATGACGGGGAGAATAATATCTACGGAAAAGCTAAGAGCACAGCTGTAATATCGTACTAAATATTAATCGAATTCCTCAAAGTTCTCACTTCTCAGTAATCCAAGAGATTACCTGAACAATGCCGCTAAACACATTCAGAACAGTCACTTCAGCTGTATCCTTCCTTAGATTCCGCCGATCCTCTCGCTCCCATTCCTTCCACGCGTCAGAAATTGGCTGTTTTTTTGCCTGAGTTTCATTACCTAAATACTCATAATAATACTTCATTTATATTTATATAAGATATATTTATTTTAACTTTACATATTATATATAAAAATAAAGAACTATTCTCACATATAATATAATATTCTAGACAGATATTATATTCTAAGTATTTAAAAAATATTTTTAATGTTTTTATATAGCATTTGTCTAGAATATTTTTAATATTTTTAAAAAAGTTGGGTGAAGTCTTCGTTTTTCTTTGGAAATTGCACCGGCCATTGCACGACCTTGGAAATGGCTTAAAGAAACCCTAAATCCCCAAGCCTCAAGCGTTTGAAGAATTGAGAAGGCCAGAGAATAAAATCTAGAAGCTCAAGAGGACATGAAGATCATTGGCGACCCTTAAAATCTGATTTTATTCCCTTTGCGAAATTCTGTCTATTATGCCGTGGCCTCAAGTTATCGTTTTCTTTGCTCTTCAAAATTACGTTTGTGTTAGGGTTCGTCTCCAAAATGCTAAAACGTTTATCTATGTGAAGCATTAAGCTGCAATGACAGCTCGTTCTGTCTTATTATACTACCTTACCTACTGAACTAACTATATTATATTAGCCTCATCCACGCAGCGCATGCCACGTCAACCTATCATTGCTTTTCTACAAACTTATATTGTATATTCTTTTGACGTTTTGGCCACAAAAGCATAACATATAATATATAATAATCCCTTGAAAGAAAAGGAGAACTAATATATAGCAAGACAACGAAAGAAAAACCCGTGTGTTATTACCACAAACGCCACCTCCCGAGTACTGTACTCTTAGGGTTTGTTTTACATATCATATTAGATTTGATAAAATAAATTAATATAATATATTATAATTTTATCAATTATTTAGTATAAATATTATATTATATAAATTTATTTATCAAATTTTTTATATATTAAAATAATAAATAATTTAATCAAATCTTGAAAATGAGATTAAGTCCGATTAAATTTTAATATATAAGTTTTTATAAAAAATATTTTATTATAATTTTAAACATCTAATATCTTCAACATTTACGTATTAGGCTTATCTTATACTATCGATATTATACTATCAAATCTAATACTATCATGTTTAAACTATCCTTCATACAAAACGAGTTCTTAAATACTTAGTCTGTCACAATGATTGAAATCTAATTTAAATTAATTTTATTATATAATATTATAAATTTATATGACATTATATATTCATATTTTATGTTGTGTTATGTTTTTACTAGATTAATGTAATGCTTTAAAGTACATAAGAATTTCATGGCACAAGTGTTCATCCCCAACTTCAACCCATGCCATTTCCATGAAAAACAAAGGAAGAAAAAATAAGAGCCCATTTGATATGTGTTAATGGTGATTTCATTCATATCTTAAAAAAGACAGGTGATGAAGTTTATAATTTCTTTTTTTGTAAGTCTGAATTCTATTTAAATAAGAAATGGTGATGCTTGGACAATAAGAATGAGTTAATTTTTGTTTTGATTTTTACTTTTTATTTAGTTATAAATCACTACAAAAAAACATGTAAATTATGGCAGTTTTCATATGGCAGTTCAAAAAAACTATCGTAATATGTAGTATAATATGTCAATTACCCACTTGTCATATTTTACAAGTAAAAAAATGGTAATTAAATGTATAAAACAACAGTTTTAACTGTCATTATTTTGCATTTTAAATTTTAAAAAAATTTACAAAAAATGATTTACAAAAAACGTTCCTCCCAAAGTCCCCCCTCTCTCTCATTTTGATTTTTTTGAGCCCCCTCTCTCTCTCTCTCTCTCTCATTTTTTTCTTTCTCCCTCTCACTCAAAGTCTCACCGTCGCGTCACCAGCGCTAGATCTGTAACTCTCGGGCTTCACCATCGTGCCCCCACCTCTAACCAGAGCTCCACCACTATGCGCGACTCGGAACCTGCGGCTAACCCGCATGGATCTCTGTCAACCCAAAAACTCGCTTTGCGCCTCCACCAAGAATCGCACCAGAACCTGCGCTGTTGTCGCGCCTCACCCAGATCTGGCCTTGCTGCATCTCGGCAACTGCGCACCAGTTGCCATCCCGCTGTGCCGCTATCTGCGCGACCCGCATCTGGAACCACCATGACCCATCACCTGCATCCGCTGTCTGCTTTCATATTTAGTCTCCTATTCTATTATTCTACCATTTACTAAAGTTGGTTAGGAATAGAAATTTAATTCATTAGATGGATAGCAGAGCAGGTCCCTCACTAATTTTCTGTTTTCTCCCTTTCTTGTGCAATTACCACCCTTGTGGTGAACACTTTTGCCTACTTTTTCAAGAAAACCGTAGATCTCATTGATTTCAAGGTAATCTTCTTTGCAGTATAAATTATCTTATCCATGAAAATGTGAAATTTGCTAAAAGATTCAAATATGAATGTATATATAATAATGGGTAGTTGAGTTGTTTCATTTTTATTTTTTCAGGAGAAACGACAATTTAGTTTTGAATATAGGCGCTATGGAAACCCAACGACAATGGTTTTAGAGGAGAATATAAGGTTTGTATTTTTTTTAAATTTCATTTTGATGTTTTGATTGTTATGAATGAACATTTAATGAGGTTTGTTAATTAATGTCTTTCTGAACCAGTGCACTGGAGGGGGCTGAGTCAACTTTGATTATGGCATTTGGAATGTGTGCTAGCACGATCCTGTTGATGGTGCTGGTTCCAGCTGGCGAACATCTTGTGACCACTACTGATTGCTATAGAAAGACTAGGATATTCATTAAAACCATGCTTTCAAAGATGGGAATCACAGTGTGTGATCTGCTTATTGGGTGGTTTTATTGTATTTTGTTGTGTTGGAAAATGGAAATTGCTTCTTATTTTGTCTCGTTTCTTCAGGTAGCTAAGATTTGTTGAATTTATTTAAAGAGATAGCCCAAGTATTTTCTTTCCTTTTGTTCAAAGTTCTATTGCTACTTTCGTAGATATTTATAATCTCTAATGGAGTAATGGTTATAAACTCATTACGAATTTTCACTTCGCTGAGCAAGCCACCATAATTGATCCTGTTGATGTTGGTGCCTTGGAATCTGCACTGGAACAGAACAATGTCAGTGTTGAAGAGAGTAATTGGTTTCCTTCTATGAAGTTTCTCTTTGATTTCTTTTGCATCACTAATTGCATCACTAATTTAATTCATTAGATGGGTAGTAGTGTTGGTGTATGGTTCTGCCCTTTGAATAAATTTCATATCGAACCATGTACTATTTGTTTATCAATGCAAACATACCTCCATTGGAATAATATTCCATTCACAGTTTCAAAAGAAAAAACGATCCTTTGTGTGAGCTTTGATGACTCTACTTGCAGGTCCTGCTGATACCAACACATCTAGCCATAGTAATGGAGTATGCCACCGGAGGAGAACTCTATGAGAGGATATGCAATACTAGTAGATTCAGTGAGGACGAGGTAATATAGAAAGGAGAGATATTATTTGAATAGTTTATGCAGTTCAATATGATATTATTTAGATTTGTGTATTTGAATAATTTGTGTTAATTGATTAAGTGTTTTGGATGTTGATTGGATGACTATTTTTGTCATGTCTGTTGTTGATTTGTGTATTTTGTGGTTTATGTTGGTGATTTAATCATTTCGCTTGGTGGGCTCTAAATTTGTACACAACATACTCGATAAATTAATTCTATAGGGGATGTTGGAATTTGTTCTAACCATATCTTTCTATCACTTACTGATTGCAAGCTAACACTAATTTTATGAACCACTTGCTCACATATTATCTCGCACTTTCCTTTGCTTGTTATTAATGAACATACCACACAAGCTCACATGACATGCTAAAGACTTTTATATAATTTAATGGCTATAATGACTTGAAAGCTACTTTAATTAGATTCTTTACTGATAATGGTAAATCACATTATTTTTAGAACTTCATATGCTTTATTCTAACCACTCAACGTGGCAGATAGTTGGCGCATATCTAGTTGTGAAAATGTTTATTTATATGGCATTCATTTTCATGGCTTTAAGTTAATTGTCGTTTATCCATTGCTGCTAGTTTATTAGCATAACACTAAAAATAGCCACCATTCCTTAGTTACCATTACTTTATACAACATTTATACCTCTTACTCACATTTGTGTATATATATACTCTTGGTCCGTGTTATCTATCTCTCATTGAGGTGCGTGTGGAGAACTTGCCCATGTTGTGCAGCCCAACATTAAGGTGCATATATATATACTCTTGGTTTAGGAATTGATATTATACATATTTCTAGTTATTAGAATGGTGTTGTGGTGTAGGGGTTTGGTTTTGATTTCAGACCATATGTTCATCCCATATATCATGGCATTATGTCTTGCTTGATAAACCAAGATCAAGACCAAGTTAGTAAGATTTTTTATAAAAGGGTTCTTTTTTACAATTTTATCATGCGTAACTTTTTCCCTCGCTTGATATTTATATGTTTTATGAAGAGTTTAATTATAGCAGTATGAATCTCTTAACAATGTAGTTTAATGTGGTTTGAGCCTTTGAGGAGTACTAGGCACTGTGATTTTGAGAGATTGCTGAAAAAAGACAAAGATTATTTCCTAATTTAGGTTATGTAGTTATTGCTACATTCTTTTTTTATTCTTTCTCATTCCCTTTCTCTTTCTTTTCTCTCCTAGGTTCCCAAATTTGAATATGTTCTACTTCAGGTGTGTGATATGTTCTCATTAGCAATGAATGAAGGTGGATCAATTCTGGGAGTTGACAATGGTGAGGCAGAGGTTTTGTTTGCTATTGATATGAAATTAGAATTTTAGAACATGAATTATGAATTATGGATTATGCTATTGAGTTGGGTTGTATGCCATTTTCTTTTTTGGTTGGTTTTAGGTGAATTACGGCAGTTCTAAACGACTATTTTATGCTTTTTGTTAGTTTTATGTAAATTATAGCAGTTCTAACCACCGTAATTTACTTTTTTATGTTGGTGTTATGTAAATTATGGCAGTTCTAACTGCTGTAATTTACATTTTTTTGTTGGTGTTATGCAAATTACGGTAGTTTTAACCACCATAATTTATATTTTTTTTGTTGGTGTTAGGTAAATTACGACAGTTCTAATCACCGTTTTATGCAAAAACCAAACTACCGTTTTATACATGGTAAATTATGGTGGTTGTCATGGCGGTTAATGGGAAACCGCCGTATTTTACCGAACTATGAAGATAATTACGTCAATTTTGGAAATCATCACTGACGCAAAAAATGGTAGTTAAAACTATCGAAAAAAATTGTCACAATTTACCCATTTTTTTTGTAGTGAATGTTCGTTTAATGTACTGAACATAAAAAGAACCACCTAATGTCACAAATTATGTGCACAAAAAAAACATTTTAAACATACTCATATTCATAGAGAATATATATAAGATGAATAGGAGATAATGGAGTAGAATTGGATGAAAATATAAAAAATGAGAGGTTCTTCAACAACATTTATATCCCTACTAGTAGGAGAAAATCGTGCTGAGCACGAGTGCATTTTTATTTTGAGTGTGCTGCTTTATTTATATAATTATTATATAATAAGATCTCAATTATAATTGCTTTGAAATAAAAGTAGCACAATTAAAATTTCACAAATTCCATGAATATTAGAAAATTTTTATTTCTTAAGTAAACAACAACTGCTGGGAAAAAAAAGTTACAAACATTAAACTATTCACATTTTACAATTTTATTTAAAGATGGCATCAAAACGTAAATATGCTCTAGGGACATGCCCCAACCCATTCCTCTCGGAGAAAATGATCATCATCACCCGACACAGAGGTCTTTTAAAATAAGTTTATTTATAAAGTAAGTAAATAAAGATATATCTACCCTTAAATATCTCTTAAAAGTAAATTTATCTTTAATTACTCATATATATTATTTTTTCTTTTTTCCTCATTAGTTAACCTTCTCACCATGAGTTAAAAATCAAAAATGTATATTTTTTAATTTGAATGATACATACATTTATTGAATCTGAGCATCAATAGAAAGGACTGAGGATAAAAAGTTTGGGGGTTCCTCAACCCAAGTACAAAGAATCATGCATTTTTGCATAGGAATCTAAAAAATCAGTTGCCCTATTACAAACTCTAGGCATAAAGCCACAAAAAGGCATCAAACTAGGCTGCATACAAATAAATATCAGAGAAAATTGCACAATTGTAGGAGAAATCATCAGAGAAGCTATTGATACTCTGGTAAACATCCTTAGCATCACCTTCCAAAAAAGACCTTCCTACAACCAATCTCCCACGCGAAAAGCAAACTTGCTCTGGCAGTAATTCACCCCTAGCAGGGTGAATAGCCCCCTGTTCCTTGATGACCTTTGCAGCAATAAAATAACTTGTTGCATCCCTTACTCTAATACTAAACCTCTGACAAGATTGTCTTCTCCCCCAACAAAATCAACATTCACTTTGGAAAAACTAATAGATGGTCCATTCTAAGTCAAGGCTAAGATATCAATTCAGTCATTTGTAATTGGTATAGCCTTCAACTCCTGATACGCTTTCAAATTCCTGAGTGCCAAATCTGAAACATAGGCAGAGTTCCTTGGATTTTTCCCATTCTAAACGAGATTTGTAACACCCTAACTCTGATACCAACTAATGTAACACCCTAGCTAGGGCATCACATTTCTGACTCCCGACTCATAATCTGAAAATAAGTTCGCACAAAGTTTGAGTTATAAAAGATGGGTTTCAAAATTTCTTCTTTACTGAAACGTAAATTTACTGAAAATATTAGGTAATATTGAAAATCATATTTTAACTATTCATTATGCAATATTGACACCAATTAATATCACAATTTAAAGAGAAATATAAAATTAACGGACTTATTTTTTTTTTTACAGTAGCAAACCCCATGACGGGTCCTACTTAATAGCACGGTACAACACTAACGAGAAACTTTAACATACTTATTCTTTTTTCTGTCCATCTTGATGCATCAGACATTTGTTCCTTTGTCAACACTGCACACCTTCGAGTCCTGAATGTCCACTCCTTATTGTTATCACCAATCTCAGAGTATCCATCGCCCGTTATGTCTAAGACAACTCGATCCTTCTATTATTTGATTTTAACAGTACAGACACAACAAAACAATATAACAAAGAGGTGAGATCACCTATACCAATACCAACATGGCAGCACAGAGATAACACAAACAGCAATATCAAACAGATAGATCATACCACAATTATGATTATGTTATCAACATTAATCAACTATCATCATTCATTCAATTATCATAAACAATAATTATGATAATGCCCTCAACATTATCATCATAATTATCCAAGTATTCAAAACAATTGTCATAACCAATAACCAATATTCCTCAATTAATATATCACACAGATATAAATGATCAGATTTATGCATATGCACAAAGACTCAGTTTATCAAAAACAACTCCATGAAAGTTTTCACAATTTCGAGAAGAATGCTCTGGTTAATTGTCAGCCTTAGCCCAAAGACAATCTCCCAGTCGTTGAAAAGAATCGTGTTCTTGTCGGGTATCGTCAATGCGTTGCAACGGATCGCATCGCCAAGTGGCATGTGGTACTCGCTACCGGTACATCCACTTGGTCGACCGCCAGCGCCTCGACCTTAAAGATCCATCATAGACCTCACTATCAATTCTCATTCCCTCTTCAACCACAAGGGCCATAATAGCTATTAGCTATATTTTATACAATGCACGAATATATCAGTGCAAATCCAACCCCAAAGGGCCAAATCTTTTCAATTTCATTTGTTCAATTTATATCATATGCTTCAACGCATACTTTTCCAATGCATGTATAATGCACCAAATCCATTCACAGGCATCTCTTTCCAATGCATACAAAATGCACCAAATACCAGTCATAGGCAAAACACGTCATTTTCTCATACAGTGTCCATACACTGGTTCAACAGTAATTATACTATATTTTCAACACAAAATCATGTTATCATGTTTTCATAGTTATAAAACACTTTCGCCGTGTTTTCACAAAATTGCTTAACATTTCCATTATGTTTTCACAATTCCAAAATGTTTCTGTTACATTTTCAAAATTCTAAAACGTTTCTGTTATATTTTTACAATACTGTAACACTTTTGTTACATTTTCAAAATGCCGCAGCTCTTCTGTTGCACTTTTAAATCACGTATTAATTTTTCAATGTCTTTCTCAATCGCGTAAAAATATATGTTTCTCAAATCGCATATTATTTTTTCACTGTTTCAAAATTGCGCATATTTTTCAATAATATTTTCAATAGTATAAAATATTTAAACGCTTTCCAAATCTCATAACAATTTTCCACCAATTTTCTACCATTTTTCATAATCGCGTAAAAATGTTTTATCGTTTGTTCAATCACGTAGTGATTTTTCAACTATATTTCAAATCATGTAAAATATTTAAGCTTACCTAAAATATTTAAACGTAATTCAAATCACGTAGAAATATTTTAACATATTTCAAATTATGTAGAAATATTTTACTATATTTTAAATCATTTTTAAGATACGTAAATCATTTTTCACCATTTTACAATCATGTAAAATATTCCTCAATATTCCAAACATTATTTTGGACTTTCAAATAAGTTAATATCATTTTCAACACGTTTTTAAGATATCGTAAATAATTTTTCACCATAATTCTATTACGAAAAAATATTTCTCAACCTTCAAAAATTTCATTTCATCTTTTCTCAAAATATTATGACTTTGTATTTCATTTTTCACATTTTCTTACTCAAGAAAATCTTTTTCCACGTTTCTTTACTCAAGAAATTCTTTTTCAAATATAATCCACAATATTACTTTTCCATTGATATAAATCAATGTTTCAAATCTTAAAATTTTCACACGTATTTCAAAACTTGAAAATAAGTTATACTTTAGTAAATTCTTAAATCACCATTATATTCTCTATTTTTCTCAAAGCATTTCCAAACACAACCTTCTTCAAAATAAATTGAAGTTCGAAAACATTCTTGTTTACAAAAACTTAATTCTCAAGTGATAAATGCTCTAATTCCATTTCCAAATTCTTGTATTAACTCAAGTTACGTTTCCACTTTGAAAATCACTTTGTTCATAAAAATCAAAGCATTACAAGCCTTCAAAAATGTGGACATGACTATTGAAATCATCAAATATTTTTCCTTTTAAATTGATATGGTTTTATACAAATAAAATCATTAAAATTTTATTTTCAAAACCGAAGTACCGATGGTTATAAAAACCGAACCCATTTGTTCAAATTCATTTTTACTTTCTTTACAATTCCTTTTTCACTTTCTTTGCAAATTCTTAAAATCAATGTTTGCCCATTTCATTCAAAACTCATATTTAGAAAAATACTTAGGATCTTTTTACACAAAATAAATCAATAAAAATTCCTCTAAAATCGTATTTTTGTTCTCTTAAAAAAATAAACCCTTTGTTTATTTTTCATACTCTTCAAATCATCCATTATCATTCTTCATGAAAATATTAATTTAAAGATACGTAAAACATTTGTTCTAAATTTATCAAAATCTTATAAATGGCCATTGAAACCATGAATTATTTTTTTCTTTCTAACTTAAATAAATTCCAAAACCGTATGCATTCTTTTTGCAACACAAACCTTTTGTTTATTTTCTTTGCTTCTCAAATCATTCAATTTTATCATTCATGAAAATATAAATTTGTGAACACCTATTTTGAGGTGTCTTGATCGAAATTCTCATTATTCTAGGGATAAAAATTTAATTTCCTTGTTCTTAAAAAAAATTTCCACATTGACCCAAATCAAGGACATCAAAACCGTAGCTCTTCCTTGGCCATTGGGACCAAGATTAGTTTTCTTTCCATCCACACATCATGGCATACATCTATATATTTCATCATAAATATCACAAACATGCCATATACTCATCATGCATATTATAAGTATACTATCAAAGCCATAAAATCATGCAAAGCATATTAAGCATAGACAAAAATAATCAAAGCATAAGAAAATAAATCAAAGCTCATAAACATACAATTAATTATTACATGACCATGGATTGGAATCCTCACATGGATTCACCATCCATCAAATATAAGACCATCTCTCACCACCATACTTGGTTGGTGAGATGGATCTCCCTCTTACCTCTTGAAGATCCTCAAAAACTCCTTATTTTTGCTTCCCTTTCCAAGTCCTTCAACACCAAGGGCTTCTCAAATTCAAAACAAAATACATAGAAATTAGTATACTAAGCTTGATTAAGAGGAACCATGAATCAAACATGGCTTAGATCATGAAAAAGAAGAGAAGAAATGAAGTCTTCTTATACTTCACCTCAAAAACCCCATAACTTTGTTCTTGAAGAAAGTCCATGAAGATGAATGATTTAGAGAAAATCTCCAACATGAAAGTTGCTTAGAATATCATGTAGATTCAAGATCTATGGTTGGATTAAATTAAACAAACCATGGAACAATCATGGCTTAGAAAATCATAAACATGAATTTAAACCATAAAAACCAAAGTTTACCTCTAGGAAAGTAAGGTAAAAGTGAGATTTTGAAGCACTTAGAGTGGGATTTTGGGAAAACTTTCTAAATGAAAAGTGTTTAGAATGGTGTTTAGCTTTAGGAAATGATGAGAGTGAAAATTATAGGTGATGGATAATGTATTTGGGTATAGAGACCGAACCAATGGAGAGAAAATGGAAGGAAAAATGGTTGCTTGGTTCTTGGGATTTTGAGAGAATAAGATGGAGGCTTTTTGGTGAAGTAGAAAAATGAATATGGAGAGTGTAACCAAAGGTGCTGCTGCCGTGGGAGTGAAAGAATGGAGAGATATGAATTCATTTGGCATAATTGAAGGCTATCACATGATGCACAAAGTCTTCCACTTTATCATCTTTTTCTTTGGCCTAAAAAGGCTATACAAGCATGTCTAAACATGTCTCCTCCTTCCTAACACTCCAAAACCGTCCCCCCTTCATCATGCACTCCAAAGTTGTCATAATTACTTACTAATTGATTAGTTAATTCATTAGATTAAGTTTCCTAATCGGTCTTAACTAATTTTCTAATTACATAACTAATTAATTAGACATATTATTTCATATATTATATTCTCTAATTAAAATTAGGATATCTAATTAAGAATTAGATTATAACAATTTAACATTTAATTTAGTTTACTTGGCTTGTTAATTAGGCCATTATTTGAAGCATTTCTAGCCATTGAAACGTAAATATGCACCAACCCATTCCTCTCGATTAATTCAATGGTTAGGATTTAGGTAGACTTTTGATTTTTTTAGAAGACTAAATCTAAGCCATTGGATCCTTCTCCTTTAAATTCTAGCCATTAGACGTGTCTCCAAAATAAAGGGTCAAGATTACTTCTTCTTACTTTTAATCCAAGGGTCATAATTAGTCTTTACTACTTTTTAAGACCAAATCTCCACCCTTGATTAATTCTTCATCCAATGGTCATAAATGGTCTTTGTCACTTATTAAGACCAAATCTCCACCCTTGATCAACTCTAAATCCAATGGTTGTAAATGGTCACTTTATATAATTAATTTTACACCGTTGATTAAATCTACGGTTGATATTGAAGCTTGTCTAACTAAGTTTATTCTCACACCATTGATTAAATCAATGGTGATTATCCAATACTTCTTTATTAAATTTATTTCTTAACCGTTAATTAAATCAATGGTAGATATTCAAACCACCAGTGTTGACTTAAGCAATATAATTTCTATTTTTATCTACTAAAAATCTCACGAAAGAATATATTTACTGTATTTTTATCTTCCGATAAATAAATACAGAGATACAAAATAAATTTTCTAAAACTGTTTCCGGATTCAGGTTTAGTAAGATCCCCTGTCTCCGTTTAAACAGTACAAATTTTTCTATGCGTAGAAAATTTTTTCACTTTGCGGGACCCACCTAGGCCCACGTAAGGTCACCTGGGTCCACCTAGGACCACCTGAGCCCACATACAGTAAAAAAATTCATAATCATCCACAAAAATCACAAATATTAGAAAACGTATGAAAATCAAGTCAGATTATTAAAAATAATTAACAGTCAAGAGAAATAAATACAGAAAGATTTTCTCTAGCCCAAAAATTATTATTTTCTTGACACGGAGTAAATCACTCAAAACGATCAAATATGTTGACAGAATAAACAAAATAATTTTACAGTATCCAGAAATTACTAAATAGTAAAATTCTGTTAACTGTCAAAATTACTATTTAAGAGATACGAAATTTGGGGTGTTACAAGATTTCTCTCTTCCTAGACACCATACTAAACTGTAACCACTCTTTCTTTATCCACCTAATTGAGTTTAGAAAAGAAGAGAATCATAGATTGTAACCAGTCATCCTACAACACAACCAGCCAACAACTTAGGCTAACCTCAAGAGTAACTACATTCATTGTATATGGACATTCCATGAAAAGGTGCTTCATTGACTCAACCCCTACCTCACATAAATAACAAGATGAACCAACATCCACATGTCTGATTTGTAAACGAACCAAAGTAGCAAGAATATATATTCCTACAAACCCTCCAAATAAAAATACAAAACTTTGGTGGCACATGGAGACTCCATATGGATTTCCATAATTTCCTTGAATTGTTGAGATGTTGGAAACCATTGTAAGAGCTATTTGTTTGCTCCCTAAGACTTATAGCATGATTCCATTCTAGTTTGTAGGCACTTTTCACTGAGAAAATTCCTTTAGAGTTTGGAAACCAGCAAGGGGAATCAAGTCTAGAAACATTGCTTAAGGGGATAAATCGTATTGCTTGAGCATCTTTTGGCATTAAAAGACTATTAATCAAAGCAAGATCCCATTGCCTACTATTAGGAAGTAGTAACTGATTAACAAAAGCCAATGTTGAAACAACATCAGGCAATAGCCGAGGAATACCCCAGAAATATTCGGAACCCAGAGAATTTGGAAGATATTAATAGTTGTTCCATCACCAACTTGCCATATAAATCCTTGCTTGAGTACTTTCCTACCTTCACAGAGGCTTTTCCAAGTATATGAGAGATTACAACCAGGCTGAGCATCCAAAAAAGATGAGTAAGGAAAATATTTAGCCTTCAAAATTTTTGTCATCAAAGAATTTGGGTTGGTAATTACCCTCTAGCCTTGCTTAGCCAACCTTGCTAAATTGAAAGTATGGAGATCTTTAAATCACAAACCTTCTACCCTGTAGGCCAACACAATTTGTCCCAAGAGAGCCAATGTATTTTGCTAGGATCCACATTCTCCCCCACCAAAACCTTGTCATCATCTGACCTAGTTATTTACATAAAATGACTGGAATTTTAAAACAGCTCATAGAATATGTAGGAGTTGTCTGAGCTATCGCTTTGATAAGAATCTCCTTCCCCCCAGTTAATAACAGTTTTTCCTTCTAACCCTAAATATGTTTCCACACCCTATCTTTTAGTCCCACTATAGTAGGAAGACCCAAGTATTTCTAAGAAAAAGTGACCAGATGAATATTACATTACTGCAAAATAAGATCCTTAACCTTCCTACGTACATTGTAACTGAATAAAATAGAGGACTTATCAAAATTAATACGTTGACAAGAGGCATTCCCATACAAACTCATAATATCAAGAATAACAACAATATCATCACTAGTACCTATAAAGAAAATAATGCTATCAACAGTAAAAAATAAATGAGATACCATAGGAGCTGACCTACAAATCCTCAACCCACTGAAATTCTACTTGGCCTCAGCTTGGGAAAGTAGTGAAGATAGAGCCTCGGCACACAAATAACAAATAGGTATGGTGAGAGGGGATTCCTCTGTTTAAGACCTCTTTCGGGCTCGAAAAAATCACTAGGAAAACCATTCAAGAATATAGAGTAAGATGCAAAAGAAACACATTTCATCACTAGGGAAATCCACTGATGTGAAAAATTCATTCTTCTCATCACCTCCTTAAGAAAACTTCACTCCACCCTGTTATAAGCCTTACTCATATCCATTTTCATGGCTAAAAATCCTTCTTTACCTAATCTTTTGATCCTTAGAACATGAACTAGCTCATATGCAATTAGGATAGTATCCGTGATTTGACAATTCTGAACAAAGGCCCTATTACGTGGAAAGTGCCATCACATGTGACGCTTTCTTTTTTATAGCGCCATTACATATGACGTTTTTATTTGGCTGTCTCTAGTTATTGGTTAATATGAGCTTAAATTTTACTAACCCAACTCGCACTTTTTGTTAGCTTATTCGGGCTAACCCATCAAACTATTATTATGTTACTTTATATAAAAAAAATTAATTTTGATGCATTATTAATGTAAATTTTTTTTATACTATCATGCAATTATACATTGTCACATCATAAAAAATATTTAACTCTCAAAACTCAACAAAAATATTTATTCGAGCTTCCTTTAAAGTCATACATGTAATGATCTTTAGCAGTATAACAAATTTTATACAAACAATATATCAAAGAGCTTGAACTTTGAAGCATGCTTGTACTCTCCAATCTCCTCCCTTGCTATCTCAAGCACACTTTCATTGCCTCCTACACACAACACTTATATGAAAACTTTAACAGAATCTCCCCTAAATGTTGGACCTCCCCAAGAGCACATAGCACATAAACTTGTTTGACATAGTTCAACCAAAGTTCAATTATTCAGATTCTATGAAAATTTCAACAACCCAAATATTGGACCTCCCAAAAGCACATAAACATGTTTAATTCAACCAGGATACCAAGATCATCACTAGAAAAGAAGCAAACGTGTTTAATTCAACAAGGGTACCAAAATCACAATAGAGAATCATCAATTGTAATATAACAAAATCACTAAATATAACATTATCAAATACACTAATGATATATAATATTGTAGGTCAATGAGATGGTCCAACATCATAATGTTATGGCCTATGAGAGGGGTCAGAAGAAAGACTTGGTTGTGATGGGTATGGTGGGTAACCTAGTGGCGGGTAAGGATATGATGGGTAACCTAATGGTGGGTATGGATATGGTGGATAAACCGGTGGCAGTTAAGGATACGACGGGTAAGGGTATGGTGGGTAAGTTGGATATGGTGGGTAATATGTAGGTGGTAGCTGAGATGCCTAGTATGTAGCAATTACAGTCAGAGCGGTGGCAGTGGTAGGAGGTCGAGTCGTGTGCTGACTTGTAGAATTGGAGTCCTTGGGTGTCAAAGTCGTATCCGAGTACTCACTAACTCAATCCTCCTTCTACGCCGCATCTTCTGTTCACTGGACTCCTCGAGTGGCCCTAAAATGTCATCTGCTACTAGAGCTGGACAAAGTTGTTCCATTGTAATGCGATCATGCTCCTGTAATGAATGTAAGATCTGCATAGTAAACTCTCGAAAGGCCATCATACTAAAACCTGATGTAGCATCAGTAGTCTAACCAAACTACCGCTCTGCAATGTTTGCCTAAGAAACAAATATAACATATGTCATTATAAGCTTTTCAGCTAAGTGTTTTGCCTTCCAGGCTTTTCGATATGAAACTTAGTAACCAAATTGGCTTCAAATCCTTTTAACAATTAAGCATATAGGTACATCAGGTTTTGATCTAACCATCTCCAAAATGCAAAAACAAATCATAAGAGAGTTCAACTTGTGGTAATCTAACGACACAGTTGGGTTGACATAGCTGTGAAGTCCATTATATTTTGTAATCTACCATTCATGCGACCTCTTACTTTATATGCCCTTAACTCTCCAATTACAACTATTGCCAAATCTAGGGAACTTAGCAGTTAGTCTCCGTGAATTAGAATCTTCAACCTTATACTCCTGATGTTTGCGAATCGAACAATGTTGGAGGGCCAACTTCATGGCATCTTTAGATGAAAATTGAAACTCAACAAATAATTCATCATTTAGGCTCCAAGTACCACAACGATCTAATTCAAGCAAATTATCATAATTACTCAATGCATCCCTATTAATCTGAGAGAATTGAGGGCATGGTGACACAAACGTAGATTGAGGGCCTGGAGGCACAAACATAGATTGAGGGGCAACCGACAATGGAGGGTCTTCTTCTTGTAAATTTTCTTCAGCATCAAAGTTTTCTACCTCTATGTTAGTGTTTGAATCATTAGCCTCAAGTACCTATCCTTCATCTTCACTTGTGTCCCACAATGCATCTCTAACAAGTAGGTTATCAGTTTCAACCGTTGCAGGACCAATAACAATCATGTTGCATGACTTAACTGGATTAACTGAAACGGCTTGTGTCATGGACATTTGATTGTTGATATACTACAAGAATTCAAGAATATTAGAAGGACCAGCTTGAAATTTTGTTTCAGCAAGAGCTTTAACATGCTCATTATGTCCACTAGTTTCTGTCTCAACATACAACTCCATCAAGGCCATGTTCGGAGATTGACAGAAGCAATCTATCATGTATTGAACATCATCATCATCTTCCAATGGAAGTACTATCCATCTCCATGGATTGTTGAATAATAGAAATCGATACACAACCTTTGACACATGTTGATTTGCTTGGAGTCTTAACTTTGAATGAATTTTATTTTTCAGGGCGTCCAAAGTCATATTGGTTGTGATCACGATAGGCCTAAGAGGAGGACCACGATACATTAGGCCCTCTTCACCATCATATATTGTCTCATTGAAGTAAATAAGCACATTAAGGGGTTTTGTCATGTCAATCCCACTTCTGAACAATAACAATTCAACACATATGCAATCAATTTACATGTATCAATTAAAACAAAATTGCATATCTAACAATCAATTCAGACTATTTTTTTACGTACAAATAATTTTCTAAGCCCTACTAATTTAAATAAACTTACATTTAGTTAATTAAAATATGTCAAGTAGTCAAGCAAAAAAAAATCATACTATTTTTTCATACAAATAATTCATACAATTCACACTTGATACCCTATTAATCACATTATTATAATTAGTCAAGCAAAAAAAAAATTAAAACCTCTAAATACATATAAACTAACAAAAATATATAATTAACATTAATACAATAAAAAACCAACAAATAATAATTAAAAATAAATAAAACATTATAATAAATACTTATATATAAAGAATAATATCTTAATATGATCAAATAAGAGATCCAGATACACTACTTCTACCAAAGAATGCCAAATCTATTAGGTGAGAGAGAGTTAAGAGGGTTAGAGAGAGAAAATTTGTAGAGAAAGAGTGAAATTTGAGAGAATGAAAAGGATGACTCGTGCAAAAGCCAGATGGTTGTATATATATGCAGAAAACGCCAAGCTTAATGATGCTTTTACCCTTAAAATGCCCAAAGCTATGACATTTTTACAATTAAAACACCAAAGTGTATGATGTATCCACGTAGATAAAGCTAAAGCAAGTGACGCATCCACCTGGACAACACCAAACTTGTTGCCATTTTCTACGTGGATGCGCTACCCTCTTTGACGTTATCCATGTGGACAGAAAAAAATGTCACGCTGGACAAAAAGGTGACAGTTTGATCTATAGTTTTAAAAAAGTGATATTTTGATAAATAATTTCAAAATAGTGATATTTTGATAAATAGTTTTGTCATCAAGGACAGTTTGGTAAAAAAGCCCAAATCAATGTGTATAAAGGAAGCCAGAATTGTTATATTGATTCTATGTGCATAATGAACTAGTTGTTTGTTAAATTAAAACTATAATCCTTTTCATTTTTTAAAGATTAGGTATTCTCAAGAGTTCAACTTATTTGAATCACTCATGAAATTAAAATTGGGTTCAACAGTAGAATTATAAAGGTTATATGCGATCTACTCATAAGAGTTGCTTCCCTAATATTTAAACTTGCATCATCGTCATAGGGAATCGTGGTTACTTACCACCTTAATCCATCATTTTTATTGGTAAATATCTACTATAATATTCTTTACTACTAATAGAAATAACTCTCAAGAAAATTTTCCAACTTTATATCTTAACATAAAATTTTTAAACTTCTGCAGTATTATATAAATTATTTTAAAATTAAAGATAAATGCTATTTATGTCAATTAGCACAAGGTTTCTAAAATGGTTAATTTCTAATGATGATTCCAAACATTATTCTTATATATAACACTATATGCTTTTCACCCATCAAAGCTGAAAAGTTGTTTTGTAGATTTATCAAAAGAAAAGAAGAACTCTAAAGTACAAGGAAAGTATTCCAAATAGCTTAAGTGATAGAGTCTCCATGTAATACACAATAATCGAAAGATAAAATTATTCTTATGGAGCTAGAAAGCTGGAAGAGACAACATATCTAAAAATGTACTAGAAGTGACATTAATGAAGATGAGAAGCCTTGCATTCTAAAAATACTTTATTCAACCCTTGTTGGTACTCATGAAGGAGATGAGCAAGCTCAAGTTGCGATTTCAAAATATTCTGTTACGCCATGTCTTATGAAATCAGCGTGATTCTGATTGTAAATATATAAAGCCTTTGAAGTTGTTTGTAATTAGATTGAAGAGGCTAGGTTAGTTAAAACTACTTACTGTTTTTAACTTGGAGATGTTAGGGTTGAAGAAAACTACTCACTTTAGCATGGAGAGGTAAGCGTTAAAGAAAACTGATCGTTGTATTTAGTTTGAAGAGGATATGGTGGATTAAAACTAATTGGTAATAGTGAAAAATTCTAACTTGGCTAGGACTAGATACAGGCTTTTAAATTGGAGCCGAAGTAGCATGGTTTTACCGTCAATTTCTTCATTTTAAAGGTAGTTCGCATGAAGAAGATATGGTGGATCAACCCCTTCTCATGTATTTCTTTTTTACCATCAATTTAGTCATTTTAAAGGTATTTCACATGTTTTATGAGCATATTGTTACTTATTGCGTATATATACAGTAGCTCCTCCCGATTATGCTTGTATTTTTTAGGGATGGCTCTCTTCCAGTGACTGCTTCAATTGCATTCAAGTGTAGTCGAGGGGAGTAACTGTACTATCCACATAACTTCATATCACATTTTACTTAATAATTTCATCCAACATATTAAAACACAATATAGTAATAAAATAACTGAAGCACGCGAAATTTCTATTATAAAATATTACAAACAAGCTATCTTTAAAAGTGTGGCGCACGTATATACAGCAAAAGGAAAAGCGAAACTAGTAATGAAGCAAAGAAAGAGATGAAAAGAGAGCACGGAGTGTAATTAAAAATAATAATTAATAATTAATTTTATTTTTTAACCTTACAATTTTGTTTACTGTATTCAACATAATTATATTTTAACCAAATAATGTTGTTTCTGAACCTCCATGTTTACTTTAATAATAGTAAAGAAGACATATATTATAATAATAATTTTATACAGTATCTCCGTAATAAGGGGAAGATTAACAAATAATATAACCTAATTCGAAGACTCTAATAACATAACAAAGGATAAGACCACATAAACAATTTATATTCTGTATAAAAATAAGCATGTCCTGTCTGTTGAGTGAATAATATTATTTCTAATTCAAGGGCTCGCATATAAAACAATTATAATATAGTCACATTATAATTGCCGTGGGGATGTATGATAGCATAATGTATTTTGAGTCTATTTAACACTTTTAATTCTGGAGTCTTTGGACAAATTATTTCATGGAGGCCTCAATGTAAAACAAATATAAAATCAATGAGACTTATTAGCACTCACAAGGGTTAAACGCAGTGATAAGTAAATTGTTCTGTTAGGAAAAAATAAATATCTGAGTCCTAGAGATGTCATTTGTTAAGAAGACCGAATTGTACCATTAAGCACTCAAATAAATTAGTCTCACATCTAAAAAATGTGAGGATACATTGAATATATATATATATATATATATATATATATATAAAGAAAGGATCAAGTAATATTGGTGTAAGTTAAAGTCATTCTTACACTATTGAATATCTTTTTATTGAATAGTTTTCTCACTAAATCTATCATTAGATTGAAAGTTCTTATCATATAGATCATTTCTATAAAATTTTATATTAATCCAAAAGTTTAGTATTTCATTAATATACGTCAAGATTAACGTAATATATACTTTTGAAATATGACATATATCAATGAAGTACTAAACAATTTTGAATTAATGTAAAATTTTATAAAAATGATCTCTATGATAGGAACTTTCAATCCAATGGTAGATTTAGTGAGAAAATTATTTAATAAAAGATATTCAATGGTGTAAGAATGACTTTGACTTACACCTGTAACTGATTTTTTCCCATATATATATATATATATATATATAGGATCTTATTTCAATTGAGAGGAGTGTTTATTGTGAGAGGTGAGAGAGTGAATCTTGACCATTGGATCTTTCATGAATGGTCAATATTAGAACATAAATGCATGTACGACGTTTTAAGTGGTCACATGACCTTCAATAACTTTTAATCTTGACCATCCATATATATATTTATATATATTAAAAATTTCTCTATATATATATATATATATATATATATATATATATATGTTTCCACTCCATGGTCAGCCGAAAACTATGTAAATAATTATATAATTTCGGTTCGATTAAAATTTTATATATCCTAAAATATTTAATATACATGGATGGTAGGAGGTTGATATTATGGAAGTCCAAACACGTTTCCCTTGATAATCAATGAAAAATGATGGAGAATTTACACTTAACTAACGTGCAATTTGACTTTTTGAGGTTTGTTCATTTTATTAGTCTGCATTTTGGAAAGCATCACTCAACTCAACTCACATGGTTCGTTCAACTATATATTCACTCATCTAATATCTAATAAGTGTGTAAAGTTACAAGCAAAGTCTCTTCTTTTTTTTTAATCTAAAATTTCCTATATTAAAACCAACCTCAAATTGTTTTAGTAAAAATATTGTTAGAAATTTTGCGTGCATAAACTTTATCCCTGGATCTTTGATACATGATATTAGAACATCAATCCATCAAGTATAATGAATTAGAGACATGCCTATTTGTGCCATGGTGAATCGTACTTCATCTTGTGCAAGATCTTTCTTCCTATATCCAAACCCTTATTGTGATAATTCGATGGGGCAACCAAAGAAAACAGAAGGACATGTCAAATAATGGTGTCTCTTTAGTTTATGAAATGTTATCATGTGTGTTGGGTTAGAGAGGAACCTAACACCTTTAGGGCCTGTTTGGTACAAAGGATAGGATAAGACCTGATAGTATTAGACCTGATAGTATAAGGTCTGATAGTATAAAACCTGATAGTATAAAACCTAGTACGTAAGGGTTGAGGATATTGAAGTATTTAGAATTGTAATGAAAAAGTCTTTATAAGAGCTTATACATCAAAATCCTCTCAAGTCTAATCCCTCCCTCCAATGCTTGATTAAGTTATCTATCATTTTAATGTATAAGAGAAGTTTGATGGATAAGCTTATACAATACAGTATTTACATCAAACAACTGATAAAGTCATAATGTATTGTATTAATTTATCCTATCATGCCTAATACGGCATGTCAAACAAGCCCTTATATTAATTACTTAACCCTCTCATCACGGGCTTTTAGTAATATTGGGCTTATAAACTTGGAACAATGATCCTTTAAAGTGATGATCTTTGTAAAGTAAGTAAGTAAGTTCACATTAATCATTGATGGTTAATGTAGATCAATTTTTTAATGATTGATGTAAGTTTACTTACTCACTTTAGAAGATCCTTGTCCATAAACTCGATAGCCCATAGGCTTAAACTTAGCTGCCCAACTAGACTTATAATATAAGACGCCAAACCCAATATACTATATATCACATATTTGCTAGGGCTAATCATTTATGTACTATCCCATCAACATGTTTTGTGAAAACAATATAAAACGAATATTATTAATGTAAGCTCACATGAAGATTTTTCTAGCATTCTCTCACATGAGCTATATTATAGATTTATTTTTAAAAATTGTCTCTTTAAAATTAGGCTCTCGGGTTGATGACAACAAGAAAACTTTATGGGCCCAATATAAAAAATAATAGTCCATAAATAACATCTTAGGAAATCCTGTCAAGCTTGATATCTAATACTAGGCCAGGAGGAGAATGTGTTATTCTCATCAACACATTACCTATCCAAAATCACAAATATTATCCATCAAGTCCGAAACGATCAAAGTCTAGTAATGTAGTAAAGAATGGTGCACTTATATGATAGTATTAACAGCATCATTACCTTATCGGTCCTCATTCTAATTTCTCATATCCTTATGTTTCAAAATGAAATGGACGATATTGCAAGGCTTCAACAAATCATATATGTCTCTGACTACCATTACCTTTCTTCTGGACCAGATTCTGAGTTAGCGGTTCAAGAGCAACTGAACCTACTAGAATTGAATCCCAGATATTTATGTATACTATTAGATAAAAAAAATCTACCTATTTATGAGGAGTAAATCTCTCACAGAATCCTTATAAATAGAAGAATCAATTATATCCCTTCTAAATAAAGAAATCAATTATAATAGATAATAATCTTATTGGATTCTTATCTTAATTAACAACATTTAATGCAGATTTAATCATGATTCTTATCAACTAAGACGCTCCTATAAATACCACACAAGGTTACAAATGTATGCATTTAATTCTAAATATTATCAACATTGTGCATGGTCTAACTTGAGCGTTGGTGTAACACCCTCCATAGGATGTCACATTTATTTTATCAAAACGTTCATAATTTACCAAAACATAGAAAAGGTTTAATTTTACAAAATACGAATATCAAAATTTCTTTTTCAAAGGCATGAACTCAAACAAAATATAACAGCATATTATATAAATATAGAACATTGCACACCAAAAGATTATATACATCAGTGGCATGGATCATAGTCCACCCAAAATTTACAAGTTGGTACAAAAAGACATAAGCAACAGTTTCACAAAACATCGACTAGTCCAAATCTAGAGACCTAGGGAGTGGGATCACCCATTGGATCCTCCATCAGATCCTCTTCTGGATCCTCCGTTGGATCCTCCTCTTCGATCTCTTCCCCAATCAGATCCCTCAGCCGGGGCAAAAGTTCGCGGACGGGTGTCCTATCCGATGACACCACAGGGTCTGGGTCCTCCTTGGAGTGTAATGCAAGTCACCCCACAACTCTCTAATAGGCATGAAGAACTCTAGATGCACAAAAACACTAAGAGAGAAAAAGGGAACCCCATCACGGGTCCTACTAATAGACAAAGTCAATTCCCCTACGTATCTAATCCGTTCAAGGCCCCAGTCAATGCGCCATGCATTTGAACCTCCATGGAAAAGAACTCTAACATAACCAAAGGAATCTTTATGAGTAGCCATCCCAAAAGCAAACAAGGAAAAACTGTAAACCTTCTTCTGCCTCTCTCAGTCTTTAACAATAGGAACACATAACAGAAAAACAAATAGAATAATCACACAAAGAAGTGAGATTATCTACATCAATATCAGTATGGTAGCAAGAGACAATAATAAAAATCAAATCAAAGGATACAGAGATAATTATTACAGACATAGAATTCTCAGCAAGCATTGTAGTAGTATATCAACAGACAATTTCACAGTGTAACAGCAATTAATTTCCATAGTATAAATGCATCGCAATAAAAATGTTCAATGTCTATGTGAATGGATAATGGACTGACATATACTCCATGGAGTTCAAACCAACATTGGAGAGAATGATCAGAGAGTCAGTGTCTGTATATTGTTAGCCTCAATTCATGTGCTTCTCAAAGTCATCAATATGTGCAACTTGGCTATACATGACACTTTCAACCGGATCGAGAATAAGATAGTGCCTGGTTGAGATCGTCGGTGTGTTGCACAGTCACCACGGCCAAGTGGAGCTACTAACTATTCACATGTGGGATACCTGCGCCCCGACGCCTCCAAGCTCAATGAGTGAATTACACTATGCAATTTACACTAGCACAAAGTTGTAATTCATCTCCTAGGCATTTCGCCTTCACAACAAGTCATTCTGACTTTCACAATGCATGATTTCATGGCAATGATAAACAATGTTCATAAACAACAGAAGTTCCACCAAGAGAAGCCACCACAGGGCTTCAGTCAATCACTGACATTCCCGGGTCTAGTACGTCAACCCGTCAGCACAAAGTTATTATATTCCATCATAAGGCGTCTCAATTTCATAAGTACAATAACCATATTTTCATTTTTTAACTTTAATTAAAATACTCAATAATTAATATGGAAATTTGCTTTAATCTTAAATCTCTCCTAGTTAAATTCCTCTAGGTAATACTTCTCCACATTTTTCCCAAAAGAACCTAAAAGAAACTACATTATTTTAATCTCACCAATTCATTTCCTTTTTCTCTTGAACCCTAAAAGTACTCTAAATTTTTATGATCTCTCTTCCTAGCTTATTCTCCCTCTTAAAGTTGAAATCTCTCTCTAATTAAGTAGCCAAGATTTGGTTTTTCTACTCCTTCATTGTTGTGAAATATTCCTAACTCAACTCTATTTTTATTTAAGCTTTCAAGTTCCAAATCAACACAAAATTTTCTCTTGGATCCCCCTTTTTGGGTCTCTTGGCCATGAGCTCTCTAGGGTTCTTAAGCCTCAAAAATTTTCATTTTCCACAAGGATTTCATATAACCAATAAATATCAAACATCAAACTTTTCATTCCATCAAGGTCATAGACAACATCAAACCACAAAATCACATAGGTTCAAAAATCACAAAAATCACCAAGAGTCAAAAATAATCAAGTGAAGAATCCTCACATGGATTCTCCACTCTCAACACAACAAAACGTCTCTCACCACCATGAAAGGTTGATGAGAGTGATCTCCCTCTTACCTTAGAAGATATCCAACCACTTCTTGAAGGACTTTTTGAAGCAAACCTCCACTTCCAAGAGACTCTTGAAAACGAAAATGACATGCCAAAGAATCAACATTTTAAGCTTGGAAAAGAATGACCATGGATCAAAATCATGGTCTTAGAAAAGAAAAGAAAGGAGAAAAGAAAGAAGAATGAAAATGGAGAAATTTTACCTTAAGAGTCTTCAAGCCCTAACTTGAAGAGATACTTGAAAAAATGAATAAGCCAAGATCTTCACTCCAAAGGGTCTTAGAAAAAGATGTAGATTCAAGAAATGTGATTTGTTAAAATTAAAGAAGATGAAATGGTGGATTTTGGGAGGTGGCCGTGAGGTGGGTGGAGAGAAAAATAGAGAAGAAAATGAGAGAAAACCAAGTAAGTAGCTTTTTGGGTGAAGAGAGAGAAATTGATAGAAAAGTAATAAGATGAAAAATGAAATGAAAACTCAACCAAGAAGCCTTATTTTCCCCCTCATGGCTGTGCAACACACATAGGGATGAGGAGCCAACCTTCCTCAACAAGCTTCACAAAGCTTCCTTGAGAAGCTTCCTCCTTTGGTCCAAAGTCAAAAATGATGTCATGTGGGTGATGTCACATGGATGATGTCATAAAGGTGACTAGATAGAAACAATTTACTAGATCTTTTCTACAAACTATTATTTAATAGACAAAAGGCACAGTTAATGGAACCAGTATCTATTGTCCAATGGATAATAGAGCACACCCAAATTTTATTTGTCAAATAAAATCTCAGATAACGAAAATTTGAAAAACTGTCTCTGATTTTGAGTTTAGTAAGATCCTCGGCCCCAGTTTAACAGTTCAAAATTTTCTAAAAATAATATTAAAATAATCTATATAAGCCAAATAATTCATAAAAATTCACAAAAATTTCATAACCGCACAGATAACACAGATAAACCAAAAATAAGAAAAAGTTGGGGCGTTACAGTTGGAGTACCTTTTGCAGGTACCCACCCCTTGCACCACCGTCGCAACCATTATGCATCGAAGGAAACCACCTTCTTTAACCTTATTCAGGTGATTCTCTGAAACTCATTCAAAACATTGGTGTCATCTATGGGAATGGATATCCTAAGTCCTTTCCCCTAAGCGCCAGGATAGATCAAGTACTTAGTAATAACTATTGATTATTTCACTAAATAGATTGAGGCAGAATCTTTATCCACCTTCACCTCAGCGCGGATTCAGAAATTCACTTATAAGAATATTATCAATAGATTTGATATCCCGAAGTCTATCGTCACGGATAACGAATCCCAATTCATTGACCAAAAATTCAAGGATCTCTTTACTATACTCAAGATCAAACAACATTTTACCTTGGTAGAACACCCAAAAACCAACGGATAAGCTGAAGCCACTAACTGGGTTATTCTTCGTGGTATCAAAAAGAGGCTCAATGAAGCTAAAGGAAATTAGATGGAGCAGCTTGATCATGTCTTATGGGCATATTAGACCACCCCCTATTCCTACACAGGAGAGACTCCCTTTAAATTAACTTACGGTTATAAAGCTATGATTCCGGTGGAGATAAGAAAACTGAGCTAGAGGAGACAAAATTTATCACAAGAAGCGAACCAGAACCTCATCCATCATAACTTAGATCTATTAAAGGAACAATGTCACATTGCCCACATCCATGAAGCCACTGCTAAAAAAAGGATTGTAGCCCAGTAAAATACCAAAGTGATAACTTGAAGGTTTGTTCCTGGTGACCTCGTTCTACGTAGAGTAGATATTAGAGGAAAAAATACGAAAGATGGAAAACTTGATCCTAATTGGGAATGACCATACAGGATCACGTCCAAGACAAACACAAGAGCCTATACTCTAAAAACCCTCTCTGGAAAAACCATCAGGAATTTTTGGAATGTTGAATACTATAGTTGAATGTTTTTAATTCTTATTATTATCATATAAGTGACGAGTTCCGAAATGATTAAATTGATGATTATATTTTCAATACTTGGTTATTTTATTCACCTATTACTATTGCAACCCACAAAGTGATCATACCTTGGAGTGGTCTAAGGAATACAAGGTCCATTAAGGATCAAATATTTGATGCTTGAAAAAGGATAATTCACCTTATCGGTCTCCGAGTTCAAGAAGCAAATTCAAGAGTTTTAACTTGTATCTTGATGAGTCTGACCTTAACCCATAAACTTAAAATGTTTAAAGAGGTTAAGAGTAGATGACCATTGCCCGGGTTAAGGCATTAACAATTACCGTGGTCAATATAAGATCATACACCAAGAGGTTATATCTGTGTCAAATTCATATTTCAGAATTTTGCACTTAGAAAGTTGACTAAGTGTCAAAACTTTAGCAAAGACAAGGAATAAAAACCACCAAGATCGAGTGTTAAATCCATCTCGGTAGGAAAAAATGAAAACTTTCACTAAGTATGGAATAGAATCACTGAGATCAAGCGTTAGACTCATCTATGTTGGAAAAAAGAAAAACAAGCAATATATAACCAAATATATTCTAAGTATTTAGATGAAAAAATGCCTGAAAATTAAGACTTATCCAAATATATGTGAAATTGACCCCTCACAGGGGACAAATAAAAAAAAAAGAGAAAAGAATCAAGCATCCAAATTGGGCTCCTCCTGGTCAATTATCTCCATCGAGGCCTCCTCCACTTGGTCGTCCTCCGAGCTCTCCTCAACTTCTTCTTCGTCGCCACCTACAGCTGGAACTTGACTCACCAAAGTGGCATCTGAGATGGTGTCTATAATGAAACCATCCCGGACCACTTTCCGCCAACCAGTTCCTTTATCCATGATGTCAGGGTTCAGCAAGTGCAGTTGAGCAAGAGTATTGGAAAAAGATTTATCCACCGAGTTAGTCTATTCGCCCTCGAGGTATAAGATATCACCCATGAGCTTGGCCTCAGATTGATTGAGAATCTTGTTCTTAATCTGGAGAACAGTTAGATTAGACTCAACCGAAGAGACTTGCTCTTTTAAAAAGGTTTTCTCGAGAAACCTGATCCGCAAGCTTCACTTGGAGCCTAGCAACCTCAGCCCAATGTAATCTAAGTTCCCCGTTGACTTTAAGCCAGTTGTCCATCTTTCTGAGCAATAGCCAACTCGAATTCCCACTTCTTACCCCGGAGAGCATCCATTTCCTTTTCCAACTCTCGAGTCTAACGAATAGACTGAAAAGTAGATTCTAAAAAGTAAAGAACCACGGTGTTGCACAGAGCCCTCACCTGGGCATTTCGGATGACTTCTATCAAGTCCTGTTCTATCAAGACGTTCTAGTTAGCATGGGTCAGTAAAGCATTGTCAATGATTCGCCTGAGATCAACTCCCTTGCCCTAAACCCATCGCCCAGCAAATTAAAGTGGGGCGCCCTCCAGGATCTTGGATTCTTGACTAGAAGTTAAGTCCACTGGTGCTACCTCAGCCTCCGCCCTTTTACCTCGCAGCTCTCGTCACCCCTCCCCATTCTTCTTGCGAGTTCGGAGTGGTTGAGTGGGAGAACCGAGATCCTTCTCATGAAGCTGGGTTTGAACTGGGGGGACCGGAATGGTTGGTTAGGATCCGAATCCTAAAGCCCCAGCCTTTCGTTGAGCCAAACACATTGCAATAGCTTCGAGCCCGCGGGAGATGCCATGCTTTCTGTAAACAGGAAACAAGAACGTTACAATACTTAGAAAAAATTAGAAAATACAAGTTACCAAATATATGTAAGACGATATACCTAAGAATGGTTTGATTGAGTCAGATTGCTCATCTAGGACATCTTTACAATAGATCACCCCATTCTTATCAGCCTCGAAATGATTAAATTGATGATTATATTTTCAATACTTGGTTATTTTATTCACCTATTATTATTGCAACCCACAAAGTGATCATACCTTGGAGTGGTCTAAGGAATATAAGGTCCATTAAGGATCAAATATTTGATGCTTGAAAAGGATAATTCACTTTATCGGTCTCCGAGTTCAAGAAGCAAATTCAAGAGTTTTAACTTGTATCTTGATGAGTCTGACCTTAACCCATAAACTTAAAATGTTTAAAGAGGTTAAGAGTAGATGACCATTGCCCGGGTTAAGGTATTAACAATTATCGTGGTCAATATAAGATCCTACACCAAGAGGTTATATCTGTGTCAAATTCATATTTCAGAATTTTGCACTTAGAAAGTTGACTAAGTGTCAAAACTTTAGCAAATACAAGGAATAAAAACCACCAAGATCGAGTGTTAGATCCATCTCGGTAGGAAAAAATGAAAACTTTCACTAAGTATGGAACAGAATAACTGAGATCAAGCGTTGGACTCATCTCTGTTGAAAGAAAGAAAAACAAGCAATATATAACCAAATATATTCTAAGTATTTAGATGAAAAAATGCCTGAAAATTAGGACTTGTCCAAATATATGTGAAATTGACCCCTCGCAGGGGGCAAATAAAAAAAGAATAAAAGAATCAAGCATCCAGATTAGGCTCCTCCTGGTCAATTATCTCCATCGAGGCCTCCTCCACTTGTTCATCCTCCGAGCTCTCCTTAACTTCCTCCTCGTCGCCACCTACAACTGGAACTTGACTCACCAAAGTGGCATCTGAGATGGTGTCTACAATGAAACCATCCCGGACCACTTTCCGCGAACCAATTCCTTTAACCATGATGTCAGGGTTCAGCAAGCACAGTTGAGCAAGAGTATTGGAAAAAGATTTATCCACCGAGTTAGCCCATTCGCCCTCGAGGTATAAGATATCACCCATGAGCTTGGCCTCAGATTGATTGAGAATCTTGTTCTTAATCTGGAGAACGGTTAGATTGGACTCAACCGAAGAGACTTGCTCTTTTAAAAAGGTTTTCTCAAGAAACCCGATCCGCAAGCTTCACTTGGAGCCTAGCAACCTCAGCCCGATGTAATCTAAGTTCATCGTTGACTTTAAGCCAGTTGTCCATCTTTATGAGCAATAGCCAGCTCGAATTCCCACTTCTTACCCCGGAGAGCATCCAGTTCCTTTTCCAACTCTCGAGTCTGATGAACAGACAGAAAAGTAGATTCTAAAAAGTAAAGAACCACGGTGTTGCACAGAGCCCTCACCTGGGCATTTCGGATGACTTCTATCAAGTCCTGTTCTATCAAGACGTTCTAGTTAGCATGGGTCAGTAAAGCATTGTCAATGATTCGCCTGAGATCAACTCCCTTGCCCTAAACCCATCGCCCAGCAAATTAAAGTGGGGCGCCCTCCAGGATCTTGGATTCTTGACTAGAAGTTAAGTCCACTGGTGCTACCTCAGCCTCCGCCCTTTTACCTCGCAGCTCTCGTCACCCCTCCCCATTCTTCTTGCGAGTTCGGAGTGGTTGAGTGGGAGAACCGAGATCCTTCTCATGAAGCTGGGTTTGAACTGGGGGGACCGGAATGGTTGGTTAGGATCCGAATCCTAAAGCCCCAGCCTTTCGTTGAGCCAAACACATTGCAATAGCTTCGAGCCCGCCAGGAGATGCCATGCTTTCTGTAAACAGGAAACAAGAACGTTACAATACTTAGAAAAAATTAGAAAATACAAGTTACCAAATATATGTAAGACGATATACCTAAGAATGGTTTGATTGAGTCAGATTGCTCATCTAGGACATCTTTACAATAGATCACCCCATTCTTATCAGCCCACTCAACTAAGAAGTTGAGAACGTCGGCCTCATATTCAGATAGGGCAGACATCGGAGTCTCAATCTCCTATAGAATATGGTCCCAGACTGCCTGCATCTAATACAGAAATAACTTTGGTTCGCCTTCCGAGGTAACAAAAAAAAGCATTACTCCTGGAGCTCCTTCCACCCTGAAGAAATACTTGTTAAAATTCTTGAAGGATTCTTAATACAACTTGAACACTTTAAGTCCTGCTTGCGCACGCAAAGTGACCTATCTTTTTTGAAAGCTATTCCCAGAGGATGAAAATCAGGTGTAAAGGAAAAAGAATGACCCCACGGAGTACGACCATCTGAAGGTCTTGTAGATGAGTTTAAAAGTTCAGATAAAACCCCAAGCATTTGAATGTAGCTGGGTTGGAGCCACACACAAGTAGTTGAAGACTTTTATCTCGAACTCAGAGAAAGAAAGTTGGACCCCGATACAGGTGAACAACAATTCGTACATGTATATAAAATGGTCTCCCTCTGTTCTCGTTAAGTAGACTCTCTCTTGATCAGACGGAGCTCGGACATCGTACTCCCCGTCTCTTAATCTATCCTTTATTAAATGAAGGTATTCTTGCTTGGCACGGGTGCCCTCTGAGCTCTTTACATTGGAGGAAATGCCTAAAACTCCACTGTCTACACATTGGTAAAGACTAACGATTCTTTGGAAGATGAATTCTCTATTTTCTGACATCGATGTCCTCTGGCGTCCTGTCTCCTAGTCACTAGCTTCACCTACAGACGCCACACTCACATGAGTACGGGGAGCTGACGTTTTGGTCTTTGCCTTGCAAGTTCTCTTGCACAATCTACCCTCTGTAACACTTCCAGGATGTCCATCCAGGATAGCGACCTCAAACCCCTACCAAAACCTACACCATAAGGAGAACGACTTCGCCGCACCTGAGGTGGAGGAGACGGCAAAACACTAAGAATTTCTATGGAATTACTCTTCCCCTCACTATTTTGTGGCTCTTCTACCCTCACCGTAGTGTTTTCAGAAAGAAAAAAAAAAGGGAGAAAGGACAATGCCTTAAGAATGAGTTGAGGAAAGATCTGAAAGAAGCTAAAACCACCAAGAACTACAACTTGAACTCGCCGAAAATCACCTAAGCCTGAGAAGAGAGCAAAAGTAGAGAGAAAAGAGAAAAGTGAGGGGTTTTCTCCCCTACTCCTATTTATAGCAAGAGAAACCCCCCCAATCGTCGTCTTTAGAAGGGACAAATGGGTAATTCGTATTGAATTTGAAATAGTAATAATGGCGATACGAAACCCAAACAACAGCTTCCAATATCTTTTGGCCACGAGGCAAAGTATACTTGACAAAGCAGTTGAAAGGACAACACTCAGAGTTGAAACGACGCATGATGTTGCAAGAAGATACTCAAACCAGATCACGGACTTATATTATAAAATTATGATAAGTTTGTAATACAGATATCGATTCACGATCAAATTACTTTCAGGGTAAAATCACAATCAAAATCTATATAGAGCCAACTCATTGGGATTCCCAAATGATGGTGTATTGGCTTTAGGATAGAGTGATCTATTTAGGATCCCAGCCTAATTTATCAACACTAGGGGCATTCCAGTTTATACCACAGACTTCGCCCTTTAATAAAAACATCACGAGATCCAGCATTCATATCATGACTTGGATCCCTTTGTCTCACGAGTGTCGTTTGCTCCTAATCTCAGATATCTTGACATTCAGCTATCATGTCAAAGCGCTAAGTTGAGGGCAATTATTCTGGACCGGGTTCCGGGTTAGCGGTTCAGGAGTAACCCGGCTCACTAGAATTGGATCTGAAATATTTATATTCGCTATTAGATAAGAAAATCTACCTACTTATGATGAGTAAATCTCTTCTATGATCTCTTATAGATAGAGGAATTAATTATATCCCTTATAAATAGAGGAATTTGTTATAATAAATAATAATCATATTAGATTTTATCCTAATTAATAACATTTAATGCATATTTAATCATGATTCTTATCAATCAAGACACTTCTATAAATACCACACAAGGTTGCAAATGTATACATCTAATTCTAAATACTATTCACCTTGTGCACGGTATAACTTGAGAGTCGAAATGCCTTTTACAGGTACTCACCTCTTGCACCACCGTCGCAACCACCATACATCGAAAAAAAACTACATTATTCAACCTTATTCAAGTAATTTTTTAAAACTCATTTAGAACAACTTTTATCTCAAGACTTTAAATAGTATTAATAGACATAACAAAATATAACTTAGATTCTTTTGGAATCGACCTTATACCTCAAGAAACCAAATCTCATCAAACGCACCTAAGAAAACTTTTGAGATTTTACTTTATTCCTCAAGATATCATGATGTGCACTAAATATATTCATATTGCAAACAACAACGATAATAATCAAATATAATATCCATAGAATAATAAAATAAACAATATGCACTTATTATTATCAAGATCAAGTGCTAGTTACCATTGCACTAACAGGTACGACTCTAGCCATTACACTTGATGCATTGGTGTTCTAAACTCATGTATCAAATATCTAGGGAATTAAAGTTTATTTAATGAAAAATTTCAAGCATATTTTGGACACAATCAAATATGTAAATTTTATCATGCATGCATCTATGTTATAGCCTATATTTATCTTTCATTGATGTATATGTTTATCTTCATGTTATAGCTTATTCTTGAATTGATTATTCAACGAGAGACCTTCATTATTTCAACATGAAACTTCTTAAATTTTATTCCTCTTTCAGAGTACTTTTCCATTTTTACAGGAGTAATAGTAACTCTAAACTACTAGATAGCAATTGAGACTTTTATGTCTCTGTAGTTCTGTTTTAATACATGACTACGTGAGCGACTTTTTAGAACCAAGATTTTTAAATTATCAGATTGTGTGGGTTTTGTATTCTGGATTTTGTTCCTTTGGTGTTTTCCATTATGTTTGCGTTTTCAACTCTGAATTAATTTAGAGGAATTGAATCTTTTTTTTTTAAAAAGGGCGAAAATTAGTTGAAGTTTGACGTAAACTTCGGAACTCAATGAGATCCTTGATTAGTTGTTAAAGTCAAGATTGTTGGCTTGGCTTAATTCTTTAGATATTCCAGAACCTATTAGGATGTCTTTAGCCATTAAAGGTTGCCGGAAATTGGCCGGAAAAGAGAACTCTATTCGCCGGCGACCATGGAGCAATATGGCTGATATGCAGTTGCAATATGAAAATCATTTGGCCTGTTTTTTACCAAGAAAATTGCATTAAGCAATCCAAAAACTTGTTTAAAACAGAACCCAATCCTTGGGATGGATTGAAACGGCATGAAAATTGAAAACAAATCGTTGGGTCATTCACCGGGTTGCACACATCCGTTTTTCTGAGAATGGGTCACGTCTGACCCGTTTTTTGGCTTGATTTTCACAAAACATTTGATATAAATTCTAGATTAAGTTTTTAGTATTATGATTCTCTCAATTTTTTTTCTTAAGTGATTAATGTAATAGAGAGAAAAATACAAAATTATAAAAAAATTGTATATATAACTAAATTTCACTAATAACTTTTTTAAACTAATTTTTTTTTTTGAAATATAAAAAAAAAGAGTAATCGTTTTATAGATTAAATTATCCGATAAGTATAAAATGATTAAAAAACCTTATTTGCTCTAAAAATAGAATAAGAGCATGTTTGATATGATTTTTGTATGCCATCCAACAGTTTTTTTCTTCAATGAAAAAGTTGTTACCTACTTGTTAAACGTGTTTGGCAAATTTGAATTGAAAAAGCAACAACTTTCATGCCATGAAAAAGTTGGTGGTAATCTATATGAAATAATTTTTTAAAAAAATTATAAAGATTATTCTCAACAAGTAAGAAAAATATTATTTTATTTTTAATTAAATAATTTTTAATCAATTAAATAATTTTTTAAAATTTTTTTTACCTCTCCATTTTAATAATTTGATACATAAAAAAAATTTTTATATCATTTAAAAAATGAGAGGGATCATAAGTACAATTCCAAGTATTTATTTTATTGTTTTTCATGCTAATTCAAAGTTTAAATTATGTAAAAATTAATATTTTTATGTAACTTTCTATGTTTTGTAGTTAGTAAAAAATCTGGAATGAATTTGAGTCAATTGAACCCAATTTAAGGCAAGTTTAAATTAATTGATATTAATTCTTAAATTTTTCGTGTATAGGAAATTCTGACAGTAAATCTTTGCAATAGCATAACTTTTTGCTCAGAATTCGAAATGAAAAAATTCTACTTGAAGGTGAAAGTTGACATCAAAATTTTAATTTGATATCAAAATCAATTAAAACTTAAGTGAGAAAATTTTAGATGATCCTAATCTATTTCTAGGAGTACCCAGTAATTGAAACGACTTATAATGCTCTAAAAATGGAATAAGACGAATCGGATTGGCTCCCGGTCGCGAAAAACCGTTTACCTGTAAAACGGGTCAAGCTTGACCCGCCTGTTGGGGAAGGAGATGACTCGCCAGCATGTGGACCATGCCCACTCTCACCCCATGACGCGTGTTGGAGAGTGTGGAAGCTTATAAGTGTAATTTCAAGTATTTATTTTATTGTTTTTCATTTCAATTCAAAGCTTAAATCATGTAAAAATTAATATTTTTATGTAAATTTCTATATTTTGTAATTAGTAAAAGTTTTGGAATGAATTTGAGCCAATTGAACCCAATTTAACCTTGTATTTAAATGTTTTTTATTAATGAATGCATGTGGACAAGAGTAATGAAAAGCAATGGGTCCACGGTCTGTTTTGGATGCAAATAATTTTTGAGCTTGTGACAGCCAAGAATTGAAGAAAGGAATTAAAGCTCATTATAACTCAAGTGAAAATAGTAAATAGTCTGTTTTGGTGCACTTGTCTCGATTGGTGGGGTTTTTTCTGGACCTCCCCTCTTGACTCAAGAAGTTCCTTTGACTCATGGGTGGATATTGGTTTGATCAGTTTTCAAAAAAAAAGTTATTTTCCTTTATTTGTTGTTCTTTTTGGATGATTTGGTAAGTCAGAAACAAATATATTTTCGACAAAATTTAAAGTAATTAAGATCAATTCTTGAATTTTTCTTGTATATAAGAAATTTTGACAGTAAGTCTTTTCAAGAGTATAACTTTTTACTCAGAATTCGAAATGAAAAAATTCTACTTAGAGATAAAAGTAAACATTCAAAACTTTACTTTGACATCAAAATCACTCAAAAAACTCCAAAAGGCCAAAGAAAACTAAGTTGTCAAAGTTATCCCTAAAACAAATCTAAACCTACACTTGAGCCTAGTTCTACGCAAATTTGATTAAATTGATTCTCTTTCAATTTGAGCTCTAACGAGAGCCACCAACAACAGTGAAGGAAGCTTTGTGAGGATGGAATGTGAAGGTAAAAGCCTCCTAATGCACTAATAATGAATACAATGAGGGGGGCGACGGTCAAAACTCAAAACCGTTTATGTGACTTACTTGGTTCCACTGTTTAAGTTACTGGGCAACAATTGATAAGAAAGTAAAGTGGGGTCATGATCATGAATTAAGAAGCAAGGATCATAAATTAATGAATGCATGTGGACAAGAGTAATGAAAAGCAATGGGTTCACGGTCTGTTTTGGATGCAAATAATTTTTGAGCTTGTGACAGCGAAGAATTGAAGAAAGGAATTAAAGCTCATTATAACTCAAGTGAAAATAGTGTGCATAAACAAAAAGTGATCTAATCTAAAGTTGGATCTGTAAGTTATAAATTGAGAGGAGAGGTGCCGCAATAGGGGATTTGTCGCCGAGACAGTGCAGAAAAAGAAAGACCAGAGATGCGCAACAGCCTAGGCAAAGAGATGCAACGCGGTAGTTCGATTGTAGAGAAGAGCACAGCACGAGTTCACAGCAGGATCGAAGGGGATTGAAGGAGTTGATTACAATTTAGGAAACTATTTTTCAAATTTTTTTATGTTTTCTCCTCCATTTTTTTTTATGTATTTTGAATATTTTGATATTTTTATTTCCATTACATTAGGTTAGTTTATCTTTTCATTAAGAGTGATGTTAAATTTTTATGAAGATATATTCTTTAATTTAATTTGACATTAATTCATCTTTCTTATACTTGAGTTATTTGTAATTCTCTAGTACTTTAATTTTATGATATATTTAAAATTTTCTTAGTCTGATTATCAGAGTTTTATTTTGAAATTATCTATTGTTACATTAGGTTTTTGTGCTTTCATGAAATTTTGATTAATTATAGCACTTGTGATTAATTGTTATGATTAAGTAATGATTAATATTTAAGAGAAAATTTAACATAAGTTCATAAAGTACACATGAGATTCTCTTGCCCATAACAACTTACCTTCTATTTCAATTGATAATTTGATTCTATATATTTTAAGATTAATTGTTGGTTAGGGTTATGAGTGAACATTTTCATCCTAGCTATTTTGGAGGGATAGATAGCTTACATTTAATTACTTATTGTTATTAGCTCAAGTAAATTGTGGAATTAACTAAAATTGAATTAAAGAAATAATAATCTTAGTGGTAGAAATTTATCCTTAAACCAAATCAATTTTAAACACATGATCACTTTATATAACTTTTCATTTTGGTTAATTTAATTACTTAAATTTAATTTTAATTGTTCTTTTATGCTTCTATTATCCATATTAATTATTTAATTTAATTTTTTTTAGAAACGATACCTTATTTATTATCATGCTAAATTTTAAATTTTAAAATAGATAAAAAATTTTAATTTGATAAAAAACCACCTATTAGAAACTGTGTTGTTTGAATCTATAAACTCGACTTGATGTTCACTATTCTTTTGTAATTTTTATTTTATTTTATAGTAAATAAATGTATTTATTATTATTTTATAGTAGTCTAAGATTAAAAAAATAATAAAATCTGTCTTTGTGTCGATTTATGAATAAAATAAAAGTTTAATTTTAATAAGAATTAATGTAAAGTTTTTCCATAAACTTCAATCAATCATATATTATCATATGTGTAATTTTTGATATAGTTATTATAAAAGTCAAATAATTTTCACAACGTAATAAAGTACATGATTGGATGACAGTATAAATTTTTTTTACAATAACAATGCATTAAAATTTAATTCATAAAATAAAACTAAAAATTATTTTGGTCTCTGATTTGTAATTCTACATGCATCATTCTCCTTAGATAGTTGTTAGAATTCAATACTTTCAACTTAGGCTATTAAAGTTTAAATTAGTAACAATTAAAATAGGCTAAATCAATATTGTTCTACATATGCAATAATGATTTGTTTGTGATCAAAAGATGTATGAATTTTAACATCTCACAAGGTTTGATTGCTACCGTACATCAAGTTTGGTATGGTTTAAAGGCAATTATAATTAATTGTTTCCTAAATTTGAGTAATTTAATTGAGCTATATTTGGGACTGTTTATGGCCAAAGTGGTTCAGTCATCAATAAGTCACAAGGAAATGATTTCTCCTAAGATTAGGAAAATAATGAAAGTTAATTTACATAATTATTTACCCAAAGGTAGTTATTCTGTAGATTAATTTGATTAACATGAAGTTGTTTGAGATTTGATTGAGAAATTCATCTGCTCAAAGGTGGTGAATTTTGATTTCATGGTGTCTATGCTTGAGATTTGGTCAAGAAGTTCATCTGCTCAAACGTGGTGAATTTTGAGAACATAGTTTCTTTGTGTTTGATATTTGGTCAAGAAATTCATTTACCCAAAGGTAATGAATTTCGAGATCATAATATCTTTGTGTATGGCCTAGGGGGTTTATCCACCCGTAGAGGATAAACTTTCCTAACGTTGTACACTCTTTTGAATGTTTCAACTTCATGATCTTCATATCATTTGTATATTATTTGCTCTCCCAAAGGAGACTTAATAATAATACACTTGTTTGCTCTTAGAAATTAGTTTGTTTGTTATAAGCTAATTTGATTATTAATTGTCTTTATCATTTATTAATCATATTGCATTGTCAAACAATCTCTTTTAGTTGAAGAACAACAATAATGTCAAAAAATTCCTTCCTGACACTAACTTTAGGAATTGAAAGTATGATGTTAAGTTTGCTTTGGATATTATGGAGTTTGGCATGGTTATCCGAGAAGAACCACCTAAACTTACTGATTATAGCTCTGCTATAGTAAAACAAGTTCATATATGTTTTGTGTCTAATATCATTAATGCTTCTATATCTTACGTAGGTAGGGTGAGGCATCCCTCAAAGCGTAAAGGTGAGACATCATTCTTGGTGGTTAGCTAGTAGTGACATTTCATATTACTACTATTTTATAGGGAATAAGAAAGCATGTCAAAGGGAGTCAAGAATTAAAGTTGGAAAAAGTATTGATGTTAATGTTATTTTTATATGTATTGTATTGTTTGTATATGAACTTATATATTTTTTAGTATTAGAAAGTGTACTAGAACTTACTTTAAGAATCTCTTCTACGTTCCTAGTTTCAAGAGAAATTTAATTTGTATCAATTAAGTTGTTGGTACTTGCAATTTGATAAATGTTTACCCTTTGTTCTGATGTAGAATCAGATAGTGTCTGAGAATACACGTGTATGATGGTTTCATCTCTTTCATCCTTGGTGATCAGGGGGTCTCTAATTATTCAAAGGGACTTAGTTATAACGCTCAAGTCAGACAAAGAATAAGAGGAGTTTTTACTATATCATCATCATTCTTATAAATAGAACAACTTAGTCTGATAAGCGTACGCATGGTCCCTTCATGATCAGAGAGAGGTACAGGTACGTTGAGATTGTGGCCTGATGGAGAGGTGTCTCTGCTCCACGTTCGTTCAGGTAGAGCCCTGCCGGTGAGTACCTCCCTCCCACGATCGTTCAGACAAATTCCTAAAGTTTAGGGATGTCGCGTTAATGGCCACCTGTTGTAACAGACAACTATGGTCCCCACACCCTAGGGGTCATAAGTGACAAGTGTTAGGTCCTGCGTAACCTAAAACCACCTATGAGAATCTTGAGGTTGGAAGGCTATAAACTTGATCTTGATGTCCACTAGTTCTTTTGTCCATTTTACTTTATTTTATAGTAAACCCCGGAATGTCCATTTACCCTTATTTCTAGTGGCCATGTTTTATCTTTCAATATTGAAAAGGGTGTTGTTGAAAAGACTATTGATTAGAGAAAAATACTTATAATGTGGCATAAGTATTTGGTCACATCTTTAGAGAAATAGTTAATAGATTAATGATGGCTAAAGTTCTTTTTATTTTGCTTTAGAGGATCATCAAATAGAAGGTAAGAGGGTTTTTCTCAATATTATTTATTTGAGGAAGTCTAAATGAAAGTATGAGACAGATTGAGGGATCTATTGTAAGTGGTAAATATCATATGGTGTGTAAATTGAAAACAATCAACTTATAATATGGAAGAAGCCTCTCGATAATGGCACCTAAAGTTTGATAGTATTGTGACTATGATGTCATTTTATTTTATAGAAAATAAAGTTTAATCAATGAATCCACATGAAGGTCAGTGGGAGCGATTTTATTTTTATTGTTCTTTATATGAATGATATCTTGCTAGCAAGTAATGATCCAAAATTGCTCAATGATATCAAATGATTTCTATTTACAAGCCTCAAAAGATGTTGGGGAAGCTTTTCTTCTGTTATAGAGATTTAGATTAACATGATATAGATCATGTAAAGTCTTTGGGTTATCTCAAAAGGATTATATAGTGTTAAGAAATATTAAATATTATGTTTATTCTTTAAAGGTAGAATAGTCTTTTATTACTTGCTTTATTTGGTTATATATAGCCTTGTTATGTTTAGCTTCAAACCCTAATTTTTGTAGTTGCAACAAGTCTTTATCAATGAAATCTTTCTTCTTCTTTACATATTCAAATTGTTAACATGGTGAAAGTTTGCAATGGAGAAAGTTTAATTTTTTTAGGCGTTCTCAAATTGTCTATTCTGTAGATTAATTTGATTAAAATCACCATCCGCGGCTTGTTTGAGCTTTGATTGAGAATTTTGCTACACATGGTATTTTGACTTTTGATTGGCATTTTGTTGGCATGAGATTTGGTCAAGAAATTCATCTGCTTTTCAAACGTTGTGTATTTGGTATTTTGAGTTTCTTTTCTATTATTCTTCCTCTTGTTGTTTAATCATGGCTAGTGACGATTCACTTAATCCAAAGGTAAGATTGGATGGAAAAAAATTACTCGTATTGGAGTTATGTAATGCGAAATTTTCTTAAGGGTAAAAAGATGTGTATGTTAGGATAAACTTTCCTAAACCGTTGTACACTCGAATTATCAAAATCTATTGATGTTTGGGAAGCAAATAATGCAAAGATTATCATCATTTTAACATTATTTGCTCTTCCATAGGAACTTAATTAGAAAAATATGAATACACTTGTTTGGGATCATTTGTAGAGGCTTTTACACAAGGTCAAATTTTGTTTGTTTGAGAAATGATATACGAGCTCTCCAATTATGATATTCAAGCCTTTTATTCTTCCATTTATTAATCTTTGCATTGTCAAACAATCTCTTTAAAGGCTTTTAGAACAACAATAATGTCAAAAAACCTTCCTTAACACACTAACTTAGTGACTTGAAGGACTGAGGTTCTATTTTGCATTTCTCCACTTCCATGGAGTCTGGCATGGTCGGTGAGCTCTTGGTGAAGAGATACGTCTTAAGTCTTACTGATTAAGCTTGCTTGGTTCCACAAGTTCATGTTATGTTTTGAGTTCTAAGCCTCATTGATAATCTATAAGTCCTCTTGGGGTTGGTTTCGACTGTAGTTTCATTTCAAATCATTGGAAGGCTACTATTTCCTATAGAGAAAAAATGGCAAACCGCATGTCAAATGCTCAAGACCACCAGTTCTAGAAAACCACATTGATTTAATGTTATTTCTATATGTTTGTTTGCTTCCCCGTGTCCTTTTGTTGATCTAGTACTATATTTTACCATTCCGAAAGTTTACTAGAACTTACTTTAAGAATCTCTTCTACGTCGGTTTCTCATAATTTAATTTGTCACCTAAGTTGTTGGTTTTAGATTACAGCTTCATATCATGTGTCTCCCTTGATTCTTCTTGTTTGCTTCATGTTTCGTATCTTTCAATATTGAAAAGGATGGCACTCCTGTTGAAAAAGTGTTGTTGATTGAACACCTAATTTGTCTTTATCTAATGTTTATCAGTATTTGGTCACTTACCTTAAATCTTAGTTAATAGGTCGATTATGTATGACTAACTTAGTCATTTTCCTCCTCTTCTTTTTCTTTAGAGGATCTATCAAATCTCGGAAGGTAAGAGGGTTTTTCCATAGGAAAGGGGGGATTATATATTTTGATGAAGCTAAAAGTACCAGTATGAGACTACCGATTGTTGATTTGTCTTCTTTTAAGTTTGAGTCCATCTTCTTCTAATTTTTATTTATGGCATTCTTGTTTGGGACAGTGTCAGCCTCTCGATAATTTTTGGCACCTAAAGTTTGGTAAATTTGAAACTCATGATATTTCGATTGTAGTATGTATGTCAAAATTTTAATTTTACCCTTTAATAGAAAATAAAGTTTTTTTATTCTCCTTTTGATTTGATTCATTCTGATGTATGGGGACCTTCTCCTGTTGTTACAAAAGGAGGGTCCCGATATTATGTTTCTTTTGTGGGTTAAGAAATATTAAATATTATGTTTATTCTTTAAAGGTAGAATAGTCTTTTATTACTTACTTTATTTGGCTATATATAGCCTTGTTATGTTTTCTTCAAACCCTAATTTTTAGATTAACATGATATAGATCAATGAAATCTTTCTTCTTCTTTACATATTCAAATTGTTAACATATAGATCATGTGTTGAAAAGTTTAAGTATGGAATAACCCAAAGGTGGTTGGATACTCAGATGTAGTCTGTAATTAATGGTTGTCTAGATGATTTAAAGTTCGCATTAGGATACATCTTTATACTTGGCGAAGGTGCCATTTCCTAGATAAGTGTCAAGCAAACTCTTATTTCTTCATCAACAATGTATGCTAATTTTGTGGCTTGCTTCAATGGACATAGCATATGGAAATGAAGTTTTTAACAGTCAGGGATTTATTAAAGAAAGGATACATTATAATACACAACATGAGAACAAAGTCAATGTTAGCTGATCCACTAACTCAAGGTTTGAGACCCATTGATCTTAAGTGCCATGCGAATATAGGTATAGCAGAATCTTTTGATTCTTTGGGTTAGTAGGAGTTTAATATATTGGTTATTGTAAACAATTACTTTGAATAATAACTGCATATTATTTGTCTGATTATTCTTTCGATATTATATTTGATGATCATCATTGTTGTTTGCAATATGTATATATTAAGTGCACATCATGATATCTTGAGGAATAAAGTAAAATCTCAAGAGTTTTCTCATTTGTGTTTGATAAAACTTGGTTTCTAAAGGTATAAGGTCGAACCTAAGAGAATCTCGGTTATATTTTGTTATGTTTATTGATACGTACCATATAAAGTCTCAAGATAAAGGTATGGTGGTCATAGATATATGGCTTGTTGAAGCCTTGCAATTTCGTCCATTTCGTTTTGGCGCTTCAAGATATGAGAAATTGCAATAAGGACCGATAAGGTAATGGTGCTATTAATACTATCACATAAGTGCATCATTCCTTACTATACTACTAGTCTTTGATCACTTTGGACTTGATGGATAATATTAGTGATTATGGATAGGTCGTGTGTTGATAAGAATAACACATTCTCCACCTTTTAGATATCAAGTTTGACATAATTTTGTTAAGATTGTATTTATGGACTATTATATTTTATACTAGGCCCATAAAGTTTTCTTGTTGTCATCAACCCAAGAGTTTGATTTTATTAAATAAACATAAAAATTTATTAATGTAGTCCAAGTAAGAGAATGTTAAATATGTGGGCTTACATTAATAAATTCATTTTATAATTTTTTCACAAAACAGGTTGATGAGATAGTAGATAAATGATTAGTCCTAGTAAATATGTGATGTAAAGTATATTAGGTTTGACATCTTATATTATAAGTCAAGTAAGAGAATGTTAGACATGTAAGCTTACATTAATAAATTTATTTTATAATATTTTCACAAAACAGGTTGATGAGATAGTACATAAATGATTAGCCCTAATAAATATATGATATAAAATATATTAGGTTTGGCATCTTATATTATAAGTCAAGTTGGGCGGTTCAGCGTAGGTTCAATGGGCTACCAAGTTTATAAGCCCAATGTTACTAAAAACCTGTGATGGTATAGTTTAGTAACTAATATAAAGGTGCTAGGTCTCCTCTCTAACCCAACACATGATAACATTTCATAAACTAAAGAAACATTACTATTAAACTTGTACTTCTATTTTCTCTAGCTGCCCTATCAAATAACCGCCATTAGGATTTGGGTATAAGGAAGGTGATCTTGCACCGGATGAAATACGGTTTACCACGGCAGAAACATGTATGTCTCTAATTCATTATACCTGATGGATTGGTATTCTAATAAGTATGAAAGATCTAGGAATAAAGTTTAAGCATGGAAAAGTACCAAATGATTACTTCCCACTAATCATATATGCATTATTTGTCTGAACGAATAAAAAAAATTGAAAGAAAAAGAAATCATGAAGGATGTGGAACAGTGATAGGATGATCTCTTTTACGGTTCATAGGGACCTAAGCCCAACAATTGCTCATTTTTACAACTTCCATACACTTGCTTGCTCCATAAACAATGTAAATTATGTTTCTATGATAAGATACAATAAACCCTCCTTCCTCGAGCACTTAGGTTTAAGAAGATAGATTCCGTTATATGAAACCAAAAATCGAAGTGGGATATCTAGGTTAGGACCCATTTAAGCATAACTGTAAAAAGTTAGCAAAATAATTTTCCTAACATATTCATGTTAGTGGGTTTTTTTTCTTGATAAAACATTGATGTTGACGAGTTTACCTAGTAGCTTAGTTGCAGCACATATAGTTCCCCCAGTGGCAATAAGTTCATCTATGACTATGGCTCGTTCTCCAGGTTATACAGCCCCTACATGCATCTCCATTTTGACAGTTTCATACTCCAAAGAATACTCTTCAGAGATAATCTCTCCTGAAAGGCAATTGAAAGCTTATTCAAACAAATCAAAGATCTCCCGCACCATAGAAACCTCAAGTTCTTTCAGCAATAAAAGCCAGCATAGTGAAGTAATATGGAACTTGGAAGACCAATCACAATACAGAGATTCAAAGACCTACATAAAACCATAAATTTTATACTATTGCTGAAGAAAAGGAGAGGGGGATGCCTGTATTATTGCACATGGAAAAATGATATGAAATGTTTTAATTTTTCTCAATCATATGGTGTTACTGCATGCAACAAAAATGCATTTCAAACTACGGAAAACGAAAGAACAGGGCCTTCGCATAACTGACCCTATTAGTTTTGATATGAGCAATTTAGAAAACAAATAATCTTATAAAGTCTTATTATGTTACAATCTTAAGCTGACATCATTGAAACTTCATATTACTTTTTATGCCTCAATATTGTTTTTTCTTTTAAAAAAAAATGCTAAGCAAAACAGGTGATTTTGAGATTGAAGAATTTGTCATTCATTCCAAGGAAAAAGAGAACAAAAGCCTCTTGGTATGTTTCGATTTTTCTCCTCATTTTATTTTTTTTAGAAGTTTACTTGTCCTTCAAACTTTTGTATCATAGATTCTCTTTCATAGAGGGGAACTGGAGGTAAATGTAGAAAGAAGGTTCTGCAGCAGCTTTTAGTGGAACAAAGGAAGAAAGGAAAAACAGTCACTCAAACCAGGATTCTTTCAACATCAGACGGACATAGAAGATAAAAAAACGAGGTTACAAAAAACAATATGAGAGCAGATAACTGAATTGATTGACGGTTACCATTCAAGATTTCACAGTAACATCGATTACAATTTATATTGGACCAAAATCTGAATATATTTTAATAATTTATACAATGCTATGGTCATTTGGCATTATGTAAATATTACAATTTATATAATAAGGAACGTTTAGAAAACCATCTACAGTTTCTCTACTAGTACAACATTACAAATTAATAATTATCTGCCAACTAGGAATTTCTCATAAGCTCCTATGCAGTTCTTTCAAAAGAAGGGTGCAAAATAAATAGCTGACAATTTATTTCATGGGAACAAATTTTGCTCCAATAGTTAATGCAATAGGCGGGCCAAATATGAAGCCTCTTGCTTCAATGCCTGAGTTATGTCATAAATAAAGTCATCAGACATAAATTATTAACTTATTGCGAGTATATATGAGTCAATAATAATAAAAGAAAATGAACAGTCTAAAATTATAATGACTCAAGTGTCTATTGGCACTAATTTTGCTTCTACACCTTCTGATGTTGGAATTGGAAAAAGTTCCCAGTTTGTGTGGAACTGAGTTATTGCCAAGAATGAATTACTAATTCAATGTAATTCTTAGTTGGACAGGTGCCTGCATTATTTTGTTCAAGAGATCATTTCAGAAAGCATTATGAGCATTGTATTGAAACTTAATCAATAATTCTACCACCCCTCCTCCCAAAAAAATAAATCAATAATGACTTATGCCCAAAGGCAAAGAACCAATGCCACTGATCACAAATTGCAGGCTAGAAATTGTTAACTGAACGACGCTTGCATTCTCATAGTCATAATATCAGTGAGTTTTACATAACATTCTTGTTCTCCTTACTTATGTGGAGTCTTTGTTAAATCAAAGCAAGCCTGGAAATTTGGCACCAAAGTACAAAATACCTTCGGTGCATTTTAGAATCAAATGTGGTGCACCCAATTTGCTTCTATAAATAGAAGCAATTGAGAAGGAGAAATTATCGATCCTCACAATCAAGAAGGAAGAAAGTGAGAAAAAATAGAGAGAACATAGAGAGTATTTTCTAAGAGAAAAAAATAGTGTGCTAATTTGTAGAATTATATCCACAAATTAAAGATCAAATATCATTGTATTTTGTATTCCCATTATTTTATAGTGGAGATTTAAGTTACGGGTCCCGTGGTTTTTCCTTGCTCACAGAAAAAGTTTTCCACGCTAAAAATTTTCTCGGTGTTGTTATTATAATTATTTTATGCCTCCGCATAGTTCTTTTTGAGTTCACGTGATGAGGAAAATTATGCGAGGCATTTCCCAACCATGGTATCGAGCTCTCGAGCTGGGATACTAGGTGCTTGGATTCATAAGAAAATTCTTAGTATGCTCTGGGCAAGATTGTCGTCTTCCACATCGAAAAGAATTATTCTCGTTCTTTGGAAATAATGTGTGGTAGTGTGAAAGTGTTGTCTAGAAAGTTCAGGAAAGACTTGGTATTTAAGTGTGTCCATTAGTGATCCACCTCTCTTTCTGGGAACCTACATAATTCATAAAGGCCAGCACTATTCACGTATATTGTATTGGCATCAAGATGGAGGGAGTCATCACTCATGATGGAGATATGTTCAAGCTAACTGAGATAATTACTCATATTGGAAGCCGATGATGGAAGACCACTTATCTCAAAGATTTGCATGAGCCGATCACCCGAAAGATAAATCGGAGGGGAAACAAAGAATGGGAGCTTCATCGGAAAGCGTAGCTATGATCCGAAAATATATTGACAGAAGTTTGTTCGAACATGTATCAACTTATACCAACGCGTATGATTTGTGGATGAAACTTGAATCCTTGATTCAAAAGAAGACGCCTAAGAATAAAGCCCACCTTGTTAGACGACTAGTGAAGTTGGAGTACTCAGAAGGTCAAAACATGATCGAACATTTAAATACCTTCAAAGGTATTGTGAATCAATTGACGAAGACAGAAATGAAGATAGACGATGAGTTGTAAACTCTTCTACTCCTCGATTCTCGCCACACTCTAGTTGTCATCTTTTCGCTCCCGTAAGGAAAGCTTAGCATGGATTACATTACTGACACAATTTGTTGAATGAAGAGTCAAGACGGAGAGAAAGGGGCGTGAACAACCAGTTTGAAGCCAACGTTGTTGACAACAGAGGAAGGAGCAAGAATCGTGAAAAAGGAAGTTGTGGAAAATCACAAGGTAGATCCAAATCTCGCACTAGACTAAGTTGTTATTACTGTGGTAAACCAGGTCACGTAAAGTCTGAGTGCAGATTCTTGAAGAGAGACTCATAAAACCAGAAGAAGGAAGATGGAACAATGCAGCATCATGAGAATATATTTCTTATCGGAGAAAAAAATTATCTAAACATTGCATCCGATGATTACATATGGATAATTAATTCCTGCCTTCCACGAACTCCTCATGAAGAATTTTTCTCATCATACCAAAAAGGAGACTTTGGTACGGTGAAGATGGGAAATCATGTCACAAGCAAGATTATTGGCATTGGTGAAGTAATGATGATTAGAGAATGGAAACAAGCTTGAAGGAGGTAAGACATGTTCCCGATTCTCAACCTTATCTCAGGAAAGTTAGATGAAGCTGATAAACTTGCTATTCTCACCGAGAAGCATGATTATTGCTCGTGGCGAGCTCTCAATATTATGCGGGAAAGATATGCAAAGGGGAGATGAATGTTGCTCAAGACGCAAGCAAGGAATTGTGGCACAAACGATTGGGTCACATGAGCGAGAAAAGTTTGGAGATTCTCGGAAAAGATCATCTTCCAAACATAAAGGGACCCACTTGAATCTTGTTTGTAAACAACACAGAGTATCTTTCCAAAGATCGGATGATGCAAGAAGAAGAAAGCAGATTTTGATCTTGTTCATTCGGATGTTTGCTCAACATCCGAAAGGTCCTTTAAGGTGCCCAATACTTTGTTACCTTCAAATCACTCCGAGGAAAGTGTGGGTGTGTCCATTGAAGACAAAGATCAAGTTCTTCAAGCTTTCAAGGAATTCCATGCTTCAGAGAACGAGCATCCGGAACAAAGTTAAAATGCTTGAGAACCGATAACTATTAGAGTATGAGGTCCATTTGAGGACTATTGCAAGACTCATGGGATAAGACATGAAAAGTACCTCCCAAGACACCTCAAATGAATGGACTAGTAGAGAATGAACGAGAATGATTGCAAGAAAGTCGGAGCATGCTTTCTCATGCAAAACTCCCAAATTAAAAAAATTGATTTGATCAATTTGTCTCCTTCAAGACCTTTAAATGGAGAGATTCCGGAAGAGTATGGTCCGGAAAGAAAGCTCTTATGGTCATTTGAGAGTCTTTGGGTGCTGACATTTGTCCACATTCCTAAAGATGAAAGAGCAAAGCTTGATGCAAAGTCGAAGGAGTATATATTTGATTCACCAAGTGATGAACTTGGCTGTTATGGGATCCTATAAATAAGAAGATTGTTCAAGTTGGTATTCTATGAAGACGGATCATCCAGTATTCATCTAAGAATTCAAAGACCATTGTGGTACACACTTCCTCAAAGGAATGAGCAACCCGATCGACAATACAACCTCATCAAATGGAGCAACTTGTTCGACGGAACAACCCGAAAACAAAGTCGTGCAATGCATGAAGAACGGATGGAGCGATCAAGTAGAACAAGAACCTCAAGTGAGAAGATCAACGAGAGTCGACAACCATCAAGAAGGTATTTCTCGATGATTATGTCACTCTCACCGATGAAGGAGAACCTCAAAGTTTCATAGAAGCCATTGAGACGAATGATAAAGAGAAATGGATGCAAGCCATGCAAGAAGAAATACTAATCGGACGTATGACTTGGTGAGATTACCAAATGGAAGAAAGGCATTGAAAAACAAGTGGGTGTTCAAACTCAAGACCGAAGAGAACAACCCAAACCCCGTGTACAAAGCAAGGATTGTTGTGAAGGGGTGCAAAAAAAAAGGCATAGATTTTGAAGAAATCTTCTCACCGATGATGAAGATGACATCCATTAGAGCGATCCTTGGTCTAGTCAAAAACTAGACTTGGAAATAGAAAATTGATGTTAAAAAAAGATTTAGAGGAAGAAATTTATATGGAGCAACTTTTCTTTTTCAAGAACCAGGCAAAGAACATCTAGTGTGTCGTCTCGAAGAAAAGCCTCTATGGTTTAAAGCAAGCTCCAAGGCAATGGTATAAGAAGTTTGATCTCTTCATGACCCAACACAATTTTAAGAAGACCTCCATGCATTGTGTGTTTGTGAAGAACTATGAGAATGGTGAATCTATCATACTCTTGTTGTATGTTGATGATATCATTGTTGGGAAAGATAAGACAAAGATAACATGCTTTCAAGAAAGCATTGAGCAAATCTTTTGCCATGAAAGATCTTAAAAAAGAAGATTATTGGAATGAAGATCATCGAGATCGATCTAGAAGGATGCTGTGGATGTCAAAAAGACTATATCAAGAAAGTTCTTGAAAGGTTCAACATGCATAATGCCAAACTGTGATGTTCCATTACCTGGTCATCTTAAACTAAGTAAGACCCAATGTCCATGAAGAAGAAAAGAAAGAAATGAGTAAGGTGCCATATTCTTCTCGAGTCTTATGTATGCAATGGTATGTACAAACCCGACATTGCTTATCTTTGTATAGGAGTTGTGAGTAGATTCCTATCGAATCCAGAAAAAGAGCGTTGGAATGTTGAAATGGATACTAAGGTATCCGAGAGGAACTTTGCTTGTGCTTTGGCAATGAAAATCTAATGCTCAATTCGGATGCGGGTATGGCGCGAGATGTGGATTCAAGAAAGTCTACATCGGGATATCGATTACTTTTGCGGGGGAGCTATCTCAAAATCACGACTACAAAAGTGCATTATTTAAGCACCACAATTCATCGCAATCAAAGGTTGCAAGGAGATCTTATGGATGAAGAAGTTTCTACAAGAGTTAGGCCAAAATCAAGAAAGTTATGTTCTCTATTGCGATAGTAAAGCGCAATACATCTCAATCGACATTTCATTCAAAGTCGAAACACATCGACGTAAGGTATCATTGGATCCGTGATGTAAAGTAAATTTTTATGAAATATACATACCAAAGACAACGAAGTGATATGATGACAAAAGCTCTACCTAAAGAGAAGTTAGAAGTTTGTAAAGAAGTTGCGGGCTTAGCATCAACCCCAAATTGATCCAAGGATATTTTTCCCTTTGGCTGGAGGGGGAGAATTGTGGGGTCCTTGTTAAGCAAAAGCAAGCCTATATTTTCAAACCCAATGAAATTTGGCACCAAAGTACAAAATACTTTCGGTGCAGCAATTTTAGAATCAAATGTTGCTTTGCATAAAAAGTATTTTTTGCTTCTATAAATAGAAGCATTAGAAGGAGAAATTATCGATCCTCACAATCAAGAAGGAAGAAAGTGAGAAAAAATAGAGAGAACCTTAGAGAGTATTTTCTAAGAGAGAAAAATAGTTTTTGTGAGAATTATATCCACAAATTGAAGATCAAATATCATTGTATTTTTATTCTCATTATTTTATAGTGGAGATTTAAAGATGATTTTTCCTTTTCATAAAAATTTTCACGCTAAAAATTTTCTAGTGTTGTTATTACAATTATTTTACGCTTCTGCATAGTACCTATTTTTGAGTTCACAGAAGAGGAAAATTATACAGTCATTTCCCAACAACTTAAATCATCTGGACTCCATACTGCACCCAATTTTTCAATAAAAATTGGCTCCAGGAGGGAAAAGGACATGACAGTGTGTATAGTACATATAGATAATAGATTTTTAACAGATCATATAGATTTTAAGTTTTCTTTAAAAAATTGTCATTCTGGACCAGTGACAGAAAATTTCCTTGCTCTGATGGGAGGGTTTAGGACATAGGTAGAAACTAGAAACAGAAACAGAAAACAAACTACTGCCGATTACACTATCATAATTCATAAAGGCCAGCTAAAACATCAAATATAGGAGAGATATATTTTTATCTCTGTACCTCTCCACAAACAAGTCAATGGTGTCGTTAAAACTTAAAAGCTAAAAGATTTTGTATCAAGAAGCAACGTGGTTATATCTTGAAACATAATACCAGCCAAAAACAAATGCAGTATAACCACCAAATTATTTTCGTAGCAGACAGCAGCCATTGAAGACGCTAAGAAATCATAAAACCAAACAAGTATCATATTTCAGCCTCAAACTCATAAAACCAGAAAGGTAAAATGCAGCATCATACTTCATATATTATCATACAGTAAAAAAAAAGAAAGGCTGAAAGAGAGTATTCTTAAAACCTGGCTTAGGAAAGTTAGGGATGACTCGGATTGCAGAGGAGATTCTTGCTATTCGGAGAGCAATTTGCTGCCAAAGATAAGAGAAGAGAAGAGTGTTCCTTCAATCCTCGTTTGCATTTTCAAGGGAATGGAGTACAAATTAATAAACCCTCGTTTTAATACTGTAATTCCTTAAGTTTCAGAATCAGTCATATTAATCATATAATTTGTCAGTTAGATTAGTTTTTAACATCGGTCATAAAATGAGGGTTTACTCAAATACAAATCAAATGACTAATAAACTAACAGGGAAGGCAAGCGTCTATTCTCACTCTCTTCAACTAATATTTTTTAAATATTCTTTATTAAATAGTTTGAGACAAACTAATATTCTGTCACATAATTAAGTCAAATGATTCATTGAATAAAAAAAATGTGACTCTACACTTTGAATTTTAAAAATGATAAAAAAATAAAAAACAAAAACAACTAACTTATTTCTTTTATATAATATAGGATAAGAAAAAGTATGTATTTTTTTATAAAAATCCTAACTAAACAAATTTCATAAAAAGAAAACAACATGTCTAGAGCATGAAAGTTTAAAACAATATAAAATAATTCACCAAAAAGAATTATATAAAATAACGGATATTTTTATAAAAATATAAAATAACACTGAATTCAAAGAACAAAGTAGTATAATTTTTTCATAAAATTTTGAAAATTAAATGAGTTTTAGAATTAATTTTTTTATAAATATAAAATTGTATTTTTTCAATAAAAAATTATAAATTATTTTCATACAAAAGATAAACATATTGAATGATGTCAAAAATATTTTATTAATACTTTTTTGGTAACATTTTGTTAATATTTTTATGAAATAACAAAGACGTTGTACAAATTACAACATGGAAGCCTAGAAAGATTAGTTATTTTATAAGGACACGTCTATTCTATAAAAGTATTTTATATTATTTTATTAAAAAGACATTATTTTTTCATTTTACAAAATATCTGTAATTTTTTTTTTACTTTTTTAATTTAAAGATTAGGATAAACACTTTTTGTTTATTAAATATCATACTTTTTTCTCTATTCAATAGGCTTCACTATAACAATTGATCTTAAAAGTATATATGTGTGTATGAGAGTGTCTATCAGATTAATTGACAGTCATAAAAAGTAAAATTGTTACACCAATTCTAAGGGTTTTTTTTAGTTAGCTAGTGTTGTAGTGTTAGTTTTATTTTTTTTTACTTAAAACACCTTGAATAAAAAAAAAAACTAGTACTAAAATTAAGATATGATTTTTAAAATTAAAATTAATTATTATAATTGATAAGAAAATTTACATGTATACAAATTGATCAAATAATAAAATAATAAAAAATATATTATTCTCACAAAGAATATTTACTAATTACCAAAATTATACTAACACTACTATTGTTTAAAATGTCGAAAAAAATTTAATTTAATTAAAACTAAAGAAAATTAAAACTAATTAAATTCAAATGAGTTGAGAACCGAAAGTCATATCAATTAAATTAAAGTATTTTGATTTCACTTGAATAAATCTTATTTAATTTAGTTAATTGATAATCTAGTTTTAATCATTTCATGCAAAGAATAGTAATTTTACATTATTTAATATTATCTTCTGAATCATACTAAACATATTTTGAAAAACATTTATTACCTATTTTTCAATAGCAATAATAAATACCAATCAACTTATTAAAATCTATTATTAACCAACGTAGTCTTTCATAAGGTAAATCTTTACTCTCATTTCAATTTTATATTTATAGAGTTTCTTACTTATATCAAATCAATGAATTTTTCTTTCGATGTGATTTCAATATATAGATAAAAAATAAATTAAGAAGAATAATAAATTCTTGCAAGATGAAGAAAATTAATTCAATAAGTATAAATATTCATAGTTTCAAATTACATCAAAATCTCTAAAAAAATTAGTTCATAATAAAATTAACTAATGATATAAAAATTTTCATCATACCCATTATGAAGAAAGTAGAATGAAAATAAAACCCAATTGTGTCTTCCCTTCCTTGCTAAGCACATCCTTGCGCTCTTCTCACTCTGCTCTCTACTGCAGCACTGTGTTGCTTCTCCCTTTTATAATGTGCTGCCACATCAATTTCAATTAGGTTAAGTTTCTTTTTTCACAACTCATACAGTCAAGCACCGTTTCAGTTAATTACTTGTTGAACCGCTTCGCTAAACATTCTTGGGCTTCAATTCTTCAATTCCACTAGCGTTTTATTTGTGACAGGCCGAGTTAGTTCTTTTTGTTTTCGTCTTTGTGGGCCCAATCTTGGTTTAATTCTTAAAATTTCTATCATAACTTTGTTGCCTTGCTAAAACATGGTCTTTCTCCGAGTAAATGGCGCTTTTAATTGCTAAGACATTGGATCACCTTTTCAAGTCAATTTACATCAACACTTTTTTTCTTTAAAATACAATACTTGTAGGCTTGCTTTCACTTAGCTTTTGGAATGCATATATAATCAATCAAATTTATCTAAGCCCAAGAAATAATGTGAAACTTTTGCGTCTTCATCTTATTTGAGCTTACATTCTGAAGCACAGAGAAACTTTTGAATTATGTCGATATATTTTCTTTTGTGCAACTTGAACTTCATTTTCTCAAAATTACATTATCATCACTTTTACTTAAATTGATTTATAAAATAAAAATACTAAATTATGAGGCTAAATTACTAAAAATAAGCACAAGAATAACAAATTATTAAATTTAAAGGTATAGAAAAATATATAAAAATTAAGCACATATCAATAATTATTAATTAGAATTTTATGTTAATATAGGAGTGGTTTAAAGGGCATTTTAGAAAAATTTAAAAAAATGTGAAATAAAAAAGAATGACAATAGACCTTTCTATTTCCTTCATCCACTGTCCCAATTCGTGGCATATGCCTTTTCGCTTGTCTATGTTGGCTTTCTCTCAGTCTCCATCAGGCTGTTGCTTAACTTGTTTGTGTTGGAACTTGGGAAGGAATTGCTAGGAAGGTGCATGCCGTTAACAATGAAACTTGGATGATCAATTTTCTTAAAAATAAAATTAAAAATCATGGCATAGATGAGAGATAAAATCCATGTCTATATTTGTATACATATATAAATAATAAAGTCATATAATGTCGTGTAATCTCTTCAATCAAAATAATGTCATATAATCTCAAACAATACTACATACATAATACTTAATTATGCACACATTAACTCTCATCTAAAAAGTTTTCACCATTTGATTACGTCACCTCACTCTGATTTGAGCTCACTCTGATTTGAGGTGATGTGCACCAAGATTACAGTAATTTTGACTGAAAACTTTGTATAACTTCACGGCAAAAAATTTTGAGAAATTTTTATGTATTATCGGAGTTGGATCGTACCTTAACATATGACTTATTAAGCTCGTTTGTTTTTTTATTACTTTGAAATAGAGGGTTGTGGATCATACCTCCTAAAGAGGCACAAAACATAGGCCTAAGAAAGAGCTTCAAGCCCACATATACATAGAACAGCTTAGAACCAAGTTAGTTATAAGAGAAAGAGAGTGAGAGGCCACATGGTGCACCATCATTGGAGAACTCCATAACCACCTTATGATTACCAAGAGGTGAGGTCATACATTACTCACCCAAATTCACTTCTATAAAAGGCTAGCATCATCTATAGAAGGGTCTCTTCAGAGCCTTAATACCTCATTTGCAAGTACATTCTTGGCCTCTACCTCGAGCTTAGTCGAAACAGGAGTAAAACATTTTTCTTGTTATGTATTATTATATCTTTGTTATTTTAATTACAATATTAAAAATATAATTAAAGTGAACAAAAATAACACGATGATGATCCACATGGTAAAGTGGTATATATTAATTTGATGGTACAATGCAAGACATTTTTCTTATTCTAAAGTATCTAAAAATCTCTCATATTAAAAAGTTAAAATATATTATTATTTGATGTATAAGATAAAAGTTTAAATATGTAAAATCTTTTACTTCATGTATTTTGTATAATATTTTCTTTATAATATTTAAATAATAATTACATTCTACTATAATATTATACTTTTTATAAAAAAAAATAACATACTTACAAAATTACAATGTGCTAGTTAGCACAAATGATAACGACATTTATAGTTGATTATGAGGTTTTAGGATCAAATCATGTCTTCACCCATTTGTATTACATGAATAAAGCTTTATGTGGCCTCCCCCTTCTCAAATGATGTGTGTGTCAATTACTGGTTTAAATATGTAATTAGTATCTATAAAAAACATATTTACATAATTATTATTATATTTAAATTTAAACTTAACATGGTATTTCATGAAGGGTAGGCAGGTTGAAATAAAATTTTAGATTTAAGTTTATTAAAATAATTGTCAATCTATAAAATAAATTAAAGTATGGTAGAAAAAACTGTAATTATAACATAGAACATATAATCATGTTCACCAAAAAAAGAACATAGAATCCTCAATCACGCCTCTTTTAAAATGAATGGTATTTTTTTGTTTATATATAATAATAATAAGGCATGGAATGAAATCATTCTATTCTTTTTCCTGATAACAAACACAGGAATACCCCTTTTGTATATTAAAATATGGAATAAAACCATCAGTCCTAATTTCACCCAAAAAAATCTACATTCTGCATGCTAACGTGGCAATAGTATTTTAATTTGTAATTTATTTTTTTAACATAATGAGTTCGAGATGTCTCTGCACCTTTTTCCGTGTGCAACTAATCCCTAAGAATTCTTATAATTGTAGTTGTACACATAAAAATTCACTTGAATATAGTTATATTTAAGCACAGTTATTTGATTTTAGATTTAATTATTTAAAGTGACAACGTTATCTTTATTACTTAGTACTAATAGAGGTTATTTTATCTAATTGACCTTCTGTTTCTTATAACTGCATAAGACTTGATTTCAAATCTAGGAATTTTTCATTGATAGGCAATATAATATCCAACCATAAAACCTCACTGAGTTTGGTGATTTTCCCTGGGTTTAAATGGGGAGAGCCATCACTTATCTTAAACTTTTTTGTAAAAAAAAAATATTTATTACTTTAGTCATTTTATCTACTATAAATAAGGATAGTAAAGTAAAAATATTAAATAAAATAAATTCAATTTATCTTTAATGTGAATAAAAATTAATTTATAAATAAAACCAAGTCATATTTTTCATAATGAGTCATAAATTAAAAAAATTAATTTTTAAATTACTTCAATTTTTTTGGTTTTTAAACAATATATTTTCATATGTAACTAATCATCAAATACTGTCGCAACTAAGAGGTTAAATTAAATATAAAAAAATCCCATTTGTAAAGATTCTAAACAGAGTTTTCATTTTTTTTTTGTGTGAGTGTACAATTCTAAACACAGTATATGTACCCTGTATTCAATTTCCATGTCTCAAAATTGAAAGAAAAAAATTATCCATTCAAAAAAAGAAAGCCAGCTCAATGCGTTGGAGTTCCCTGTAGCCCACAATAGCGTTTGGGCCAGGGAGACCAATGACCTAACGTCACTCACACGTTACGCGGGCTTCTTTGGACGCCACCAGATCCATTAGCCATGTCAGGTAACTCCTATCACATTTTCGGCCCGTGATTACGGTTGTGAATGCGTCATGCGTGTACCTACCCTGTCCCCAAAACGACCCCATTCATGAACATGCCCCTTTCTCCTACTTGCAATTTGCAATTGCTTATTTTCACTACTCACTAAATAACATAAATGAAGTCGTAACATAACTGTGGCCAGTTGATGAGGTCACCTCTTATGTTTTTCTCTTCCTCAAGAATCAAAATAGCAATTGGTTTATAGGCACTAGGTAGGCCTAGCTCCTCAACAAACCTCATGTGGCATTTAAAATTAGAAAATAATATTTTTCACGTGATTTTTTATCTTATATTACTTTTTATTATATTTTTTAATAATTTTAATTAAATAAAAATAATAAAAATAAATGTAATTAATAATATAAAAAATAATGTAAAAAGTAATATAAAAAATATGTGGTGAAAAAATAAGAATTATTTAAAATTTACTATAATGCTTGCCAAAGCATAACTCAGGCGACAGCATATGCCACTTTCCATTCCACTGATCAGACTCGCTCACCCTTCAACTTTTATCTGCTAATGCAACACAACACCAACGATCAAACCATTTTTCTACCATCTAATTACTAGAAGAAAGCATCAGATACTCTCAAATCTCAAGCATATCAGATTTTCCTTGACCCCTCAATTTTCTTTCTCATTTTATTATTATTTTTTCATCCGAGTGATAAATAAAAGTGGGAGCTTGGTTTTAATGTGTGAAATGGCCAGAAAGCCAGAGATTTTCTCTCTCTATTTTTTTAACTGAAATTTCATTATAATTTTCAACGTGCTTTGCCCTGTTTAAACTTTAATTGTACCGTCTATTCTCAACCTGAAAGGATATAATATACAAAGAGAATCACATGTTTTTCATTAACTTTGTATAAGTCGATTTGATTGTTATTTTTACGTAATCGGTAATATATTCTATGTTTTTGTTGTTGGTTTGTTGTTATAGATTAATTAATAGAAGCTTGTTTAGGTTTGGCTGAGGGGCCTTGAACATTAACTAACCAGCAACCCGGCATATGTAAGCAATGACTTAAGCCTTTTCGGGTCATGTTTTATTCCGGCTTTTTTTTTCCCAGTCACTTTTAAATAATAGTCTTTAACTAAGTTAATTATTCATTAAAAAATAAACTTTAATATTTTATTATGATTTTTTATAAAATCTTTCTAAAAACACAACTGTAATCATTATTTATAAATTATAATTTAATACATTTTATATAATTAGTAAGTTTAATATTTTGTAAAAAATACATTTTTGTAGGAAATTTTCTTTTTTATAAAAGAATAAAACTGTTATTTTAAAAACATTATAAGTACAATTAGTGCGTGTTTTTTAAAAAGTGAGCAGTAATAAGACACTTATTTTTTTAAAAAAAAATTACAAAACCCGACTTAGGAAAGATTTCAAAATGTAAAAGATTTAATACCAAAAAAATGTAGAAGGTTTTTTTTTTAAATGATCATAGGTAATGCCACTCTTCACTCTCTTTGTATGCGGGATTAAACACTTTAGCATCGATTAGTCATGGCTACAAAGAGTTTTTAACTGATTTTTAAATTCCTACACTACAAATAAATTTTGTTCGACCACATAAAACTCATTTTATCAAATGAGTCACATGTCGATCAATGGTTGATTGGTTCAAGTAATTTGATATTTGTTTATTTTAAGTAAGATTTAGAGTTTGAATTTTGTAAATAAAAAAAATTAACATTAAAATTTTTTATATTTTTGTGATCTAACTTGACTCGACTCTAGATTAATCGAAGTCTAATGTGACTTTAAAAAAAAAAATTTACATAAAAAAAATGAGTGGCATGTGTGGTTAAAAGAATTTTGTTTTAAAAAGTCGAGAATGTGAATAGCAGGAGTTATAACAATATAATGTGTTTATGAGTGCAACCCTTAACCTTGTTATACGAGTCTTTACATTTTAGTCGGGGTGAATATTGGTCACTTATATCTTAATCTTATGATTTTTTTAATAGTATTTGGGTACTATATTTTAATTCTTATTTGAAATACTCTTTAATTTCTACAATTAATTTCATGCACGTTTAATAAATCCTTAACTGCAAAGCTCAAATTTACTTTTCGTTTGAGTTATTCCTTGTGAGTGCTTATTGGCTACTACTTACAAAATGTTGAAGAGGGTTTTCTTTTCCTTTTAAGATTTTTTTTTTGCTGATTTTCCTTGTAAGAGTTGAACATATATTTAAAGGATAAAAAAATAATAAATATATGATATGTCTAAACATTACATAATTTCTTGTTATTTCAACCATTTCATTGCTTTCACTCTTTCAATATTCACATTAAATCCACCTTATATTCTACAATTAACAAATTGAAGTATATTCTCTTAATAATGGTTTAATCTCTTAAGGTACCATTTCTCTAAGAATGATGCATGTTATTCTTAACTTTTTCTTTTAAAATTTCAAGTTCAAATTAACTTTTTAATTATTTTTCATATCTTCTATATAATTTTGTTAAATTTTAAATATTTTTTCACTCTTAATTTATATTTTTAGATTTTATTTGAATGAACTAATTATGCACTTCTTCTCTATAATTTTAAATATTTTTAATTTTAATATATATTTATTTAGATTTCATTTGAATTTAAAAAATTCTTATAATGCATGGGATACTTTCAATTATATATTTTAATTGGGAACAAATTAAATATAATTAAATAGTTATAAAATATAGAAGGTGTGGATCGAGTTTCAATATATGATTGCTTCTAAGTTCCTTCATTTGTCGTATTTTCACTATTGTTAGATGCATTCTTCATATAATTGTGTTTATCATTTTATCTTTATCATTTTCGAATAGTAATATAATATAATTTTATTAGAGAAGATTGTATCCATTTTTTAAACTAAAGTTCACCATTTTTGTTTTTACTTTTCTAATATTATATTATTATATATTATATTATTGGTACTAAAAATAAAAAACCTAATTTTTAATTTATTAAAATCATTTAAATTATAAGTATTATTTTTTAGGGTTATACGAGAAATGCATTTAATTAAAATATGTATTCATTTTGTAAGGAGAAACGTATGATTAACATATTTAATTTTAAAATCTAAAATTTGTTTGAATATATTTGCAAACACATTATTTTATATTTACATAATTTTTATAGTTTTATTTATTATAATTAGTTTACATTATTTTCTATATACATATACTTAATATATATGAGATTATATATATATATATATATATATATATATATATATATATATATCTTAATGACGTGGAACAAGCATTTTTCAATTTGTTTTACCTTATAATTCGAAATTACATTATGAGAATCCTGCATTAGTGAACAGTTATAACGCGCTCCACTTTCATGAATGCCTAAAGTATAATTAAAATTAGTGGCAACAGCCCACTACAAGTCCACTCCACTTGTTGACACTAGCTAGATTCTACACCCCAATAAGAAAACTCTCCCATGTGATCTGGCTGGTTTTTTACTACTTTTCCAGTTACCCTATTACCAACCTCGTAACAAACCAAAGCATAGCCTCATGCCGGTGCCTGTCTTTTAATGTGAAGTGCAATTTGCAGTAAGTACCTCTTATTCAACTTTTTTATGTGACTTTTTTCACATTATAAAATCATACAAACAAAGATAGACATTCTATAAATCATTCCCTTATATAAAATTCGCATTTATCTTTATTCAAGTAATCCTTCAATATGAAAATTTAAAATGAGACCATTCAAAGAATCAACAATGAATCACTCATTTTCCAAGTTGCAAAACAATACAGGAGTTTTATTAAGGTCGGCCCCGGCCTCCAAAGATGTTGACAAGTAAAAGTAGTTGGATGCTCTAAGTCACCAGCTAGCCGGCTGCTGCGGTGGACGAGCTCCAATTTGGTCCGCGTTCACTTCCCCTAGACCCTTAAATAAACAGAAAGCAGAACCTTTCTTTTGAACTCTTTTGGGTTGATTTGACTTGGAACTTGGAAATTGGAACCGGTCTTCCTTCAGACTTCACCTGGTTCTCAGTCCCTTCTCTACTTCTCTCGCACTCACAGTCTCACTATCTGAACTCCAAACAAAAAAATAACAACAATAATAAAAGAAAAGAAAAGAAAAGGTAGAAAACTGATTACCACAATTTTTTATTTTTGGTAAACTGATTACCACAATGATAATATCTTTGACCGACTTAAGGTAGGTCTGGGTCAACAACAAGCTCTCCTCAAAACAAAAAAAAAAAAAAAACGTGCTCCACAAGACTCCACCTGTATTCTCTCTGTTAATTTTTTTTAATTAATTAAATAAATAGCTCGATAGCACCCCGCTTACTTACTCACCACTTGTCACGCAACTTCCCTTAAATTCTTCCCCTCCTTATAAACCCACCACACCCCTTCCACTCTCACTCAGTCCAATTCAACACAAACCAAACCTCAAGCAACACACCCCAAATTTAAAAAAAAAAAAAACTCTCTTTCACATTCTCTTTGTCTGGTTCGTTCCACACTCCACACACATAGCGTTGAGTTCATTCAGATCAGAGATGGCTCTAGAAGCTCTCAACTCACCCACCACTACTTCCCCATCCTTCACCTTCGACGACCCAAACCATCACAACATGGAGTCATGGACCAAGCGAAAGCGTTCCAAGCGTTCCCGCCTTGACCACCACCACCCTTCTTGCACCGAGGAAGAGTACCTCGCTCTCTGCCTCATCATGCTCGCTCGCGGCGGCACCACCGCTTCCAATTCCCCTCAGACCACTCCTCCGCCGCCAGCTGTATCAAATCATTCACCCTCAACTGCCATCAAGCTCAGTTATAAATGCTCTGTATGCAACAAAGCCTTCCCTTCTTATCAAGCACTCGGTGGACACAAGGCCAGTCACCGAAAACTCTCCGGTAGCGGCGGCGGCGGCGGCGGCGGTGGTGAAGATCATCATTCAACCTCCTCAGCCGCCACCACTAGTTCTGCCAACACCACCGCCGCCAACGGCGGAGGTAGATCCCACGAGTGCTCCATCTGCCACAAATCCTTCCCCACAGGACAGGCCTTGGGTGGACACAAGCGTTGCCACTACGAAGGCGGTGCTGGCGGTTCTACCACCGCCTCGGAAGGTGTTGGTTCCACCCACACCGTCAGCCACAGCCACCAACGCGACTTCGATCTCAACATCCCGGCTTTGCCGGAGTTTTCAACTAAGGTCGGAGAAGACGAGGTTGAGAGCCCTCTGCCTTTGTTGAAGAAGCCACGTCTTTTCATGATACCAAAGATCGAAATCCCTCAAATCTAATGAATTGAATTTAGCTTGGTTTTTAGATTAGTGAGAAACTTCGTTAGCAATTTAGATCGAAATTCATCAGTTATAAATGAGTTATGTTTTTTTCGTTATTTGGAAAAATTTTGAGATTTATTTGTTTCTGTACATAATATAGTACTTGGGAGTCTTGGACCCTGTTTTCTCTGGTTTAGATTGTACTTTGATGGTGGCAAATTCAATTTATTTATTATTTACTTTTATTTGTGAAAATCGATTCAATTTTGCCTTATCAATGTATAGAAAAATGATTGATCTCATCTAGAATGGCCGTGGAATCCCCATCATGAGACGGCAGAGCCGCGTGATGGGATCGGCAAGTCCAGTCCTGGTGTGGTGGCAGTGCCTGTTTGAGTTCAGTTGAAACCTCTTGCGCATGTTTCTGTCTTTGTGTGCTGTTGTTGACGGTTTTTACTGTTTGGAACACTGCACACTAAAAAGCTACAGTCCCATATTCCCTTCACGCATGTATTGTAAGTGCATGTTACCTCTTTTTTCTCCCACTTTTCCTTTCCATTTTACTAGCAACGGTTCAATAAATAAAGGGGTTTTACCCCAAATAAAAATGGTTCAATTTAACCATTTTTATGATAATGATTAAGATTTCAATTCTCACATATATATATATTTATATATTTTTTAATATTATTTATCATTATTATTATTATTTTTCATTAAATTTAACACTTTCAAAAAAATATCAATGCATATACTCTTAAAAGAATATATAATAATTTTTTTCCTTAAAATTTAACTGCACATTTTTTTTGCATATTATTTACATATCTAATATTTTATATAGAAATAATTAGTTATTAATATGTATTATGTAATAATTGAGAATTTATGTAAATAATTAGTGATGAATGTTTATTATATGACGATTAATTATTTATACGTTTATGTAGACTTTTCCATTAAAATTATAATAAGTAGTGAATTGAATTGGAAGAGGGGTAGGTGACATATTGAAGAGCATAGCACAGGGGATGAGGATGTTTCATGTATTATTCAGATAAGAAGGAAGTTTTGGCCTTTTACACATTGCGATCGAACTGAGTTGATGTGAACGACACGTGCAATTACTTATCTTCGCATTGTTATTACTTAAGATTATTTCTTATTTTATGTATTAGATATGAAGGTTGACTCTTTTAATTTTCTCGCATTTCCAATGTGTCCCGAGTATTCTTCGGTCGCGTCATTGAATGCAAATGGTCCTAACATTGCTAAAAGCCAAAGTTCCATTAAAAAAGGAGGTGTAGTTTAATACGTTTTACATGTGTACGGCTGAGGTAGGAAAATGAATTGAAATTTCGTTTTAGATGTTTATGACGTAGAAAAAAGGAATTGAAATTTCTTGCCGTGTTACTTTGTACGTGTCAATTACTTACCATGTAACTGCTACGCGATTCAATCTTCACCACTCTACTATCACATTTGCTTTACCGCAGTCACATGCGGCATCCAAGTTCCAACATTAAAATCAGGGAAACGTTTCTGCGCTGCTAAAAATTTATGAGCACCGGTATTTCTTAATCTTATATTGTAAAATGAACACTTGTGATTAATTAGGTAATAGATATAGTTTATATTGTATATATAAAAATTAAGTAAATTTTAATTGTTAATATTTATATATAAATTTACACATAAGAAATTTAGATTATTTATTTATTATAAATAATTGTACATACAAATTTTTTATAAATTTTAATTAATAATATTTATACACATGATAATAAAATTTAAAAAAAATTAATTAATTGATTATAATAAGCACAATTAATTGTAGCATAAGTGATCAACACATTTTTAGAAACAACAAAAACGTTACCTAAAATCAGATCGACAAAGAGAAACCGTCGTTAGTTGGCAAAGTAGGTGCCCAATTTTAGGCCAAACTCCCTTTGCGTGTTCTAGGGCAAAGTGGATGAAGATACCCATTAGTGTTCATACTAGAATGTTTTTCTCTTTGGTAATCAACTGGTGATATTACTAACTAACCCGTGCAGAACGCGTGGACTTTGATGCATCTTCTGGGATGCACACGTTTTGTAATTCTAGTTTTTTTAAGAATTTTCTAATTCTAGTTTACACGTTAATTTCCACTTCTCGAATACGATAAGTAATAAATCACATGATACCATATCCTTCTTTTATTTTATTAACCCTTCGAAACGCGTTTGCGCTTTACTTTCTTCAGCATGAAGTATTTCTACACGAAGAAGTTGTATAACTTCTGTTCTGTCCTCTCCCTCCGCGTGTGGCCTTCACGGTGGCTTGGACACGTCAAATGCTGCCTAGGTCGGTCGTTATGGGCTTATGGCAGGTGAAGGATACTTAAAGTATTTCGACACTAAGTCAAATAATAGTAAGAGTAATCTTATGCAAGGAAATATAGTCATCTAGATTAGGAGTTTCTGCTACGTAGATTGAATGAGTTTAATAATATTTTTGGAGTTCGCCTGTTCATTAGAATAATGAATTAAGTTAGATTGAGATAAAAAAAATTTTCACTCAATTTGACTGAAGCAGTTTAAGTTGAATTGAACCTGCAAGTCTAATATTTTTTCTAAAAAGATTTTTTAAAAAAATTAAAATATAAAATCTAACAAGTTAATATTATAAATATTAATCTCAAATATAATAGGTTTCAATTTAACAAATTAATACTATAAGTCTTAATTTTAAATATAATAGGTCTCAATATAATAAATTAATATCATAAGTTCTCGGTTTGACCTTACTCAAATATAATAGGTGTTAATATAAAATAAATTAACCATCATAAGTTAATAAGTACATAATAAATTAACAACTAACAAATTTTACTAAGTCTGAAATAAACTAAACAAAATTAGTCATAACTTAAACAACAAATTAGTCTAACCAATTGAAATCAATTATCACGCATATTATATGTATTGACATAATTATTGACTTCACTATCTATTTTTTTTATATACTCTTTATCATCTAAACGACTTTTTTACTAAAAAAATAAAACGTGAGCGGGTCAAGTTTGTACAGGTTGGACATGTTTCCAACCTGCTACCCGACTCACGCACTGTGAGTTGAAGCATTTTTAACTCAACCTAACCCGCGAACCCAACTCAACACGCATTTTATGGTTGAGTTGAGTCGAAACTCGTGAGTTTGCGAGTTGACCTGACCCACTAGACACTCATAATCTAGATAATTGTTTACTGTAAATTTTGTCAATTGTTTGACAATTTGATTCCAGATCTCAATTCGAGGAAGAGAATTACTTTCTGTATGAATTCTTCAATAATTAGGTAACTCTGATCACAAATATAAATAATGAATAGTAATTAAAGCAAGCGCAAATAAAGAAATTAAAGTAAAATGAAAATGATAGTAATAAATGAAAGTAATGTAATCGAAATTGACAAGTAAATAAATGAAAGTATATAAAGAATGGATAATTAAACTTGCAAAAATATAAACTTGATTGAAAAGTAATGAAAACAAGTAAAAGAAAACATGTAAAGAAAGTAATAAAGATCTTGAAATGAAATAAAAGAGAATAAACTTGATTGAATTAAAGAGAATGGAAGAAAGTAAAGGAAAGCAAATTTGACTGAATTGAAAATGTTGGTTGAAAACTTGTTGTGCACCCGTCGAATCCTCTAATATGTGTGGGATGTATAGAGATTTTACAAGTTCTAACCCTTATTACATTGTACAAACTGATATTTATAAGCAAAGATCCTAACTATTAAGTTGTAACCACCAGTAACTATTCATGATATGCAAATATCCTAACTACTTATAACCCCCATAACTACTCATAATAACTTCATTTGTACTCAACTCTTCATTAGACAAATTACCAATAACTACTAAATAATTGCCCACTTGTCAAAATATATTTTTTGATATTAACACAGGTCCCCCAGTATTTATCTTTTGACTGAATAGGAAAAAGATAAATACTAACATGATGTCCTTATTTCGACAAGAATCAATTCAACATCAGTATTGGATTTTCAATTCATGGAATATGATATTATTTTTATTTTGTTATCCTCCTATGTGTACTGCTTCAGCATTTATCTTCATTAGGCATAGTATGCCTTATATCTCTACTTCTCATCTAATGTAATTTGCTGACTGTGGATACATTATCTATGTGTGCCTTTCTCATGTGCACATGTGCATGTTTTTTTTCTTGCCTACGTCGAAGAAGTGGAGCAAACACTTGTACTCTTTTTTTTTTTTGCACTTTCGACCACTTTATTATTATTATTTTAGCTTCTTTTTCTGACCAATTGAGTATAATGTTGGCCAACAATTGCCAATTGAATGCAATAATTAAAGATACAGGCAAGAATACATATAAGCCTTCATAATCAGTTTTAGTATCGATTTAAAAACTGTTTCCAGTTTTATTATTTGTTGTATAAGTAACTTATCAAAAGATGAATTCACAAACCAATTGTGATACACATTATCCTTACCGAGTCCTACTAGGCATGCCAATTTGTTTACTACAAATTTTGTCAATTGTTTGACAATTTGATTTTAGATCTCAATTCAGGGAAGGAAATCACTTCGTCTATGGATTCTTCAATAATTAAGTAACTCTTTAATCACAAATATAAATAATGAACAGTAATTAAAGTAAGTGCAAATAAAAAAATTAAAGTAAAATAAAAATAAAAGTAATAAATGAAAGTAATGTAATCGAAATTGACAAGTAAATAAATGAAAGCATGTAAAGAATAAATAATTAAACTTGTAAAAAGATAAACTTGATTGAAAAGCAATTAATACAAGTAAAAGAAAGCATGTAAAAAAAGTAATAAAGATCTTGAAATAAAATAAAAGAGAATAAACTTGATTGAATTAAAGAAAATGAAAGAAAGTAAAAGAAAACAAACTTGACTGAATTAAAAATGTTGGTTGAAAACTTGCAGTGCACTCATCAAATCTTTTTATGTGTGTGAAATGTATAGAAATTTTACTAGTTTCAACTTTTATTACATTGTACAAATTAATATTTATAGGCAAAGATTCTAACTATTAAGTTGTAACCACCAATAGTTATTTATGATAAGTAAAGATCTTAACTACATGTAGCTGCCAATGACTATTCATGATAATTTCTTTTATCCTCAAATCTTCATTAAACAAATTACTAATAACTATTAAATAATTGCTCACTTGTCAAAATATATTTTTTCATACTAACAATAATAAAAAGAAAGAGAGAGAAGAGAGAATTCCTGTATTCTGTTAGCAATGGCTATTTTTATAATAAGGGTAAGTTGTGGTGCGTAATATGCACCTTGTGATCGTTGGTGGTGATTGGAAGGGATTCTTTGCCAAAAACTCTCCGAAAGAATCACGCCACGTGTCCAAAACGTTAGGAGATATATTAAAATATTTAGATGGGATGGGTAAGGTAGGTCGAGTTTGGATTAGGTGAGTTTTTGAAGTTATAGGACGAGCTTGGTATTTGTGGGTCGGACATGCTTCAATGGGTAAGAAAGGTGTAAGCTCGATGGATCGGGTATCCTGTGGATTGGGTGGTGTTTGGAGAATTGGACTAGGCCCATTATTATTTATAAGGGATTAGGCCGAGTCCAGTACTCTGGTATGGTCCAACTTCCTATTGTTTAACACAAATTATTAACGATAATTCTAAACAAATTTAATTCAAGAGGCTTTTTTTTAGTTTTTGAGCATAATACACTTCACTTCTTTGCTAGCGTTGAGTAAATGACAAGGGAGTGTTACCCTCTATTTCTTATATTGTTTTTTATTTTATTAAAAATTAGAATTTATAATATTTTTATTTTTATATATTGGTTTGGACTAACACTTAATAAAAGAGACATCCTGTACTAAATTCAATTTTTTTACGTAAAACATAAAATAAATATTACAATTTTTAATAGGGACCAAAAAAGAAAAAAACTACAGTAGGAATGATTTTTATTTTATTTTATTTTATTTTACAATAGAAGGTTTGCAATTAACTAGCTGGATATAGCATGTGCAATGAGTGAAAAGGCTAGACAAAGTGATGATTGGTTTTATGTTTGATATAATATTGATTATGTTTTATTTAGTTATTTAAGAGTTGTGGATTCAACATTACTATTTGTAAAAAAATTGGTTTTTGACTTTAATTGCAATTATGATAACCCCATTAATATTTTGAATTGGAGAATTTAATTTTTTTAATAGTTTATTGATGACATGACACTACAATTATTCATGTGAGAATACTTGTTTAGTATTATGTGGGTTAATTTGATGACAAGGATCTATGATTGATTTATTTTAACAATTTTTGCCGAAGTGGAAATGATGTGACACACATTACGTTAATATTAAAAAATATCACAATAATGGTGGTAATAATATTATAATTATAATTAAATGTAGATTTTAGTCCATTTAAAAAAATATAATTAAATCTTAATTTTAATTGAAAATAATATCCTGAAAATAAATCTTTATTCATCTAGAATTCAACTCTTCAAACATTGAATGTTAAATGTGCTCAATATATAATACAATAATAATAATATGCTATACGTGGTCTACATTAAGGGGATCATTACCATGTGAATGCTTATGTCTCTAAGGCATGTCAAAAAGTTTTTGATGATAACAAAAGCAAAAGAGAAGATCAAGCGCAAAAGGAAAAATCAAGATCAAAGAAAGAAGACAGAAGGTTTATTTAGACTTAGGATATTAATGTTAAATGCTCTCAAGATTTCTCAAATGGTTTTTCAATATGTGATTTCAAAATAAATGGGAAATTTCAAAGTTAAACATGGCTTTCAATAAAACTTGAGTTTCAACTTTAAATCTAACACTCTTAAAAGGATTCATGTTTAATCAAGTATCTTGAGGTGTTGAAATGACTTACAAGCGTTATTGGACTTGAAAAATGTGTTCAAAGCCAATGTAATCGATTACATAATGTTTGTAATCGATTACACAAAGAACAGAATGTGTAATCGATTACATTATAAATGTAATCGATTACACGAAAATCGAGGGCCATGTAATCGATTACACAATATATGTAATCGATTACACAAAGCCCGTAAAGGCAAAGAACACGTTCGACGAGTCATGTAATCGATTACATGGATATTGTAATCGATTACAAACAAAGTCGAAGTCATGTAATCGATTACATGGGCAATGTAATCGATTACACAAAACCAAAACTCAAAGAACACGTTCGACAAGTCATGTAATCGATTACATGGATATTGTAATCGATTACACAAAAGTCGAAGCCATGTAATCGATTACACCAAGAATGTAATCGATTACGAGCCCGAAAGTTCGAAAACGTTGGAACAACAATGTAATCGATTACTTGAGTACATGTAATCGATTACACGAACCCTGACAGCGTCCAACGGCTATATTAAATGCATTAAATGCATGCCCAACTACCTCCAACGGCTCCATTTATTGAGAAACTTATAAATACCAAAGTTGGGTCTTTATTTGAGGTAGACCTTGAATCAAAAACTGATCATCATACTTCAAAACGTGAATCAATCCTTAAATTCATTTCTTGCTCTGTTTTCTGATTAAAAACGTGAAAAATCCTTGAGAGCATATTAGAGCTTCAATTTGTAAACACTTGCTCTAGAGAGAGCTTCTTCTATTTCAATCTTATACATTCTGATTAGTGAGGGTGAGGTATCCCTCAAGTATTGTAAGGGTGAGGTATCCCTTGAAAAATAGAGGCTCAAGCTTTTGGGTGAGGTATCCCATATTGTTGAGTGCTCAAGGTTGTAGTGGTTTTTCAAGCACCCATTGAAGCTTGAAGATATAGTGGAAAATCTCAAGTTGTTGCTTGGGGACTGGACGTAGATCACAAGTGGAGTGGTAATTGAACCAGGATAAACGACTGTGTTTGTTTCTCTAAACCCTCCTCTGCTTATCTTTGTGCACTGTTTCATTGTTTTACTTGGATATTGTCTCCTTGGCTATTACGTTTATAAGTAAAAGTGTTTAACTCATCTATTCAATTATCTCTAATCATTCAATAGCTTCAACGAAAATTGATTGTCAAACGATTTGCGAAAGATTTGTGAACTTATTTTTAACTACTCAATTCACCCCTCTTGAGTATTGAGGCCACTTGGTAACAAGTGGTATCGGCTAGACTCTTGTATAAAGAGCTTAGCGACTTCAAGAGAAGTGATGGCTTCAAATGGTTTTTCAAATGAAGTTTCTTCTATAAATAGACCTCCTTATTTCAATGGGGATGGTTATGCCTATTGGAAAGAAAGGATGAAAATTTTTATTGAAGCTATTGACTTAGATGTGTGGGACGAGTTGAAAATGGTGCTTTTATCCCTACACAAACTAAGGATGGTGTGACAATTAATACACCTAGAAGTGATTGGACCGATGATGATAAAAGAAGGTTCAATATAATTTGAGAGCCAAGAACATCATCACCACATCTTTGGGGTATGATGAATTCTTTAGGGTGTCAAATTGTAAGACCAAAAAGAAATGTGGGATACCCTACAAGTAACTCATGAAGGTACTAGTGAGGTAAAAAGATCTCGAATAAACACTCTTACTCATGAATATGAATTGTTTAGAATGAATCAAGGTGAGAGTATTTAAGATATGCAAAAGAGATTTACTCATATTGTTAATCATCTCATCTCATTGGGAAAGACATTTCCTAATGAGGATCTTATTAATAAAGTCTTGAGATGTCTAAGCAAGAATTGGCAACCCAAAGTAACGGCTATTGCGGAATCAAGAGACTTATCAATAATGTCTTTAGCCACCCTATTTGAAAAACTTCAAGAACATGAGCTGGAACTAAATAGGTTCAATCAAAATGAAGAGCATGACAAAAAGAAGAAGGAAATTGCACTCAAAGCCACTTCTTCCATACTTGAAGATGATGATGAAGATGGTGAAGAGGATGCTGAAAATATTGAGCTAAGTGAGGAGAATCTTAGTCTTCTTGTGAGAAAATTTGGAAGATTCTTGAACAAAAAGGGATTTCAAAGAAGACCACCCTTTCCTCAAAAGAAAGCATATCACAAAGGAGAAGGATCCTCTACTCCTCCAAAATGCTACGAGTTCAGAAAACTGGGGCACATGAAAATGGAGTGTCCTATATATCTCAAGAAGACGGAGAAGTTTGAGAAAAAACCCTCCAAGGAAAAGAAAGGAAGAAGAGCATATATAGCTTGGGAGGACAATGACTTAAGCTCTTCCGACGATTCAGAAAATGAAGAAGCCCATCTTTGCCTCATGGCTCAAGGAGAAGAAAGTGGAGGAAGCGACACCGAGGTAACCTCTTCTAACCTAGAATCTCCACCTTCTTATGATGAATTGCAAGATGCCTTTCAAGAATTGCATGATGAATCTTTGAGGCTCACAAAAATGATTTTGTCTTCCAATAAAATAATCTCCCTATTGACAAAGAAAGTTTCTACTTTAACCAAGGAGATAAATGAACTTAAAATTGAAAATGAGACTTTAGGACTCATAGATGCCAATTCATCATGCATGATTTGTTCCTCACATGATAATGCATCCATATCATTACCTTGTTTATCATGCAAAGCTTTTGAAAAAGAAATTGAAGACTTGAACAACACTCTTGCAAAATTCACTTTTGGAAGAGACAACTTGAATGTGTTGTTAGGGAGACAAAAATGTGTTTTCCAAAAAGCCGATTTAGGATTTAATCCAAACAACCATAAAAAATCTTATAAGAACTTCTTTGTTTCCTCAAAAACTTCAAGTAGCCCCTTTGTTAAATGTTTTCATTGTGGTAGGAAAGGGCATAGTGCATCCACTTGCAATGTTAGAAAGAACATAAACACCAAGGTTGGAATCAAAAGGGTTTGGGTCCCTAAAGGCACCATACCTAATTCTAACACACATGGACCCAAAACAATTTAGGTACCAAAAGTTAAATCTTCAATGTGTGCTGTAGGTGTGCTTGAAGACCAAGAGCTCAAGTTGGTATCTTGATAGTGGTTGCTCCAAGCACATGACCGGTGATGGCTCCAAGTTCTCCTCCCTTACACACAAGAAACATGGTCATGTCACATATGGTGACAACAACAAAGGGAAGATTCTTGGAATTGGCAAAGTTGGTAAGATCCCTTCATCATCTATTGATAATGTCTTACTTGTTGAAGGACTTAAACATAATTTACTTAGTATTAGTCAATTGTGTGATAAAGGAAATAGAGTTATATTTGATTCATCTTGTTGCATAATTGAGGGAAAGGATGATAAGCAAGTTAAATTTGTTGGTCATAGGGTCAATAATATATATATGATTAGTCTCAATGATATCTCCTCAAATGATGCTAAGTGCTTTATAAGTAAAGAAAATGATTCATGGTTATGGCATAGAAGAATTGCTCACATTCACATGGATCACTTAAACAAATTGGTTTCTAAAGAACTAGTAATTGGTCTTCCAAAGCTCAAATTTGAAAAAGACAAACTTTGTGATGCATGTCAAAAGGGAAAACAAGTAAAGGTCTCTTTCAAAGCTAAAAACATAGTTTCAACTTCTAGACCTTTACAACTTTTGCACATGGATCTTTTTGGACCCTCTAGAACTATGAGCTTTGGTGGGAATTACTATGCATTAGTGATTGTGGATGATTTTTCTAGATTTACATGGACATTATTCTTGGCCCACAAAAATGATGCTTTTCAATCATTTAGAAAACTTGCCAAAGTTATCCAAAACGAAAAAGGTTTTTGTATTGCATCCATAAGAAGTGATTATGGTGGTGAATTTGAAAATCATGAATTTAAAATTTTTTGTGATGAACATGGCATTGAGCATAATTTTTCTGCCCCTAGAACACCACAACAAAATGGTGTTGTAGAAAGGAAAAATCGATCTTTAGAGGAAATGGCAAGAACTATGCTCAATGAGGCCAACCTTCCTAAGTACTTTTGGGCGGATGCGGTTAACACCGCTTGTTATGTTATGAATAGAGCCCTAATAAGGTCAATTTTAAAGAAAACCCCATATGAATTGTACAAAGGAAGGAAACCTAATGTGTCACATTTTCATGTCTTTGGATGTAAATGCTTTGTGTTGAATAATGAAAAAGATAACTTGGGGAAGTTTGATGCAAAATCTGATGAGGGAATATTCATTGGTTATTCTATTCATAGCAAGGCCTTTAGAGTCTATAATAAACGAACTATGATCATAGAAGAATCCATACATGTTGCATTTGATGAAACTAACCCAAATGAGTCGAGAAATGAGCTTGTTGATGATGTTGCAGAAATCTTGGAAAAGACGCACTTGGAAAATCAAGAGAAAGAGCCCAAGAAGGAAGAAAAGAGACTCCTTGATCATACATGGCAAGAAGATTCAGAAATCTTAGATCTACCCAAGGAATGGAGGACTTCAAGACATCATCCTCTCGACAAGGTGATAGGTGATGTATCAAAAGGGGTAATCACTCGAAACTCACTTAGAGATGCATGTAATCATCTAGCCTTTGTCTCTCAAGTTGAACCTAAAGACATAAATGAGGCCATTAATGATGAGCATTGGATCTTGGCCATGCAAGAAGAACTAAACCAATTTGAGAGAAATCAAGTTTGGGAATTAGTTCCAAGGCCCAATGATCATCCAATAATTGGCACCAAATGGGTCTTTAGGAACAAACTCGATGAAACAGGCCAAATAACAAGAAATAAAGCTAGGCTTGTAGCTAAAGGATATAATCAAGAAGAAGGCATAGACTATGAAGAAACTTATGCTCCCGTAGCTAGGTTAGAGGCCATTAGAATGCTACTTGCATATGCTTGCATCATGGATTTCAAACTCTATCAAATGGATGTCAAAAGTGCCTTTTTAAATGGTTTTATACAAGAAGAGGTGTATATAGAACAACCTCCTGGTTTTGAGGACTTTGAAATGCCCAACCATGTTTTTAAATTGAAAAAGGCCTTGTATGGCTTGAAACAAGCTCCTAGAGCTTGGTATGAAAGGTTGAGCAAATTTCTTTTAGAAAAAGGCTTTTCTAGAGGTAAAGTTGACACTACTCTTTTCATAAAACACAAAATGCATGACATTCTTCTAGTTCAAATCTATGTTGATGACATTATATTTGGAGCTACTAACAACTCTCTTTGTAAAGAATTTTCAAATATTATGCAAAGTGAATTTGAGATGTCCATGATGGGTGAGCTCAACTTCTTCCTTGGTCTACAAATCAAGCAAACAAGAGAAGGAACATTTATAAGCCAATCCAAGTATTGCAAGGAACTGCTCAAGAAGTTTGGAATGGACAATGCCAAGCATATGGCTACTCCTATGGGCACCTCTTGCTATTTGGACAAAGATGAAGGAGGTAAATCGGTAGAAATTATAAAATATAGAGGTATGATTGGCTCACTCCTTTATCTCACTGCAAGTAGGCCTGATATAATGTTTAGTGTATGCATGTGTGCTAGATATCAAGCTAATCCTAAGGAATCACACCTAAGTGCTGTTAAGAGAATAATGAAATATCTAATAGGCACATCACAAATGGGTTTATGGTACCCTAAGGGTGCCTCATGTAGTCTTATTGGGTACTCCGATTCTGATTTTGCTTGGATGCAAAATGGATCGAAAGAGCACTAGTGGGACATGCCACTTGCTTGAAGCTCACTAGTTTCTTGGCACAAAGAAGAAACAAAATAGTGTGGCATTGTCTACAAATTGAAGTTTGAATTATGTTGCGGTGGGAGTTGTCGTGCTCAAGTCCTTTGGATGAAACAAGAACTCTTGGACTATGGTCTTGAGCTTGATCACATTCCCATAAAATGTGATAATACTAGTGCAATTAACTTGTCAAAAATCCCATTTTGCATTCTAGAACTAAGCATATTGAAATAAGACATCATTTCATCGAGATCATGTTCAAAGAGGTGATTGCATACTTGAATTTGTTGAAACAACTAAGCAACTAGCGATATTTTCACCAAACCCCTAGCAAAAGAAGCATTTTTCTACATTAGAAATGAACTGGGTATATTGGATCATTCTGCATAAATTAATTTCTCACGTGCATAATCTTGTATTTTTCTCGCATAATTATGCCACATTGCTTTGCAAAATCTCTGAATTTTCATTATATTTGAATCCCATACTAACTTGAGCGTCGGAGATTTCCCTAAGTTGTTTTGCGGTGCTCCCTCATGTCCAATTTTGACAAGAAATTCAACAACCTCAAATTTCACCAAAAAGGGTGAAATTCTTGGTAAAAATGATAATTTTGATCAATTATATGAGTTGAATCATAACATGATTTGATTATATGTTTAAATGATGATTTGAATTGATTTAAGTTGCTTTAAAACTGATTTGGATGGATTAAAATTGATTATATGTTGTTTGGAACGCAAAAATCTGAGTTAAAGAGTGTTTGTAATCGATTACAATGTCTTTGTAATCGATTACACATGTTCTCGTCACGCATGTAATCGATTACACACCCTTTGTAATCGATTACAACCAACTCAGAACTCGTAATCGATTACGTCAACTATGTAATCGATTACAAGGTTCCCGTAGCATGTAATCGATTACATAAAAATGTAATCGATTACATATCCACTGAATGCATGTAATCGATTACACACTCAATGTAATCGATTACAGGGTTTTTAAAAGGTTTCGACGCGTGTAGAGCTCATTTCTTTTTGGAACTGTTCATCTTCTTCGTTCTCTCCTTCTCGCTCCCACGCACCTCAAATCTCAAAATCTCTCTTTCTCACTCAAATCTCCATCAAAACCCGTCATTTCACCTCTCTCAATCTCGGAAAACCCCTCTCCACATAGCCCATCGTTCAAAATCCCCTCACATCCCTCATCCAAATCTCCCCATCTTCTCTCACGAACCCCATCTCTATTTCTCTGCCCTAATCTCGTCCCTCTCTCATCCCCAATCATTAATCACTTATCCCTTGCTTCTCCTTCTCATCAATGGCTGAATCCTCTCATCGCTCGAAGCGCCCAAGAACAAGGACTGCTGTTGGAGGGTCCTCTGGTGGCTCTTCACGTAATATATCTGGCCTGGACCTCACGAGGCACTTCTCCACTGTGAAGAAAGCTGAGTTGTTCCTAAGAACTTCCAAATTTCGCAAAATCATCTCTCCCAGGTATCTTCCCATCACCTTCTGCGAGAGTGAACCTTTAGAGAGCTTTAGGACAATAGAAAACTTAGGCTTGCTGGGATTCCTGAGCATAGAGAAGGCCATCTACCCTAACCTTGTCCGAGTCTTTTATGCTAACCTGAAGGTTGAGGATAATTGCATAATCTCTGAAGTGAAAAAGCAATAAATCAGGTTGACAATGGCAGAGTGGTATAGGCTTACAAAGCTCACTCCTGATGGAGCTCAGTTCTGTGAAAATGCAAAAGTCTGGGGGCATGAGTTTGAGCATAAGGCTGCTCTTCTCTCTTTGATTAGGACTGGCTACCACCTCCCCAGTGATCCTAAACGCAGAGTAATGGCCACTGGCCTCACTATAGAAAACAGGGTTCTCCACTACCTCTTAGTTCGTGGATTGATTCCCAGAGGAGGGAATTACTCCCAAGTCCTCAAGGATGATGTAGTGGCATTATAGGCAATGACCACAGGGCACCCAATAAACTGGGGTTACTACATTCTAGAGCATATCTTGGACGTCAAGAAAAAGAAGAACTCTGCTCTCCCTTTCGCCATGTTGGTCACCACAATCCTCGAGTACTGTCGCATTTCGCTGGCTGAAGAGTCCAAGGACAACAACTCGAAGGGACCCCAATCAATTGGGTTGCATACTCTGAAGAAGCTTCAGCTCTATAAGGTGGATGATAGGTGGCATTACATTACTCATGGCACGTTTGGTCATATCCATCACTATCTGGATCGTGATGATGAGGAGGCTCGACTCTCGCCTCTGCTCCTGCTCCCAGCCTTCTCTTGATCTTCTGCTCCAAGAAATGCGGCAACCTGAGCGCCAACGTAAACACACGCATGGATCATATAGAGCAAAAGATTGACCATCTTGAGCTGAGGATGGACTACTCAGACCAGGAGCTTGCCTCCATTCGCTCTCTCTTGGGTGGACCTCCTGTTCCTCCAAGTGCTGCTGCTGCACCTCCCACATCCTCTGCCCCTCCGGTTCCCCTATCATTCGCTGGTCCATCTGGAGTTCCTGCTGATGATGAGGAGCTTGGACTCGACGACGATCTTATGCCCAGCGATGATAACATTGATCTAGGAGACTCTGCTGCGGATCCAGAGGGTGAAGTTTTTTGTGACAGCGAGGACACTGATAGTGATCATGGCCTATTGCCTTGATATTTTTTCTTGTATTGATGACCACCTTGTACTTATTTTGTTTTGACTCTGATTATATAAAATTGGTATACCTTTATGGTTACATTTTGATTATTGCCTACTGGTTGTGATACGTTTCTTTATACATACTGATTATTAATGAACTTGCTTTTACTTTGAATGTTTGGCCTTTTTGGAATATTGATTGGACTGATTAATCTTTGTGGCTTTTCTGTTATGGCAAAAATTTGGGAATCATGCAATATAGCTGTCATGCTGTCTATTTTTCTTAAATGCTTATGTCTTTTTGATAATGCCAACGGGGGAGAAAATGAGGAAAAATGAAAATGAAATGAAATGTAATTAATGGTTGCATGAGAAATTAAAGGTTGCATGAGTACGGGGGAGTTATTGACCTTTTTAAGTTATTAAGCTTTTCATATGCAAAATCTAACCCAACATCATGCATAAACTCAAAATGATTGTACCTAAATGGCTATTATATACAAATACAAAAACTCTTTCTTTTTCCTATGATCAGTTTGTCATCATCAAAAAGGGGGAGAATGTGAATGCTTATGTCTCTAAGGCATGTCAAAAGGTTTTTGATGATAACAAAAGCAAAAGAGAAGATCAAGTGCAAAAGGAAAAATCAAGATCAAAGAAAGAAGACAGAAGGTTTATTTAGACTTAGGATATTAATGTTAAATGCTCTCAAGATTTCTCAAATGGTTTTTCAATATGTGATTTCAAAATAAATGGGAAATTTCAAAGTTAAACATGGCTTTCAATAAAACTTGAGTTTCAACTTTAAATCTAACACTCTTAAAAGGATTCATGTTTAATCAAGTATCTTGAGGTGTTGGAAATGACTTACAAGCGTTATTGGACTTGAAAAATGTGTTCAAAGGCCAATGTAATCGATTACATAATGTTTGTAATCGATTACACAAAGAACAGAGAGGCATGTAATCGATTACATTATAAATGTAATCGATTACACGAAAGTCAGAGGCCATGTAATCGATTACACAATATATGTAATCAATTACACAAAGCCCAGAAAGGCAAAGAACACGTTCGACGAGTCATGTAATCGATTACATGGATATTGTAATCGATTACAAACAAAATCAGAAGTCATGTAATCGATTACATGGGCAATGTAATCGATTACACAAAACCAGAAACTCAAAGAACACGTTCGACAAGTCATGTAATCGATTACATGGATATTGTAATCGATTACACAGCAAGTCAGAAGCCATGTAATCGATTACACCAAGAATGTAATCGATTACACAGAGCCCAGAAAGTTCAGAAAACGTTGGAACAATAATGTAATTGATTACCTGAGCTGTGTAATCGATTACACGAACCACAACGGCGTCAATCCGCTATATTAAATGCATTAAATGCATGCCCAACTACCTCCAATGCTCCATTTATTGAGAAACTTATAAATACCAAAGTTGGGTCTTTATTTGAGGTAGACCTTGAATCAAAAACTGATCATCATACTTCAAAACGTGAATCAATCCTTAAATTCATTTCTTGCTCGTTTTCGATTAAAAACGTGAAAAATCCTTGAGAGCATATTAGAGCTTCAATTTGTAAACACTTGCTCTAGAGAGAGCTTCTTCTATTTCAATCTTATACATTCTGATTAGTGAGGGTGAGGTATCCCTCAAGTATTGTAAGGGTGAGGTATCCCTTGGAAAATAGAGGCTCAAGCTTTTGGGTGAGGTATCCCATATTGTTGAGTGCTCAAGGTTGTAGTGGTTTTTCAAGCACCCATTGAAGCTTGAAGATATAGTGGAAAATCTCAAGTTGTTGCTTGGGGACTGGACGTAGATCACAAGTGGAGTGGTGATTGAACCAGGATAAACGACTGTGTTTGTTTCTCTAAACCCTCTTCTGCTTATCTTTGTGCACTGTTTCATTGTTTTACTTGGATATTGTCTCCTTGGCTATTACGTTTATAAGTAAAAGTGTTTAACTCATCTATTCAATTATCTCTAATCATTCAATAGCTTCAACAAAAATTGATTGTCAAACGATTTGCGAAAGATTTGTGAACTTATTTTTAACTACTCAATTCACCCCCCCTCTTGAGTATTGAGGCCACTTGGTAACACATTACCATCTTACTTATTTGTTTTATGCATGGAAGAGTAAATTTTCTCTATCTCCAAAGCAGTTAAGGATAGTCTTTGGCACCTATAAAAAATTTCAAAAGTGGTCCAAAAATTTCTCACTTATTATTTGCGAATGATGTGTTTATGTTTGTAAAAGTCAATTTTTCTCAAGTCAAAAGTATTTTTGATATTAATAAATTCTGCTTGGCATTTGATCTCAAAGTTAATGTAGTTAAGTTTAAAGTCATTTGCTCAAATAATGTTCTTAGAGGCAAGATGGAGAAAATTACTAGTCTCTTTCTTATTCAGTTTTGTCTTAACTTGGGCCATTATATGGGGTTTCCCTTAGTCAAAGACAAAATTAAAAATGCGTATCTTCACCATATTCTAGAGAAAGTCCTAATGCGTTTATCATCTTGAAAGACTAATCTTCTTAATAGAGTTGGTAGACTTGCCTTAGAAAGTTCGTTGCTCACTTCCATTCCAATCTACACTATGCAAAATTATTAGCTTCCTATTGTGAAGCCATTTATGCCACAACCAGAGGGTTTTTATAGGGTAAGAGGGATAAGCTAGGGGCTTACATCTTGTTAGCTGGGCCATTGTAACGTCTCCCAAGCGTCATGGTGATCTTGGGATCAAGGACTCCTAGTTAGCCAATGTCTTATTATTTGGCAAGCTTTCATGACAATTACTGTATGAGTTAGATAAGTTTTGTAACACCCCAACTTTTGGGTTAAGTACGATCTTGTCCTAAATGTATTGTTTTATATTTTCTGTGAGTTATAAATTGAATTTGACTGTTTCGTAATTGTATTTGATTGCTGTGTGTGATTTACTCCGAGTCAAGAAAATAATAATTTTTTGACCGAAAAAATCTTATTTTAATTATTTAGAGCTGGGGGATCTTACTAAACTCAATTCCGAGTGATATGTATATTAATCTTTTAATTTTTAAGATTTAACTGTGTAATAAAATAATTTTATATTGTTATATTATTATTTTAATTGACAATACTTACTGTCTCAAAAATAGTAAAAATCTACTCCAAAATGACCATGGACCTTGAAAAGTCCGTGGGACCCGCGTTTAAAGAAGTAGTCAACGTTTCTAATTAGACTAAATTCTAAACCAATAAGAGTTGATCAAATAAAGCGGCATGGACTTTATTGTGGACCATTGGATGAATAACTTGATTTAGATGCCTTTGATCATAACCATTGATCAGATCAATGGTGTGAGAACAATCTTGATAAAGTAACTAATGATATCCACCCTAGATTAAATCAATGAATAGGATGTGAAGTTAATTTCAAGAGCTAGGATTTAGTCAAATATAATGGCTTGACTAGTTACTAAGTAACTAAATAAACCAAATTTAGTTAGCTTAATTACCTAATTAAGAAACTAAGTGAACTAACCTAGTTATTAATTAGTTATGATCTAGTTACTAATCAAATATCTTAATTTCATCTAGAAGCTATGACAAATCATGACATAGACAATGACCTAATTAACTAGTTAACTATGTAACTAGATAGTAATCAAGTAATTAGAAAACCTAAGCTAGTTAGTAAGTATTTGATTAAAGTGTAACTAGATTAAAAATTAAAACAAACCTAGTTACCTTTTTGAAGGAGGCCACACAGCCAAGGAGAGCTAAGAGGCTTCTCCAAGCTTCTTGAACACTCTTGCATGACCATTAGGTGACCAATTAGTGACATAGGCCATGTGCCTTCCTAATGTGAACACAATGTGATATTTTACTATCATAGCTATCCTTTAATCTCTCCTATACACTCTCTCACACTGCACTCTCTCTCATTTACTCTCATTATTCACTTTTTCACTCACCTAAAAAGACTTAGCTTTATTTTCTCTCAAATCTCTCAAGAACACCAAACATTTTTCCTTTCCTTTTCTCCTCAAGTTTCGGCCCCAACACCTAGAATCGCTACCCATCTTCTATAATTTTATCTCTATACATTTCCTAAACCTAAACCACCTCCTAAACACTTTTCATTGAGAATGTTTTAAATCCTACTCCTTCTACTTCAAAATCCAAACTTTTGTTTACTTCCCTAAAGGTAAACTCTTGATTCTTTGATTTTAATTTAAGTTTTTGATTTTCTATACCATGATTATTCCATGGTTCTTCAATATTAAGCATTGTTTGTGATTTCGCTAATTGTTTAAGAATTTTAGGGATTTATTTTGAATCCACACGAAAATCAAAGAGAAGGAGGAGACAAGAGGATTCTTGTCTTCAAGAGGTAAGATGAAGATTTAATCTTATCAACCTTGTGTGGTGATGAGAAAATGGGTTGTATATGTGTGAAGAATCCATAAGGATTCATTTGTGTGGTTGTTTATTGCTTTCCTATTTGTGATTGATTTTAATTGTGAGCATGTTTATAACTTTAAAAATATATTGCATGTGTTTATAAATGTATGATTATTATTGTAGGATGTGAATAATATGTAAGGATTGCATGAGTGTTCCAAAGAACACCAAAGAAGCTCACGGCTTCTCCAAGAAAAAGAGAACTAAAATGTTCGTAATCATTTTCTAAAATAATGATTTAATGAATCGAGGTAAAACAATGAGTTTAGAAATGATTTAGAAGTTAGAAAATGATTTAATGATTAGTTGTGAAGGATATGTTGAAATCGGCCAAAATGCCATTCAATGTATATTTGATTTCTAAAATTATTTTCGAAGGTAGGTCAAGTAGCTAAATTACACAAGAATTTAATCTAAATGAGTCTTTGGGAAATAAAATGAAATGAACTTAGTTTTAGAATTCTATATTAGAAGGATTTGTAATAAGTAAGAATTAAAGAGAACACTTGAAAAATACTAACGTAAAGCTCACTCTTTGAGTTTTGAAGCGCGTTAGCAAGTTTCAAGGTGTAAGTAAGGGTTAAGGTTAAAATATGCAGTATTTAGAGAGCAATGTAGAAAATACCATTTAATAGATTTCCTAGACAAAATGCTGTCAAAATTTACTAAAATCGGACAAATAAAAGCAAAGGATCCATAATATGTTTATAATGTATGAAAAATATTCTACGTAGTTTAAAAGTACTAGAAATAGCTTACACATATTTGAAATAATGATTTTTAAGCTATATGGTTAAGAAAATGATTTAAAAATCTTACGCGATTGAGAAAATGATTTAAAAACATTATGCGATGTTCAAAAATGTCAAAATATATTTACGTGATTTAAGAACGTTTGTAAAAGTGACGTGATTGTGAAAATGCGATAAAATTTCTACACGACTAAATGGAACAGTGAGTTTTATTGTTGGGCCAAAGTGATGGACCCGGACATGTTGAGAGATAGTACTGTCAAGTAGAGACATACTATATTTTGGAATATTGAGACTGAGGGTATTTTTGTAAATATGGTAATATATTGAGACTAAGGGTATTTTTGTAATTATGGTTCTTAATCATGCATAGAGAGTTGTGTCAATTTGATTGAAAATTGGCGATTGATTGACGAGATGAATTACACCATGTCGTGGTGTGATAGGCGCAGTGTGGTTCATTAATTGAACTTGGAAGCGTTAGTGTACGGAGAATTCCACTGCGGACAGTTGGTAGCTCATCTGGGCCGTGGTAACGGGCAACACACTAATGATCTCGACAAGCACTATTCTTAATCAAGATCTTGTGGAGATTATTTGGTACAATGCTTGTAGTGCACGACATATTTGGATAGTGTACTACTACACTATGTTTTGGACTGTGGGCTATAGACACAACGTGGGGCAGTGTAATAGTTTGGTTGGGCAGCCTGAGGTACTAATAGATCTTTTCGGATCATTCTCTCTAATGTCTGTGTTTAGCTCTATGGAGTAGGAACGAGTCAGTATGCACTAGCATCCATGATCTGCATTTCAATGTTTACTATAACCTGTGATAGCATGTATGATGTGTTAATTTGAGGTACTGTATATGATATGATGGCATGTGTTATTGTGATATTTGTTTGTATTATCGTTTTCTTTATTGCCATGCTGGTAATGATGTAGATTGTTTCACCTCTCTCTATGTATTTCTCTGTATTATTATTATATTCTGTAAAGAGTTTGAGGAAGAGGAAGAGGAGCAGCCTCTTAATATTCAGTATCTGGACGAGCGCCAGCCAAGTGAGCAGTGCGAGGACGGCGAGCCGTTAGATCACCCCTACTATCTGGATTGATCTTGTGATCATGACGTTGCCTGAATTCTTTGGTTTCGTGAGACTTGATTTTCATGGAGGCTAGGAAGCCTGGCGACTGCGTGAGGATAGAGGATCAGTAGTCTACGTGGGACGTCTGACTGTGTCTCTGTGTAGAGAGTTTGATGGGGAGCTTATTTTTACTGCTACTCTATATCTACATCTTGAGTTGCCTTTGACTCTTAGGCGTTATTGGGGAGGAATTTTTCATGCGCTTAGTGAGTTTAGTAGTGTGTCGACAGCACGGACTTATGTCTGTAGGGTTGCGAGGCATCAAGGATTTCTGTTATCTGATGATCTCTCAGAGAGTGATCCTTCGGAGGGTTATGAGTCTTTGATGTGCACTTGGGCATGTTATGTTTTAGTATTATGCTGACTTTTTACTGTCTTATTAAATATTTGTAGTTGTAAATTATTTGTATACTTCAGACAAAATCATATGTATATTATGGTGTGTGATTATGTTTTGCCTTATTTTGTGTTCCGTGTTATTTTGTTTAATGTTGTTATGTATAAAAGAAAAAAAAATTTATAACTCATATTATTTATGTACCAAATATTTTACAACTTGGGTAAGATTTTATTTTATTGCATTAAAAATGTGACATCCCCATATGGGTGTTATATTAGTTAGTATCAGAGCCCAAGTTAGAGTCTTTTGGGGTTGTGGTTGGGTTTGTTTTTGCTTGTGTTGTGTGATTCTCTGTGAATTGTTCTCGAAAGGTTACATCTGACCTTATTTTGTCTTGTTAAAGAAAGAAGATGTCTGGTGGAAGAAGAATGCGTGCGAATGTGGAACGTAATGTGGACCCAATGACTGCAACTGCTGAGGCTATGCAGCGAATGGCGGAAGTAATTACTCAACAAAATCAACGAGCAGCTCAACAACAAGATGCAACTGCTGATGCTCTAAATTTATTTGAGTTTAGGCGCAACAACCCGCTGCAGTTTAGAGGCGAGTTTGACCCCGAGAAGGCGAGTCTTTGGATCCAAGACTTGGAGAGAGTATTTGAAGGAATGGGGTGCGCAGATAATAAAAAAGTGATGTATGCAACTTATATGTTGAGAGGAGATGGCGAAAATTGGTGGAGAGGAACCTGCCGATTATTATAAGCTGAAGGGACTGAAATTACTTGGGAGGTGTTTAGTGAAGTATTTCTGGAGAAGTACTTTCGTGCCACTGCCCGACATGCCAAGGTGATAGAATTTCTTAGTTTGCGTCTGGGTAATATGACTGTTGGGGAGTATGCTGCTAAATTTGAGAGCTTGTCACAGTTCTCAAGGTACTTTCAAATTCGACCTGATGAGGCATGGAAATGCTGTAAGTTTGAGAATAGGCTGAGGGTAGAACTAAAGCGAGAGTACTACCTATGAGGATGAATGAATTTCCTGCTTTGATGGATACTTGTCAACGACTCGAGGAGTTGGAGCCGTCACGAGATCTCAGAAATCGTAGCTTTGGACCGGCTAGGTTCCAAAGAGGGGGCAACAACAACAATAACCAGTTTCAGCGCAAGCCTTATTCGAGACCACCGGGAAGTCAGCCTCAACGTCCATCTGTTGGGAGAAGTTCTAGTGGTAACAGAGCTGGTCAAAATATGGTGTTTACGCCAAGATGTTTTAAGTGTGGAAAGAGTGGCCATATATCTACGAATTGTTCGATCAGAAGAACGATTTGTTTTAATTACAGAAAACCTGGACACGTTTCTAGGGATTGCATTCAGCTGGAGAGGAAGCCTGCTGTGAGTAATGTTTGTGCTACTCAGCCCCAATCTGGAGGGCGAGTATATACGATGACTGGAGTTGAAGCTTCTTAGTCTGAAGATCTCATTCAAAGAGAATGTGTCATTGAAGGTAATCTCTTGACTGTGTTATATGATTCGGGTGCAACACACTTATTTATTGCATATGATTGTGTGGAACGGTTGAAACTGCCTGTGTCTTCTCTGAGTTTTCAATTGATTGTTTCTACGCTAACTGTCAAGCCTGTTGTTACATCCAAAATATGTCTGAATTGTCCTATCATTATAAAGGATTGTGTATTTTCGGTCAATGTAATTGATTTACCTCTTGTTGAGAAAGACGTAATATTAGGAATGGATTAGTTATTTTCTAACCATATCCTAATAGATTGTGCAAGCAAAACCATAGTTTTTCATAAGGAAGAAAGTTTTGGATTCTTGGCTGCTGTTAAAGTCAAGTCCTTATTGAGAGATGAGGCTCAGGGATATATGTTGCTATCTTTTTTAGAAGTCAAGCGTGAGAAAGATGTGTACGCTATTCCTATCGTCAATGAGTTTCCATAGATTTTTCCTGATGATGTACCCAGTTTGCCACTGGAAAGGGAGATCGAGTTCTTTATCGATTTGGTGCCAAGAGCAGGCCCTATTTCGATTGCACCATATCGAATATCGCCTGCAAAGTTGGTAGAATTGAAGAAGCAATTGGAGAAACTGTTGGAAAAATAGTTTGTGCGACCTAGTGTTTCACCGTGGGGAGCACCAGTACTACTAGTCAAGAAGAAGGATGGAATTTCTCGTCTTTGTGTAGATTATCGTCAGTTGAACAAGGTTACGATAAAGAATAAGTATTCACTTCTGAGAATTGATGATTTGATGGATCAGCTGAAGGGAGCAGCTGTTTTCTCTAAGATAGATCTGCGATCAGGTTATTATCAGATTCGTGTTATGGTAGACGATGTACCTAAGACAGCTTTTCGAACTCGTTATGGGCATTATGAGTATCAGGTGATGCCGTTCGGAGTGACGAATGCTCCTGCAATATTCATGGATTACATGAATAGGATTTTTCGTCCGTACCTATACAGATTTGTCATTGTTTTTATCGATGACATTATGATCTACTCTTAAAGTCAAGAAGAGCATGCTGAACATCTCATTATAGTTCTCCAGATTTTGAAAGAAAAGAAGCTGTATGCAAAATTGGCAAAATGCGAATTTTGGTTGGAAGAGGTTCAATTTCTAGGGCATGTGATTTCCAAGGAAGGTATTGCGGTAGACCCGTCAAAGGTGGAGACCATTTTGCAATGAGAAAGGCCTAAGACAGTGACCGAGGTCCGAAGTTTTGTTGGATTGGCAGGATATTACCGAAGGTTTATTGAAGGTTTTTTAAAAATAGCTTGAGCACTTACACAGCTCACAAGGAAGAGTCAAGCTTTTGATTGGACGGAGGAACGTAACAAGTTTCCAAGAGTTGAAGAAGAGATTGATGACTGCACCAGCGCTAATTTTACCAGATCCTAACAAATCTTTTGAAGTGTATTGTGATGCTTCTTACCAAGGGTTAGGATATGTATTAATGCAAAATAGAAATGTGGTAGCTTATGCTTCAAGACAGTTGAAGGTTCATGAGAGGAACTATCCAACGCACGATTTGGAACTAGCCGCAGTAGTCTTTGCGTTGAAAGTGTGGAAGCATTTTCTGTATGGAACTATGTTCAATGTCTTTAGCGATCACAAGAGTTTGAAATACTTATTTGATCAAAAGGAATTGAACATGAGGCAGAGGCGATGGTTAGAATTCTTGAAGGATTATGATTTTCAACTTCAATACCACCTAGGAAAGGCGAATGTGGTGGCGGATGCCTAGAGTATAAAGGTGGTCAGTGTTTCTACTACAATGATGATAAAGGAGGAAGAATTGATCAACCAATTCAGAGATCTATGGTTGTCAGTGGAATTGGTACCAGGAAAGATTCGTCTAAGTAAGGTTGTGATTTTGAATGTCTTGCTGGAAGTAATAAGAGAAAAACAGGATGCAGATTCATTTTTTACAGAATGAAAAAGAATTTTTGAAGCAAAGTCATAAGGTGACGGTGGAGGAAGGACCTGATGGAATCTTAAGATTTGAAGGAAGAATTTCTATACCTAATGATCCCGATCTTAAGAAAGCAGTTTTGGATGAAACTCATACTAGTAATTTGAGTATGTATCCGGGGATGACTAAGATGTATGAAGACTTAAAGTAGATGTTTTGGTGGCCAAGAATGAAGAGAAATGTAACGGAACGTGTGACATCTTGTCTCGTTTGTTAGAAGGCAAAAGTGGAACATCAAAGGCCTGTCGATATGTTACAACCTTCAACTATTCCAGAGTGGAAATGGGATAGTATCTCAATGGATTTTGTTACAGGATTGCCAAGGACGAGGAAGGGTCATGATTCTATATGGGTTATAGTTGATAGGCTTACGAAGTCAGTACACTTCTTGCCGATCAATATTAAGTATTCATTGGAACGATTGACCCAGATGTACATCAACGAAATTGTTAGACTTCATGGTATACCCACAAGTATAGTTTCTGATAGAGATCTGAGGTTTACGTCAAGGTTCTGGCGAAGTTTGCAAGAAGCTATGGGAACTAAACTGCGATTGAGTTCTGGTTATCATCCGCAGACTGATGGTCAAATGGAGAGAACAATCCAGTCGTTGGAAGACTTATTGCGTGCTTGTGTGTTGGAACAACAAGGGAGTTGGAATGAATTCTTGTCTTTGATAGAATTCACATACAACAATAGTTTTTACCCAAGTATAGGGATGACACCCTATGAAGCCCTATATGGACGACGATGCCGAACACCTTTGTATTGGTATCAGGATGGGGAAAGTATGACCATTGGGCCTGATCTTGTGCAACAAACTACGGAAAAAGTGAAGATGATACAGGAGAAGATGAGGATGACTCAAAGCAGACAGAAAAGTTATGCTGATAAGCGAAGGCGACCTCTTGAATTTGAGGAAGGTGAGCATGTGTTCTTGCGAGTAACACCTATGACTGGTGTCGGGAGAGTTATCAAATCCAGGAAGCTTACTCCTAAATTCATAGGGCCTTATCAAATTATTCATTGGATAGGTCCTGTAGCCTACCAAATAGCTTTACCACCTTTTATATCTAATCTGCATAATGTATTTCATGTGTCTCAACTGAGGAAATATATTCCAGATCCAACGCATTTTATATAGCCAGATGAAGTGCAACTGAAGGATAATTTGACGTATGAAACACTTCCTGTTAAGATTGAGGACAGGAGAGTGAAGCAGCTTTGAGGGAAGATGATTGAGCTGGTAAAGGTAATATGGAATGATGTAACGGGAGATGCTACATGGGAGCTAAAAGATAGGATGAGGGAGCAATACCCTAAACTGTTTTGAGGTATGACGAATTTCGGGGACAAAATTCTTATTAGTAAGGGAGAGTTGTAACACCCCAACTTTTGGGTTAAGTACGATATTGTCCTAAATGTACTGTTTTATATTTTCTGTGAGTTATAAATTGAATTTGACTGTTTTGTGATTGTATTTGATTATTGTGTGTGATTTGCTCCGAGTCAAGAAAATAATAATTTTCTGACTGAAAAAATCTTATTTTAATTATTCGGAACTGAGGGATCTTACTAAACCCAATTCCGAGTGATATATATATATTAATCTTTCAATTTTCAGGATTTAATTGTGCAATAAAATAATTTTATATTATTATAATATTATTTTAGTTGACAAGATTTCCTCTTGCCTTAAAAACAAGAAAATCTTCTCCAAAATGACCATAGACCCTAAAAAGTCTGTGGGACCCGCGTTTAGAAAAGCAGTCAATGTTTCCGATTAGACTAAATTCTAAACCAATAAGAGTTAGTCAAATAAAGTGGCATGAACTTTATTATGGACCATTAGATGAACAACTTGATTTAGATGTCTTTGATCATAACCATTGATAAGATCAATAGTGTGAGAACAATCCTGATAAAGTAACTAATGATATCCACCCTAGATTAAATCAATGGATAGGATGTGAAGTTAATTTCAAGGGCTAGGATTTAGTCAAATATAATGGCTTGACTAGTTACTAAGTAACTAAATAAACCTAATTTCGTTAGCTTAATTGCCTAATTAAGAAACTAAGTGAACTAACCTAGTTATTAATTAGTTATGATCTAGTTACTAATCAAATATCTTAATTTCATCTAGAAGCTATGACAAATCATGACATAGACAATGACCTAATTAACTAGTTAACTATATAACTAGATAGTAATCAAGTAATTAGAAAACCTAAGCTAGTTAGTAAGTATTTGATTAAAGTATAACTAGATTAAAAATTAAAACAAACCTAGTTACCTTTTTGAAGGAGGCCACACGGCCAAGGAGAGCTAGGAGGCTTCTCCAAGCTTCTTGAACACTCTTGCATGACCATTAGGTGACCAATTGGTGACATAGGCCATGTGCCTTCCTAATGTGAACACAATGTGATATTTTACTATTATAGCTATCCTTTAATCTCTCCTATACACTCTCTCACGCTGCACTCTCTCTCATTTACTCTCATTATTCACTTTTTCACTCACCTAAAAAGACTTAGCTTTATTTTCTCTTAAATCTCTCAAGCACACCAAACACTTTTCCTTTCTTTTTCTCCTCAAATTTCGGCCCCAACGCCTAGAATCACTACCCATCTTCTATAATTTTATCTCTATACATTTCCTAAACCTAAACCACCTCCTAAACACTTTTCATTGAGAAGGTTTTGTCAAAATCCTACTCCTTCTACTTCAAAATCCAAACTTTTGTTTACTTCCCTAAAGGTAAACTATTGATTCTTTGATTTTAATTTAAGTTTTTGATTTTCTATACCATGATTATTCCATGGTTCTTCAATATTAAGCCTTGTTTGTGATTTTACTAATTATTTAAGAATTTTAGAGATTTATATTGAATCCACACAAAAATCAAAGAGGAGGAGGAGACTAGAGGATTCTTGTCTTCAAGAGGTAAGAGAGAGATTTAATCTCATCAATCTTGTGTGGTGATGAGACAATGGGTTGTATATGTGTGAAGAATCCATAAGGATTCATTTGTGTGGTTGTTTATTGCTTTCTTATTTGTGATTGATTTTAATTGTGAGCATGTTTATAGCTTTAAAAATATATTGCATGTGTTTATAAATGTATGATTATTATTGTAGGATGTGAATAACATGTAAGGATTGCATAAGTGTTCCAAAGAACACCAAAGAAGCTCACAGCTTCTCCAAGAAAAAGAGAACCAAAATGTTCGCAATCATTTTCTAAAACAATGATTTAATGAATCAAGGTAAAACAATGAGTTTAGAAATGATTTAGAAGTTAGAAAATGATTTAATGATTAGTTGTGAAGGATATGTTGAAATCGGCCAAAATGCCATTCAATGTATATTTGATTTCTAAAATTATTTTCGAAGGTAGGTCAAGTAGCTAAATTACACAAGAATTTAATCTAAATGAGTCTTTGGGAAATAAAATGAAATGAACTTAGTTTTAGAATTCTATATTAGAAGGATTTGTAATAAGTAAGAATTAAAGAGAACACTTGAAAAATACTAACGTAAAGCTCACTCTTTGAGTTTTGAAGCGCGTTAGTAAGTTTCAAGGTGTAAGTAAGGGCTAAGGTTAAAATATGCAGTATTTAGAGAGCAATGTAGAAAATACCATTTAATAGATTTCCTAGACAAAATGCTGTCAAAATTTACTAAAATCAGACAAATAAAAGCAAAGGATCCATAATATGTTTATAACGTATGAAAAATATTCTACGTAGTTTAAAAGTACTAGAAATAGCTTACACATATTTGAAATAATGATTTTTAAGCTATATGGTTAAGAAAATGATTTAAAAATCTTACGCGATTGAGAAAATGATTTAAAAACATTATGCGATGTTTAAAAATGTCAAAATATATTTACGTGATTTAGGAACATTTGTAAAAGTGACGTGATTGTGAAAATGCAATAAAATTTCTACGCGACTAAATGGAACAATGAGTTTTATTGTCGGGCCAAAGTGATAGACTCGGACATGTTGAGAGATAGTACTGTCAAGTGGAGACATACTATATTTTGGAATATTGAGACTGAGGTTATTTTCGTAAATATAGTAATATATTGAGACTAAGGGTATTTTTGTAATTATGGTTCTTAATCATACATAGAGAGTTGTGTCAATTTGGTTGAAAATTGGCGATTGATTGACGTGATGAATTACACCATGTCGTGGTGTGATAGGTGTAGTGTGGTTCATTAATTGAACTTGGAGGCGTTAGTGTGCGGAGAATTCCACATGCGGACAGTTGGTAGCTCCTCTAGGCCGTGGTAACGGGCAACACACTAATGATCTCGACAAGCACTATTCTTAATCAAGATCTTGTGGAGACTGTTTGGTACAATGCTTGTAGTGCACAACGTATTTGGACAGTGTACTACTACACGATGTTTTGGACTGTGGGCTATAGACACGACGTGGGACAGTGTAATAGTTTGGTTGGGCAGCCTGAGGTACTGATAGATCTTTTCGGATCATTCTCTCTAATGTCTGTATTTAGCTCCATGGAGTAGGAACGAGTCAGTATGCATTAGCATCCATGATCTGTATTTCAATGTTTACTATAACCTGTGATAGCATGTATGATGTGTTAATTTGAGGTACTGTATATGATATGATGGTATGTATTATTGTGATATTTGTTTGTATTGTCATTTTCTTTATTGCCATGCTGGTAATGATGTAGATTGTCTCACCTCTCTATACGTATTTCTCTGTATTATTATTATATTCTGTAAAGAGTTTAAGGAAGAAGAAGAGGAGCAGCCCTTTGATATTCAGTATCCGGAGGAGCGCCAACCGAGTGAGCAGTGCGAGGACGGTGAGCCGTTAGATCACCCCTACCATCTGGATTGATCTTGTGATCGTGACGTTGGCTGGATTCTTTGGTTTCGTGAGACTTGATTTTCATGGAGGCTCGGAAGCCTAGCGACTGCGTGAGGATAGAGGATCGGTAGTCTACGTGGGACGACTGACTGTGTATCTGTGTAGAGAGTTTGACGGGAAACTTATTTTTACTACTATTCTGTATCTACATCTTTAGTTGCCTTTGACTCTTAGGCGTTATTGGGGAGGGATTTTCCATGCGCCTAGCGAGCTTAGTAGTGTGTCGACAGCACGGAGTCATGTCCGTAGGGCTGCGAGGCATCCAGGATTTCTGCTATCCAATGATCTCTCAGAGAGTGATCCTTCGGAGGGTTAGGAGTCTTTGATGTGCACTTGGGCATGTTATGTTTTAGTATTATGCTGACTTTTTACTGTCTTGTTAAATATTTGTAGTTGTAAATTATTTGTATACTTCAGATAAAATCATATGTATATTATGGTGTGTGATTATGTTTTGCCTTATTTTGTGTTCCGTGTTATTTTGTTTAATGTAATTATGTATAAAAGAAAAAAAATTTACAACTCATATTATTTATGTACCAAATGTTTTACAACTTGGGTAAGATTTTATTTTATTGCATTAAAAATGTGATATCCCCACAAGGGTGTTACAAGTTTTGGGTTCAACTTTTGTCACACAAGTACTTATTAAACACAACCTTGCTAGATGCTTCTAGTAGACATGGTTCCTCTTATGTTTGGAGGTGCATTCTTCGTGCCAGCTCTATAATTAAATCGAACTTTGGCATCAGGATTGGGGCAAAAAATGTAACATCCCAAATTACTAACACTAATGACGTATCAGGTTTACGCATCAGTAATTATAATTTTGAATGTTACTTATGAATATCAATAATTTTTAAATAAAAGATTTGATAATATACAAAAATATGAGCCTTCGCAGAAGCATAATTTACATACATAATGAAAGGACTAATATACAAATTATACATTTTTGCCATTATATACAAATTTTATTGGATAATTAAAATTGCTAGGATTAGTTTATAAATACCTAACTAAGAACATCCTAACTAATCTTTCAAGTAAGCTCCATACACTTGTTGATCTGCTTGGGCCACCTAGAATTATCATGGAAACCATAGAGAATAGTGGGGCTGAGAATTTAGAAAATCTCAGTAGCTCGTTTAACAAACGTGTCATCATAATAATTTTAGCTATTTTGGAGAAAAACCTCATTTTTCATTCAAAACGTTTATTTTATTCTAGAAAGGTGGCAAAAGGCTAAATCCATCTCATTCCTCTTCCCGAAATAGACAGTTCATTTAATTACTATAAAACTCCTTTAATCCTTCTAATCTTGCACAATATCACTAAGTGCTCAAAATACCATTAAATACCAAAGTGTACCACAAAACTCTATTTTAGAAGATTCATCAAAACATAATCAATTTTCCAATCTCAATATTTCAAGATGAAAATCTCATTATCAAAATCAAGTTATGAGCTCACAAAATCATTTATTCAATTGGTAGTAGTATGCTTTTAGGTTGGTGCACATCAACCTCTTTATGACAGTACGTCGTCACATAGAACTACGCCAGGTAACTAAGCCCAATCTTCCCCTGTCTAGCTTAGAGAAAGTACGTCTCCTCAATATCAAAGTTAGGGTTAGACTTCAATCTATCATGATAAGGAGAAGGTACGTTATCTCACATTATCAATCAGTAGGAATAGAATGAGAGGTACATTACTTAGACTATCCAAGATTTAGGATTACCCCAAGTAGTGAGGGAAACACTCATCCTCGACCACTTAATGACTAGGAAAGCTCAGGTAATGAGGAAGGTTCTTCCTTAACCTCAATTACTCTAGTATAGAGAAAATCACTTATTCTCTTACCATTAACCAAGACTTACCCTAGTATGTAACACCCCTATTTTTTTATTTTTCTGGTTATTTATGAGTTTTATAATATTTGTGAATTTTTAAATTATTTTAATTATTTTAATATTATTTTGAGCTGTATGTGCTTTTGATGTGGGTTTGGAAAAATAAAAATTTTTCCCGAACTAAAAAGTTTCAGACTGTTAATGCAGGGCCGGGAGAAACTTACTAAACTCAAAATCGAGAACAATTGACAACAATTTTCTTTATCTGAGTTTTTATTATCCAATGGATAAAGTTATTATCCATTGTGTAATATTATTATCCATTGGACAATAACTAGCAGTAGCTATTATCCATTGGGTAATAGTTTCTGAAAATATCTGAAAATATCTAGCTTGGTCAAGGAAGGTGGCTATGACACCTTTATGATCAACCAATTAGAAACAAGCTTGGAGGAGAAGCTTTGCATATCCACCCTTGATCTAATCAATGATTATGGGAGCAAGTTTAGTGTAGAAGCCCTGGATGTCCACCATTGATTGAATCAATGGTTGTGAAGGGTTAAAAGTGGTCAAAATTATCATGCTCCTTTCTCTCCTATCTCACGGCTATTTAGCTCCAAAAGTGGCTAAGTTTCATTTTCTATTACATGCAAAAAGCTATCATCTTTTCTCTCAAAAATCTTAACACATTTTCTCTCATTTTCTCTCTTCTACCTCACGACCTCCTTACACCAATATACCTTCCAATCACTTTTAATTCAAACAAATCTTACCACTTAGCCCTAAACATCATTCCAAACAACTTTCATGTTGTGATCAAGGTCTAATTCCATCATCTTCAAGCTTGATTTTTGCATTCAAATTCTAGGGTTTCAAAGTAAAATTCTTGAAACTTGAGTTCTTATTTGATTTTTGAAATTCCAAGACCATACTTGATCCATGGTTATTTTGCTCTAACCTTGGATGTTAATTTTTTTGTGTTTGCTTTGGTTTTCAAGAATCATATGGTGAAGGAAGTTGATAGAAAGGATCAAACAAAGAGCTTAGGAAACTACATACAAGGTAAGAGGGAGATTAACCTCATCAACCACTTGTGGTGGTGAGGGACACGAAATTGTATGTGATTTGTGTGATTTGTAATTATTTATTATATATGATTTTTTACTTTGATATTATGCATGAACTTGTTAGAGTAGAATTTTGATGCTTAAAGTATGTTATATGTGATAAATCATGCTTGTGAGGAAATGAGTTTTGGCTCCAAAAGCCATTGAGGCTTACGGCCTTTAAGCCCTTCAAGGGGGTATCCATTTCAAAAATATCTTATTAAATGGTAATCTAGAGGATTAGTGGTAATAAACCTAATTATGAAATTATAAAATAAAAATGGAAATGAATATATTTTTATTACTAATTAAGAAGTTAATTTTCACCATATGGGGAATTTAGGACTAAAATGTCATTTGGAGACTTTAAAATAATTTATTTATGATGATATAAATAAATTAAATGGAAAAGGATTTTATTTAAAGATTAAATAGATTAATTTTTTAGAAAACTGTTAGAAATGTTATTTAAAGGTGATTTAATAGGAAAATAATGGAAATAAAATCTAATTTTGATATTAAATAAGAAAAGTTTTAATTTGAGTTTAGAATATTTACATGATTGAAAATACGTAAAAAAACTTCTATGCGATTTAAAAATGGTGATTTTTTGCTATGCGATTAAGAAAAAAAATTTAAAATCTTTACGCGATTGAGAGAACGTTGCAAAAGTGTTACGCGATCTGAAAATGTAACAAAAGTTTTACACGATTGTGAAAATGTGATAAAAATGCTACACGATTGAAAGGATCAACAAGCTTTACTGTTGGACCGATATACTGGACCCGGATATATCATTGTGTGTTTGTGATCGATAGTGGTCTATAATGTATATTAAGTCATTCAACATGCATTTGTCAACAGACGGTGTCTGTTAAGGCTATTGTTGCCTAGGAGTAGAATTACACCTAAGTGCGAGTGTGAATTGCGTAGTGTTGTTCACTTGTTAAACTAGGAGGCATAGGAGCACATATATTCCACTAATGGACAGTAGGTAGCTCCACTAGGCTGTGATAACTGAACAATGTTCCGACGACCTTGACTAAACACTATTCTATTCAGGATTTTGCGTAGAATGTCGTGTATAATGTCTATGGTGCACGTTGAGAAATAATAGCACTTAGTCTGAGGCGGCCAATATATCAACATATCTTCTAGATCATTCTCTCCGAAATTGAGTTTAGCTCCATGGAGTAGGAAATTAGTTCATTGTGCATGTGCATAGTCAGTCAACACTTTATTATGATATATATATATATATGCATGTGTTGTATGAATTATTTGTTATTCAATACAATGATTATGTGATGTTATGAATGTATCTGTTAAGTGTTGTGTATGATTAGTAGGTTGTTTTACTGTCTTTTTACTTCCATGATGGTATTGATGTAGGAGATCTCACCTCTTTGCTATGCTATTCTTTTTATTTGTATGATTGATTTAGAGGGTGAAGAAGAAGAGGACGATTTGTCTCATTTCTGTCTGGGTTAGTTGGTTTGTTAAGTTGTTATGGCATCAAGGGATTTTCTAGGATATGTGAAGGTTTTGTTTAGAAGCGGTACGAACGCTTGGCGCTATGATGCTGATGAGGATCGTGTAGTATATATCAGAGCAGTATCTGTGACCCATAGTAGGACTTTTCATGGGGTTCCTATATTTTCTTTTAATGCTTTTGTGCATTTACGTTTTACTATACCTATGGAATTTTGGTAGAGTACTCGTCGTGTTACTCCTACGAAGGACTTAGTTGTTTCTTCTGCATGGACTCCAGTCCGTAGCCCTGCGACCCATTCGGGGTTATTATCTTCTGAGGAGTCTGAGGAAGATCCGGAGGAGGATCCGAATAAGTACCCTTCTGACTAGATGTGGGTACTAGCTTAGTTTATATTTGGGTTGTAGTAATTGTATAATTTTTTTGAGAACAAAACTGGATATTTTAAAGTTTTAGATCTTGATATGTATGCAATATAAATTATGTTAATTTGGTATATTTTACCATTTATTTAATTTGTTAGTTTTAATTATCCGTAAAGAAAAATATTTGAAAAACATACAAATATTATTAATTAATAATTTTTTTATAACTTGGTGAAGTTTGGTAAGTAAAAATCTGTAAATGTGATGCCCTAAAGGGGGTGTTACATAGTACAAGTACATCCAAAATCTAATTCGGCCTAGTTCCACAAAGTGGATACCCATGAAAATCAAATCATCACATATGCAATATAATGCATAATCCAATCATACTCATCATAGGTATTCAAATATCATCAATCAATCTTATTTGATGTAACAACACCGTAAAAATCATTTTCTTAAACTTGTGTGGATGTATAATTTTTTCACAATCTAGTGAATTCCAATAATTTAATTCAAGGTTTAAGGTTTATATTTAGGTTACTTGAGTTAAAAAACTATGTATCCATAATTTTTAGATCAAAAATGACATTTTAAAAATTCTAGCCTCAGACACGAGCCATGTTTGATTACACGGCCCCCCGATGTTTTCGGACACGGGCAGTGCCTGATTACATGCCCCCCTTTGTGTTTTACTCAGTGAGCACTGTTCACAAATTTCAACCGACACCTAAGCGCTCGAGCGCCGCGGCATGAAAACCAGGAGCCGCGGCATGAGACGAGCAACAACACCAGATTTTTCTAGTTTTCAGCTAAAATTCCATTTTTTTTCCAAATCAAACCAGAAGCCAGATCACCAAAGATCATCAATAAATCATCAAAGTTATCATGTTCAAGTATCAAAATGTTCATTCAAAATTACAAATCAAAAGAGGGTTTAATACCCCTTTTTCAACCTCAAAAATCATCAAGAAATCAAGAGAGGAAAACCAAGTTTTCGCATCATGACTCAAACATAAAAGCTTAAATCTTTTATCATCAAACCAGAAATCTCACGCAAGGTCATCAAGAAATCAGATCTTGAAATGCAAAAGAGGAAGAAAAGAGTGAGAAAATCCCCCTACCTTGGTTCACATGGCTCTTGATCTTGCTTCTTTCTTGGTTAGTATTCTTTCTTCTTTCTCCATTTTTTGCTCCTATTTCACGTTCCCTCTCCTTCTTCCTCTTTTCTCATTTTCTCTCATTTCTCCCATATTTCTCTCCTCTTCGTTTCTGTCTCTGCCTTTGTTTCTTTCTTTCTCATCTTTCTTTTCTTTCTTTCTTTCTTTTATTTGGGCTATTGGTCAAAAGTGAGGGAGAGAAGAGAAAGAAAAATATCTCAAAATGATAATGATAAGGGTGTGGGACAGTGAGGTAGGAAAATAAAAGGAAAAAATACAATTCAATTGATAATTTTTTATCTACTAAGGACACTTTAATTGCTCATAAATGAATTTTTCAACCTCCATAGGCATTAGGAAAATTTCTAAGATTTCATACTATTTTCCATATCTGCCATTTCTCAATCTGATAGTAAAACACTTCTACAAAATCCTTAAAAATACCAAACTAACTCCGTTTGTCCTCAAATTTAACCACATCCTCTTTCACACATTTGTGACCTATTAATGAAATTTTTCTTATTTATTTCCTTTAATTTAGTATTTATGTTATTTTCCTGAGTTAAAATAGTTATTTTACATGTTCTGTGGTGCGTTAAAGTGCCTAAATTAACTCAAAACATCTTGAAAATCAACAAACATGTTAAACAAGTATTATGGTACCTTATGACCATATACAAGTCTAACTTGCTAAAAAGAGAATGTTACAATTCTTCCTTCCTTTTAGAAATTTTGTCCCCAAAATTTAGCTTCTCATACTAAAATTTGGAAACCTTTAACAACTATCCTTAATTGCATTCATCTTATCCATTTTGACTTTTATTCAGACTCGGATGTTCATATTCTTTTATCCTAATGAGAGTTACCTTGTAAAGAGTCGAAAGATTGAGCTTCCTCTTGCCCTATTAAAGTATATACCCTACTTGGAGCTAGTAGTCAAGGATTGGGTATAACTTTCTACTTTCGCTGACACCTACTGATATAGTGTCTTGATTAATCATTTACATAGCATACCAAACAAAGTTTATCACCATGTCGTCTCCTTCCATACTTAGAGCACTTAGACTCCTTAGCTTTCATTTGACTCTGACTCATTTCTAATTTGTGAATCACTGGTTGTAAAATCACATCTTTTATTCTCATCATCTATTCTTTTCCTCTTTTCAAGATTCGTGAGCAGTTGCTTAATATGAAACTTCAATTGAGTAGTCTCCATGATTTTACACTTCTTAACTAAAGTGGGAAAAGCCCCCAATCTCCATAAATTCGACAAATCTTTTGGTTTTTTTCCTCCGCTTCACTTCATATTATACAATAAACATGCCTCCTCGTTTTAATTCTAGATATACTCCACTCCTTTATCATCTTGTATATTTCTTAGAAAACACTTGCTTAAGAAAGTCTCTCTGAACACCTCCTATGGTACATAAGTACGTGTGCAACTTCTAATAATCTTTTTGAACTACTCCACTACTTCTCTGTTTTGCTTCTTACCTTAAAAGTTCAACCAGATTAAGAATTTTCTTAATTAATTTATTTATTCTTTGAATCCCTTCTTTCTGACACATTGCCAAAGCAAAATATTGCCAAATCCTTTAAGACAAACCCAATTCTATCAGTGTGAATACATGGTTTCTCCTTATCATGTACAATGTTACAATTTCATTCTGGTAGTAAACATCTCCAATAAGGTAAACTCTTATAGTTACCAAAGCAATTTTGAGTGTTAAGGCCTTGACAGAAAGGGGAGAAAATCTAGCCATATACTTTTCCACATTAGCTAACATGTAAACATGCATGATTAAAGATTTAACTTCAAACATTGTCTCATTTGACAAAATGTAAGATGCCCTTTCATCTACAGAAGAATATGATTTCATTCTAACAAACTATTTCATAAAATCTAAACTTCCTATAGGGAATATTAGTTTCTTAAATACTAGTTCTAAGATTCCTTACATTCCTTTCCTCAACAAATCTGACAATTAAAACATTGTCATCACTTAAGGATTAATGCAGATATATCCGGATATTATGTAAATAAGGCCATTGGACTTCAAGATTCCATATAAAGAAACATAACAGTGATATACATGTGGCCCATGAGAACCCCATTTATGATTCAATGGTCCCTTTCATAATTTAAGAGTCATAGAGGGGTGTGTCCTCATTTTGCCACATTTGAAACCTTTCCCAAGTCGATAGTATTCCTTTAGGAAGCACCACCAAAGGTCTACTATTAGGATGCTTACCAAGAAAACTTTGCATGACATTAACAATTATAAATATCTTCTCAACTCTCGAAACATGAGCCAAATATGCAACCCTAGGTATACTCACTGCGAGATCCCTAATAAAGAGAGATTGAATCCTTTGACTTAATAAGGTTTCACCTACTTCATACGTTATAGGTGCGCAGAGGTTTCAGTTACTAAAAGATCATCTTCAACAATCTAAATTCTATATATTTCTATTTTCCTCTGACATTCCATGAATCCTCCACATGAGTTTTTGTACTCCTTGTTTAATCCTACATTGGAACTCAAACATGGTTTTAATTCCTCATCTACTATAGAGTAGACGATTACAAGAACATCTTCTGCTTAGTGCCTCACCCCTTTTTATTGGCTTTACCCAAAAGATACTCTAACTCTGGATTATATTCTTTTAAGAACTTGATCTATCGTCTCTACCTCATACTTAACCATTTCTGGTCAATCAGTGTTTCAAACACTTATGGTCATTAAAGACCTCAAATTTAACTTTATACACTTAGTGTCTCTACTCCTTCAAGGCAAATACCATAATCATCAATCTTAGGCTATGGGTTGGATAGTTGTCTTCATGCGGTCTCAATCGCCTAGAGGTGTAAGCAACTACTTATCCATCTAGCATCACATGCATCCTACCTCTTTTCTTGAGGATTTGGGGACCACTAAACCCAGTATAGAAGTCAATCTCTTTTCCGTCCTTGGAAATTATTTTCGTACTCTTGTATTTATTCAGAAACACTACCTCTTTTAGTTCTCGTGTTTATTCTTACTTTAGTCTACAGATATCCCTTCTTTGAAAATTTCATATTTTAATATTTGTACCTTGTCAACATACAGTTGCTTCTCATTCAGAATTTCTAGAACCTTCTTGAGTCGATCTTCATATTCTTTAAGTGTCTTTAAATATATGAAAATATCATCTACAAAGACCACAACCATTCTAACTAGATATAGTTCAGAAAATTTGTTCATTTAGTCTATAAGGATTGCAAGTGCTTTGTGCTCACATCTGGTTCTAAGGATGGTCTTCAAAATATTTTCTCTAAAACTCCATTCTGATAGTACTCTGACCCCCTTAAGTCATTCTTGGAGAACACTATTGTTCTCTCTGATCTAGTTTATCAAACCATCTATCCTAAGTTATAACCCTTAGAAACAAATTTAATCATTTTCCAAGCAATCTAGGCTCCTACTACTTCTAGCAATCTCTTGGTATCATCCGATCACTTTTTAGTCTTTCTAGTTAACATATTCGAAGCCATAATTTAGTGTTGACCACATTGCAATCGAAGAAGTATCGAACTGTCCTAGTGAACCATGTGACGCATTCATGCCTAGAATGAGGGTAAAAGCTTCAGAAGCAATAGGAAGAGAAGGAGAATATTCAGGTCTAACAACGAACTCAACCCACTAAGCTTAGCATTGATCTTCAACAAACATTAGCCAGATATTGGTCGTATTATTTATTTTATTCCTCCTCTTTTTCCTTCTTCAGATTTAACCAAGTATTGACTTATCGTCAAACTTCCTTACTCACGTTCCATAAGTTCCAACTCCTTTGCCTTCTTAAACACTTGGAAAAATATATATACATAGATATTTAGGAAGGTAACACTAAATACCTCCCCTATACTGTAAGTTCTAGCAAACCTTAGAAGTATTTTAACTTCAATCTACCAAGATTCTATCTCCTCTTCAACAAATAAAAAGTGAGTGATACTCATTGCTCGTCTGTGCACACTAACTCAACAGAATCTTTTCCATATAGGAGGCAAATAAATTCTTCTAGATCCCAAAAGGTCAGAAAAGTTTTGGCTTCCATTTATGACTGTTCACATATTCTCACTACGGATATGGATTATTTTCCATTCCTTCCAACTTCTTGATTATAGTCACATTCTCTCTCCTTCGTAATTACAGGCATTTCTCCTTACTCTCACTTAGAAGCTGTTAGCTTTCTAAACATCTCTCGTGGTTCCATTGGCAGCTGTCCTCCCATTTCACATACGCCTGGTTGATGTTATAATCTCCTGTACACACCACACATTATATATTGAGTTGGTCAGACTCAACATTATGCAACAGGGTAACAGTTAACCATAACATACAAACTCAAGGCTGTTATGTCATTATACCTATACATCTTATCGTTTAGATAAGACAAATGCACAACAAAGCATAGCTAGTCCATACCCTGGCTCAACAGGATGAACTGATCTAATATCATAATGTAACGTCCCAAATTACTAACACTAATGACGTACCCAGTTTATACATTAGTAATTAGAATTTAGAATGTTACTTATGAATATCAATAATTTTCAAATAAAAGATTTGATAATATGCAAAAATATGAGTCATCGCAGAAACATAATTTATATACATAATGAAAGGAATAAAATACAAACTATATATCTTTGCACATTATATACAAATTTTATCGGATAATTAAAATTACTAGAACTAGTTTATAAATATCTAACTAAGAACATCCTAACTAATCCTTCAAGTAAGCTCCATACACTTGTTGATCTGCTCGGGCCACCTAAAATTATCATGGAAGTCATAGAGAATAGTGGTGGTGAGAATTTAGAAAATCTCAGTAGCTCGTTTAAAAACGTGTCATCATAATAATTCTAGCTATTTCAGGAAAAAACTTTATTTTCATTGAAAATATTTATTATTATTCTAGGAAGGTGGCAAAAGGCCAAATTCATCTCCTTTCTCTTCCCGAAATAGACAGGTCATTTAATTACTATAAAAAGTCCTTTAATTCTTCTAACCATGCACAATATCACTAAGTGCTCAAAATACCATTAAATACCAAAGTGTACCACAAAACTCCATTTTAGAAGATTCATCAAAACATAATCAATTTTCCAATTTCAATATTTCAAGATGAAAATCTCATCATCAAAATCATTTATTCACTTGGTAGTAGTCTGCTTTTAGGTTAGTGCACATCAACCTCTTCATGATAGTATGTCGTCACACAGAAGTACTCCGAGTAACTAGGCCCAGTCTTCCCCTGTCTAGCTTAGAGGAAGTACATCTCCTTAATATCAAAGCTAGTGTTAGACTTCAATCCATCATGATAAGGAGAAAGTACGTTATCTCACATTATCAATCATCGGGAATAGAATGAGAGGTACGTTACTCAGACTATCCAAGATTTAGGATTACCCCAAGTAGTGAGAGAAACACTCATCCTTGACCACTTAATAACTAGGAAAGCTCAAGTAAAAGAGAAAGGTTCTTCCTTAACCTCAATTACTCTAGTATAAAGAAAATCACTTATTCTCCTATCATTAACCAAGACTTACCCTAATACAAGTACATCCAAAATCCAGATTTTTTTGGTTTTCGACCAAAAATCCATTTTGGATACCCATGAAAATCAAATCATCACATATGCATCATAATGCATAATCCAATCAACTATCAAAATATTATTCAAATATCATCAATCAATAATCACTTTTTCAACCTAACAACACCATAAAAATCATTTTTCAAACTTGTTTGAATACATAATCTTTTCACATCTAGTGAATTCCAATAATTTAATTCAAGGTTTAAGGTTTATATTTAGGTTACCAAAAGTTAAAGAACTATGTATCCATCATTTTCCCATAAAAATGACATTTTTTGGATATTCTTTTTCTTTCTTCTTTCTCCATTTTCTGCCATGTTTCACGATTACACTCTCTCTCTCCTCTTTTCTCAACACGGGCCGTCTCATTTCTCCTTTGCCCTCTGCTCTTGTTTTACTCTCTGAGCATTGTTCACTTTCTTTCAACCAAAGCTTTTCCTTTCTTTTATTTGCACTGGCCGAAAGTGAGGGACGAAAAGTAGAGAAAATATCTCAAAATGATAATGATGAGGTGTGAGACAGTGGGGTAGGAAAATAAAAGGAAAAAGTTAACTCAAGTCGATTTTCAACCAAAAATCCATTCTTTTAAATGTCAAACCTCCATAGGCATTAGGAAAAATTTTAAAGATCACAATAAATCATCAAAGTTATCATGTTCAAGCATCAAAATCTTCTAATCAAACATATCAAACCGGTTTAAAACCTCTTTTCCTCACATAAAAATCATCAAGAAATCAAGAGAGGAAAATCAAATTTTCTTATTGAATCAAACATAAATTTAGTTTAAATTTTTCATTATCAAACCGTTTTGTCACAAAGTGCTATCAAGAAATCGATCTTGAAAAATGCAAAAGAGGAAAAAACAAGTATTATGATAAAATCCTCCTACCTTAACTCCTCCTAAAGAAATCTTGATATTTCTTTTTCTTGATAATTGGTTGGTATTCTTTACTTCTTTCTTTTTCAACATTCTTTGTCCATTTTTATTTATGCAATCAAATTTCACGTTCCTCTCTCCCTTTTCCTTTTGATTCACAACCTCTAAGTTTCTCCCATGTTAAATATTCTTTTAAAAATATACTATATAAAAAATTACCTTTAGTTTCTTTACTACATTACATCATATTAAAAAGTACTTTTCTTTCTTTCTGATTATCTAGCTAATTTTTTTAAAATTGAATTTGTTAAATAATAAAATATTCAAAATGATAATGATTACTTGACAAGAGCATATAGTTTAATGACAAAATGCATTTTATCAAAAGAATCTCTATGGTACCAAGTTCAAATCCTAAAAGTTTTATTTGTGAAACATAAAAAAATACACTTTCCAATTCCTGGATAAATAAATTTTTCAACCTCCATAGACATTATGAAAAAACGGGTTCTAAGATTTCATACTATTTTCCATATATGCCATTTCTTTCATCTAATAATAAAACACTTTTATAATAAAGTCCTTAAAAATCAAAAACTTTTATTTCAAATTTAATCACATTCTCTTAAAAATTTTGACCTATTAATAAAATTTTTGTTTATTTATTTTCTTTAATTTTGCATTTATACTATTTTTTGATGTTAAAATAATCATTTTATGTATTAAATTATCAAAATAGGTATAAAATAATTTAAAAAATATTTGATTGATTAAAAAATTATTTAATTGAGACAAAATAATATTTATGCGTATCATCATGATAATCCCAACAAATTTCTAAAAAATGCTCAAATTTTTTAAAAATTTTTTCCCTACAAATAAAAGTTGTTGATTATTGTTACAAAATATTCAAACATCTCATATATCTTCAATATGATAATTGGAAAAAAATTGAGGAGGTTCCTAATACTCTCAACATGCTAAAATTGGATGAAGGAAGACATGAAATATCAGGGAACGAAGTTTGGGTATAGATTCTAGTATGTAAAGAAGAATTTTATAGTATTCTCTTGTTATAGTATCTTTCGTATAATTAGCAATTTTATTAATTGTTGCATAACTATTATACGAATTTGAATACAAAAGTTAAAAATAATTGACAATATATACGTATCACAAAGAGAAATACCATAGAAACCTTCAATACATATAACATTCATAATTGTGGTGGCTGACTTGAGTCCACAAATTAAAATGTCATAGTGAACTGAATAATAAAAACCCTTAGTTAAGTGGTCGGCTTGCAAACCCAAGGTAGAAGACATATTTTGTTTGGCTTGAGATGGGAATATAATAATAATGATGGCATATATGTAATCCACCCTAATTCAGTTACTATATTACAGTACACTAAAAAATTATGACAAAAAATATGGAGGCTATAGTTTGGGTGAGGATGAATTCGACCGAAAACATGATTTTTAGTAGCAAGAGTTCAGCGAATGGTCCTCAAAGTTACAACTTACAACCATAAACCTACCCTCCAACAGCCATTAGTGTCGTTTGCGGAATCTTGGAATGTCTTATAGTTCTTGGAATCATGTTCTTGCTAATTGCTCAAGGCGGCTGCGTTCTGCTTTGGTTGGCAATAAAAAAATTGGAGAATATATATACATATATCGTTGTGGATTTAATTTTTTAAGCAGGAAGATGATTTGTATATTTTCATAATTAAATAATTTCAAGCATTGCTATATAGTACAAAAAGAGGTTATACGAATAATACACGAATAACGTGGCATGAAGTTTTACACCTGAATCTTAGGGATTGTGGGGCCCATATCCGATGCATGATTTGCTCTAACGGCTCTACGTCTCTCTCGTTTACGAAATTCATTTCTCATTTCATATAGAGTATAGATTTTTATAAATATATAAATATATATATATATATATATATATATATATTTATTTATTTATTTATTTATCTTTAATCAAGTAATTCCACATATAATGTTGTAAGATCAAATTTCAATTCTAGGTTTAGAATCTTGAATCGAACCTTTGAAATTATTTAAACTGAGGTTAATATATAATAATTTAGGGAAAATAAGTATTTTGGCTCTTTATCTTTATTTTTTTTAATTTAGTCTCATATTATTATTTTTTGTCAATTTAATCTTTTATCTTATAAATTATTGTTAATATGGTCCTTTTGATAGAATTCAGTTACCCCTTAACAGAAGTGATAATATGTCATTGATTGGTGATAATCACGTCATAATTACATTATCAACACGTTATAATCACGTCATCATCGTTAATAACATGTTATCTCTTCCATTAAGGGGTGATAGAATCTTAACAAAATGACTACATTGTAAACAATTTAGAAGATAAATAATCAAATTGATAAAAAAAAATGAGACCAATTTTTTTAAAAAAGGAAAAGAGTATAGAGTCATCATGAACTTTTACCTTTTACAAATCATCACTATAAACTTAATTTTTTTAATTAATACTTAAACTTTAATTAATGACCCAATAAATCGTTCCATTAATCATATGTTAAATCGCTAACAGAGATGTCACTTGACATCATTCTACCCATCCAAACTCATTAAATCTAGACCGTTGATATTTTTATTCATTAAACATCATTTTTTAATTATATTTTACTCTTAACAAATTAAATAAAAACTAAATTATTTTTAAAAAATTTAAATTAATTATTTTTTAAATTAAATTAAATTAAAAATATTTCAACCTTTCAGTTATGGAGTTCTAAGATTTAGAATTGGATGAGAGGAAAAAAAAAAAGACAATGTTTGGTACTCAAAAATTGAGACGTGCACGTGCATTGCACGTGTGCATTTTCATCCAAAAACTAATGTATATTACCATTTTGTAGCACCGTACACAACTCGCAAAGTAACGAGTCATTTATATATTTTTAAAATAACATAACCAAAGTGTAAATCACATATAGTACAAGAAATTTTTTTTGAAGTTTTTCCTAAAAATAATATAGTGACCATGTTAAAAAAAATGGTAAGAAAAATAGTAACATGAATTTTTAAAAAATTTCAGTGAAATTTTGATAGATTATTTAATTTAATAATTAATATATTAAACAAAAATAATTAATAAAATTAATAAAATATAAAAAATATATGAAATTAAATAAAGTGAAATTTAAACTATATAAATAAATGTAAAATTATTAACTTAAAATTATTAAAATAATGTGCATATATAAATATATATGTTTTAAATTTAAATAATATAATTATAATCAAATAAATAAATAAATAAATAAATAATAAATAAATTAGAATGATTATTTATATAAACGTGTGACTAACTGTCAAATGTATGACGTATATACATATGGGTCAGGAACATGAGGTAGTGAGGCAGACCTTATAGACGACAAATTTATAATAAAAGGCATCGATTTTCAGAGTTATGAATTGTGCGCATAAACTGAAGACTTAAATTATTTCATCAGTTATGTAATTGTTTATAATAATAATATAGTAATATGTTATTGTTATAGACACTTATTTGTATACATTTTGTTGCGTTTGAATTGTTGAAATAATTAATGCTCTACTTAAGAAGTTCTAATTCTTAAGTTAGATGACATTAGTTTTGTATATTTAACAGTTAAAGATAATGATGATAATTGATATATTTCACAATGAATATTGCGTGAAAAAATAGTACTTCTCAAATTATAACGAGTAAGATTGATATCCTAGTTCATTAAAAGAAAAATCAACACAAAATTCCTTTAAACATGAACGCGATTGGTTCTAGAGCTCAAAAGAAAATTGAGTTTTTTATCCTTCATATCCTTCTACTCTAGAGCTCAACACAAAATTGGTTTTTTTTTTTGGAGACACCAAAAATTTGAATTTTCGATGGATTTTTAGAAATTCTTCATAGAGATAATTGACAATAATCTCTGAATTTCTTAAAGTGTAGGTTTGATCAAGTTTTACACAATTTGAAAGGTGAGAACGTGAATTTAGAGAGAGAAAATAGAATTGTGAGGCTAGAGAAAAAAAGTGAGACCCATTAAAGTTTACCTATTATCAAGGTTATAAGTAAAAAATAAGAGCTGTTGATAAAATTTGACACAAAATCAATGGTTTCAATCATGTGGAGCATTATTTGGGAGCATGTGAAACGTTTCACATAACATACGCGGGTGTAGCATCTCCTCTGCGCCCGCGCCCTTTTTCACATTAATGATTAAACAAGTTGATTTGTATGGATGTTGTGATGTTGAGGCGTAGTTGGTGTCCACACGGTATAATATGGTATCTGGTCAGTTGCATTTCATGTGGCTTCTATAGCCACCACTAAACATGCAAGCTGCACACAACATATCTTGCTTTGTTTAGTCCTCACACGTTCTCTGTGTGTGCGCCTGTCTCCATGTGGCTATGCCATGCTATATTTGCAACTCTCTTGTCTTCACATCCACACACACCTTTCCTCTCTCAGCTAGCTCATCAAAATAAAACTGACAAACTTTCTTTGTCCTTCCTTTACAGTTCTGTTTCTATTTTTATGTCGTTACAAAAGTAAACTCGAAGGGGGAATGTGAAGAAAATAAAAGCTCCACACAATCATCTGGGCCCGTGGATTGGACTCTTGGACAACAGGGCAATTATAAAGAAAAAAAATAGATCTGGGCCTACTATTTGGACTCGAAGACCAACTATAAGACCCAACCGAGACTTCAGTCCAGCATCTTCAACGACCTAAAAGCGAAATGACAAGAAACAAAGGACCAGCGGATTGGTTGGTGCTCAGTATCAATTCACAGTAATATGAAAATGAAATTATATCATGATTGAAGTAATGATAAAACTTACGTATCATAACACATAAATCATAGTCATGGTTCAATATTTAGAATATAAGAACAAATTCATGAATATATAAAATATCCACATTATTATGGCCAAAAAAATTGTATTCACTATGAAAAATATATTAAGCCAGCTATGTTAAACTAACACGAGATGAACCGCACAGATGGTAAACTATGGATTCGGGTTGTGATGATAAATAGTTTACAAACGGGTACTTGAGTGGTGTTACCAATATTGTTAGTGTAGTTAGGTTAGTTAAAAAATTGGTTGGGTTCGTCTAATGACTTAACAATTAATTTCTAGTTGGTTACCTCGCTTTTCTAGTCTATGTAAGCCACACTTTGCCTTATTGCACACGCCTCTTTTATTTGAATCAAGTTGATATATTTTCAATTTCACACTTTTTCTCAATTCTCTTTTTGGCTCTTATCATGTTTCTTAACATGATATCAAAGCTCACTTTGTGATACGAGACGTTTTGCAGAAGATTTCTTACAATATCGTTGTGGCATAAGATAGTTTATGATTATAATTTTTTTTATTTTGTCTTTATTATTTAGATAATTTAGGATATTTGGAATTTTTTAATTTGTTGTTCAGGAAATTTTAGATCTTTCATAATTTTTAAAAAATCTTTTCTTTAATAGGTTATTTAATTTGATTTGATTAAGATTTTATAAGAAACTATTATTTGATTAGTATTTTTGAATAGGATTTTATATTTAATTAGGATTTGATTAGAATTCTTTATTTAATTACGATTCTTAATTAGGGTTGGCTGTCATCATTCTATAAATACCTTATGTTATGTTCTACTTAGTAAGAAATTTGCCTTTGAATAAGTAAAATTTCTAATTTTTCTTTAAGCATGGATTTGCTTGTGTATCTTTGAGGCTTAGTTGAGTGCTAGCCTTATGTATCATGCTTAACATGCTACGTCAATTGGTATCAGAGCAGGTTCATTAGCCAGTGGCACAGTTAGAGGAGGCGATTGTTTTCCTGACGATTATCGAAAAACTGAGACCTCATGATCCATTGTAGATCATGAGGGGGCATTGAGTACTTTTGAGCAACAAGCAGATCTCATAGCCCAGCGTTTGGAACGACACTTTGACGAAATCTTGGATTGACTTGACACTCTAAGCATAGGCACCAATAGAAACCGAAACGATTATAGGAGACATGTTCGAGATGATGTAGATCGTGGATAGCCTATCGGCAAATTTGTTTCTGGAAACGAGCATAGATAATAGGCCTACATAATGATTCAGATGAAGAAAATGATTACTTTGAAGAACTTGTGGGGAACGCTAGACGTGGGAGACATGGTGATGGTGATAGAGATTCCCACAATTCTCAACAAAAGGTAGATATTCCTTAGTTTGATGGGACTTTGAATATTGAAGAATTTCTGGATTGGATAGTAGAGATAGATAGATGCCTTGAATATATGAAGATTCCAAAGGAGAAAGGGATGTTGTAGTGACTTTTTTTAAAAAACCTTTAAATACTTACAAGTGTACGAGCCGTATCAAATTACAGTTGAGCAAGTACGAGGTTGATCCCATAGAGACTTAAAGTTAATTTTAAGTATTAAAAAATTCTTTTTAATCTAGTCACACAAATTGATGAGTTGAAAATGCAAAAATTAAATTAAATAAATAACTAAAATAAAAAAACAAATTAAAAGAAAACAAGTAAATAAATTTGGTTTCAATCAGATGTAAGATGACTAAAGTTCAGAATCCACCAAGATTAATTTTAATATTAACTATGTCAAATTATTATACTCAGATAATTTATCTCATGAACATCTAGCAGCAAAGTATATGCTCACGAAAAATCTATCAATGAAGTTTTAAAAATAATAATCAAGTGTGTGATAAAATTTTTCTAATTAATAGTAAATTATCAAATCATCAAATGTATCTCTAATAAGAAATCACAATTGATATCTAATAATTATCACCAACATTCAGATAACACAAATAAATTATAAAACATGAGAAAAATATGATTTAATTTATCTAAAAATTCATTCATATAATCTAATAAAAAAAATAAAATCAATTTGCATTAAATCTTAAAATTGAATAAAAATAATTCAACATAATAATATCAAAACAATTAAAATTTCATCATCTCTTTAATATAAAGAATTTAATAAGACATAAAAAAATTAAAACACAATACAATTATGTCCCTAAAATTCTTTATACTGCTCTTCTTCTCTGCACTGCGCCGTCACAGCATCACTTGTTGCGCTTTTGTGTTTTTTTTCTCTCCCTGCGTCAATTGCTGCTTATTTATATATATGTTGCACGGCCTCATCCAGTAGCTTTTAATTTGAACACTATTTCACTTAATTTTGAGATCAGGGCCCATTATCATTTTTGCAACTTTTGATTTGCTTCAGCTTGCCACTTTTGCACCGTGGGCCCAAATTTTGCTTTTATTTTGCATGTAGTTTGACCATGGCAGCCCTTCCTTCATTTGTTGATGTAGTCACGGCCCACTTGATTAATGTTGTGCCACACCTTCATATGCTCACTTTTTTCCATATTCAAAGTGAGTTGGGGTTTGTAATTTGGGTTTCATCACCTTTTATTCAAATTAATCATTTAGTCCTAAAAATTATTACAATAATTAAATTAATAATTTTTTAATAAATCAATCAATAATATTATAAAATCACTAAAATCAAATATAATGAGATATAATAATATTTATTTTTTATAAAAAAATATATAAAAATTAGACTATTATCATAACTCTCAATCAATTTATTGCTAGTCCCAAGTAATAGAAGCGACTTAAAACAAAGTTTAAAGTGAAAATCATCCTACTCAGAAATATCAGTCATGTATCAGAATACCATAATTGTCACAAAAACTCTACCATCATCAAACTCAAAGTGTGAATAATATAGCTACTATAACGTATATTTATTGTCTCCAAATATCACATCTAGAATCTTCATCAGAAAACATCTTTCAACCATATATAATTCTCACAAAAGTTGCACTCACTAATGAAAATTACTCAGAAATATGGTGTCACTCATTACAAGTATATGTGAGTAGAGTAGTAGATACAAATCAAAACAAATATCTCACATATAAAATGATATAAAGAACGCCGAGAAAATAAAACAAATATCATTTCATGAAAAGATGCAAAGAAAATATTTTACATCACACCTTAAGATTAGTCATGTACATTGGAAGAGTCATGCAATCCCTTAAGATTAACTAGTACTTAAATAAGCTTATAATGTGGCTAAGAAAAAAAATATGAAAGTTAAGGGAAACAATGAAAATCAAAAGTGTTTCAAGAATATTTAGAAGCCTGATTTCTATACTTTCAACACAATTTTCTTAACCTTTTGTAAATCACTTTTTTTTTTCAAACTCCTAAACCAGATTTTCTTTTTCACTTCTTTTCGCAATTTTTTTTTTCAACTTTGTAGCTTTTTGAAAAAAAAATTCCTTTTCTTTTTCTTTTTTTCTTCTTGCACTTTCACTTTGCCTTTTTTTTTTTCATTTTTCTCTTTTTTCCTTCCCTTATTCTGTCCTATATTGTAATAATATTACTTCTTTCCTAAAACACTTTAGGAAAGGGTTAAGAAAGAAAGACTCGATAAATAGGCTCAAAGGGGTTACTAGTGGCAATATGTGAAAGAGTAAAAATATTATTCCAAGACTCAAAATAAAAGATATGGCCTAATATCATCTCTCAAGGAAACACATTTCTACCAACTTCTATGACATCACATTAAATACAAGTGTGATATAAAACTTCTCTCTAGCCAAAACAAAAATTAAATGACCTAGTGAAAAAAAAATCATGAGCACTAACAATAAACATTGAATGACCAAGAAAATACTCTCATAATAAAAATAAATGGCTCAAAATTCACTCGGCAAAAATATGATATCCACAAGCATTTATCAAGTTTTTTAATTATTTCAATTTTTCAACAAAGAGACAAGCAGAAGCAGCTATGAATAATGTGAAACAAGTTGAGTAAGATGATAGAAAAAATTTTCTCACAAAAATGACATAATGATAACATGACTAAAATTCAAGTAACTTCCACCCCCAATCAAAACTAAACATTGTCCTCAATGTTTCAAATTAAATCTAGACTTAAGAAATAATTACAAATATGCATCAAATAAATTATTGAGACAAAAATAAACAGAATAATGGGGAGGAGTCACATACCTGAAATGCTTAGCAATTATATAGAGAAGACAAGAAGATGATAACTACATCTTGACAATGATTAGCAACGATAAAAATAAAAAAAAATAAAATACAGTAAAATGAAATAAATAATCATGCATACTAAAATAATTTTTTTTTGAATTTTTTTTATTTTTTTTGCTGGCTGATATTATTTACATCCCCGTACAAAGACTCCGAAATCTGGAAAGCACTTAAACAGACTCAATAAAAAAAAACTTAAATTAAAAACTTACCATAGTTTTAGTAGACAAGATCGTCTATCAAAGTATCTTCTACATCTGGATCTTTCAACTCGATGTACAACTTCAATCACTAACCATTTACTAAAAATGTTGCTTAAAGGCCTTGCTACCTTGCTAATATCATTGATAAACCTCCTGTAAAAACCTATGTGCCCTAAAAAAGATTTAATTTCTTTCAGAGATTTAGGGGAAGGAATGTTAGAAATCAAGTCAACTATAATCTTATCAACCTCAATGTCATCTTTAGATATGACGTGACCATCTTCAGTATTAACATGATTCAAGTATGCTAATAATGGATCATTACAACTAAAATACATAAATGATTCATGAGCTAAACTATCAATCAAATTCAATTCATGCACCTCATTATTATTATCATCAGGCATTTGTTTACTAATATGAAAAATATTAAACTCAATAGTCATGTTCCCAAATGATAGTTTCATCATACCACTCCTACAATTAATCAATGTATTAGATGTAGTAAGGAATGAGTGACCCAAAATAACATGAATTGGGGGATAAGGACCACAAATAAGCTTAGTATCAAGTACAACATAGTCAACAGGAAAGTAGAAATTCTCAATTTTTAGCAACACATCCTCAATAATGCCTCTAGGATATTTAACAGATCTATCAGCTAATTGGACAATCATCTTGATTGATTTCAACTCCCCTAAACCCAACTGCAAGCAAGCAAAATAAGGCAACAAATTAACACTTGCACCTAGATCTAGTAAAGCTCTCTCAACATGATGATCCCCAATTTTACAAGTAATAGTGGGTGATCCAGGGTTTCTATACTTAACAGAATATTTATTGAGAATCACAGAACTTACTTACTCTGTCAAAAAAGCCTTATTGGGAACATTAGACTTCCTCTTCACAGTAAGAAAATCCTTCAAGAATTTAACATATGCAGACATCTGTCTAATAACATTAAGAAAATGCAAGTTAATTTGCACATGTTTAAAAATCTCTAAAATATCACCTAAATGCACATTATTCTTAGGATTTACTAATCTATGAGGAAAATGAGCCCTAGGCACATACTCCTTAACTTCAGGTTCTATAACTTTAGGAGTAGACACATTAAGCTTTGACGACACATTATACTTATCTGAGTTATTCCTAAGGGTGGTGATAGACTAAACCTACTCATTTTTCCTATTAGAGCTAAATGTCTCATGAACTGCATATTGTCCTTTGAGATTAGGGATAGGCTGACTAGAGAACCTTTCTTTCTTTCTTTCTTTCTTTCTTTCTCTCTCTCTCTCTCTCTCTCTCTCTCTCTCTCTCTCTCTCTCTTTCTCTCTCTTTCTTTTTCTGCCATCTGAACTTCCAACTTTGCTATAACATTAGTGTGCACTTGAGTAACATTCTTTATCTCTTGAATAACATTGGTAGTCACTTAGCTGGTATTTCTCATCTCTTGCATAAATTGACCAAGAGTCTCCTTTAATGATGATTGTTGCCTAGACTGACCTACTCCTTGATTTGGGAAATATGATGGCTATTGGTAAATTTGATTAGGCTGTTAGAACTGAATCTGACTCTCCATAGGTTGACCACCTAAATTACCTGAAAAGTTATTTTGCTTCCAAGAAAAATTAGGGTAATTTTGCCAATTAGGATTATAAGTATTTGAAAAAATATTAGCAAAAGATTTCGCTATTATATTTTCCTGCTCAACAAAACAATCATTATTAGATGCATAATAGAGCACATAGAAGAAGCATGCCTATTACTCTCACAAAATGCACAATTTTCCTATTGGATATTATTAGTCAGATCAACTTTTTTATTGAGTGATAGAGACTTAACTTCACGTGCAATAACATCTAGTCTAACTTTAGTATTTGTATCATCACTAACCTCATATAAACCTCCCTTCTTAGGTTGGATGGATCTATCCATACGATTAGTAAAGTCCCACTGTTGAGAATTTTTAGACAAATCCTCAAAAAATTGATAATCCTCTTGTGCATTCAAATTCAAAAATGTGACACCATTCATAGACTCAACCAAATCCTTATTAGATTGTGTCAACCCATTATAAAAATACTGCACAAGGCATTATTTTTCAAAACCATGTTGAGGGTACCTCGCAAGCAAATCTTTAAATGTCTCCCAACTTTCAAAGAATTTTTTATGGTCTTCTTGATAAAAATCTGAAATTTTCCTTTTCAAAGAATTTGTTTTGGACATACAAAAATTTAGATAAAAACTTTTGGCACAACATTTCTCATGACGTAATAGAGTTAGAAAGTAAAGAATTAAGCCAAGTTTTTGCTTTATCTTTTAATGAAAAAGGAAAGAGATGCAAATGCACAAATTCAGCAGAAAAATTTTGAAACGTATATGTTTTACAAATTTCTAAAAAATCATTGACATGCAAGTATGAGTCTTCCATATCTAAGCCATGAAAAATTAAAAGTAGATTGATAACTTGAGGTTTAATCTCAAAATGGGTAGTAATAATAGCAAATAAAACAATGCATGAGGGTGGATTCATAGATATTGGGCAAAATAATTCCCTAAGTGGTCTAACATCATCTCTTTGCACAGTCACATCTATCTCTATTATGGGTTCTATATCAATTCTCACTAATATATGCGTATGATCATGAACCCAAATTGACATGCAATGCACAAACAACAAAAAATAAAATTAAAAAAAATAAAGCAATTAAATTTAAACAAATAAAAATAAGATAAGGCAAATAAGAAAATAAATAAATAAATCAACTAGTAGAAGGAAAAAATTTTTACAAATACTTAACTTTAACTAACTAAGTTCCCGATAATGACGCTAAAAACTTGTTATGACTTTTTTCAAAAAACCTTTAAATACTCTTAAGTGTATAAGCCGTACCGAAATACAATTGAGCAAGTACGATGTCAATCCCAAAGAGACTTAGAGTTAATTTTAAGTATTAAAAAATTCTTTCTAATTTAGTCGCACAAATTGATGAATTGAAAATACAAAAATTAAATTAAATAAATAACTAAAATACAAAGTAAATTAAAAGAAAACAAGTAAATAAATTTAGTTTCAACCAGATATAAGATGACTAAGGTTCAGAATCCACTAAGATTAATTTTAACATTAATTATGTCAAATTATTATACTCAAATAATTTATCTCATGAACATCTAATAACAAAACATGTCCTCACGAAAAATCTATCAATGAAGTTTTAAAAATAATAATCAAATGTATGATAAATTTTTTTAATTAATAGTAAATTATTAAATTATCAAATATATTCCTAATAAAAAATCACAGTTAATATCTAACAATTACCATCAACACTCGATAACACAAATAAATTATAAAATATGAAAAAACATGACTTAACTTATTTAAAAATTCATTCATATAATCTGTTAAAAAATAAAAATAATTCATATTAAATTTTAAAATTAAGTAAAAATAATTTAATATAATAATATCAAAATAATCAGAATTTTATTATTCTTTTATTATAAAAAATTTAACAAGACATAAAAAAATTAAAATATAATAAAATTATTTCACTAAAATTTTACATACTAATCTTCTTCTCTGCACTGCGCCGTCACTACATCACCTGTTGCGCTTCTACGTTTTTTTTTTCTCTTCTTGCGATTGCTGCTTATTTATATATATGTTCCACTGCCTCATCTAATGACTTTTAATTTGAGCACTATTTTTCTTAATTTTGTGATCAAAGCCCATTAACATTTTGCAACTTTCGATTTGCTTCAGCTAGCCACTTTTGCACCGTGGGCCCAAATTTTGCTTTTATTTTCCATGTAGTTTGACCATGGCAGCCCTTCCTTCATTTGTTGATGTTGTCACGACCCACTTGATTAATATTCAAAGTGAGCATATCTTCATATGCTTACTTTTTGCAATATTCAAAGTGATATGGGCTTTGTAATTTGGGTTTCATCACCTTTTATCCAAATTAATCATTTAGTTTTGAAAATTATCACAATAATTAAATTAATAATATTTTTTAACAAATCAATTAATAATATCACAAAGTTACTAAAATTAAATATAATGAGATATAATAATATTTATTTTTTATAAAAAAATATATAAAAATTAAGTTATTATGAGGTGTGTATTAAAAGGTAGAGCTTCTATTTGGTGAAAAAAGTTATAGTTGAGGAGGAACCATGAAAAAAAAACATTAGCCAAAACGTGGTTCAGGATGGAGCAACTTTTAAAACAAGAATTTCTCCTCCTTAATTATGAGTTTTTTTTGTTCCAACAAAGGTGCTATTGATGTCAGAAATCTCTTTATGATTATGTTTCAAAAGAGGAGAACGACTTGAGGGATTCCATATATATAACCATTATTCAAGAACTTACTCTTGATAAAGAAAATGTTGCGCATGAATATCAAGAAGAAAGAGTAAAGTGTCTGACTTGTCAATAGTCATTACCGTATGAGACTGAAGTTGGAGTCAAGGAGGTGGCTGATGATCCATTGGAGGAGCCAATAAAAGAATGTTTGGAGTTTGTGACAACCACACATTGAGGCCACTAAAACAAAGGTTGAGATATCCAATGAGAATTTGGAAGTTTTGGGAGTTTTATAAGAAATTCAAAAGGATCATAATATTGAGGTTGTAATAGATAAGATGTTGTCCTCTCTTGCAACAATTGTTAATAGAGAGCAAGTATTGGATAAATCTAAAAATGAAGAAATAATTTCTATCAAGGAAGGCACTATGCTTTTAATTGACAAGTATATTCATGTTATGCTATACACTATGGAAATTTCCAAAATATGTAATGTGGTAGACATTTACCAATTTCATCCTTCAAACTTGAGGTCGAGTTTTTCTCAAGTGGAGAAGAATGACGTGGAACATTTTGTAGAATATTTTTTACTATATCGTAATCGTCGTGGCATAGGATACTTTATAATTATAATTTTTTTATTTTATCTTTATTATATAGATAATTTATGATATTTAGAATGTTTTAATTTGTTATTTAGGAATTTTTAGATATTTCTTTATTTTAAAAAATCTTATTTTTAATAGGTTATTTGATTTGTTTTGATTAAGACTTTATAAGAAACTATTATCTAATTAGTATTTGAATAAGATTTTATATTAAATTAGGATTGATTAGAATTCTTTATTTAATTAGGACTCTTAATTAGGGTTGGCCGCCACCACCCTATAAATACCTTATGTTATGTTCTACTCAATAAGAAATTTGCCTTTGATTAAATAAAATTTCTAATTTTTCTTCAAGCATAGATTTTTAGTGTATTTTTTAGGCTTAGTTGAGTGCTAGCCTTGCCTATTACGCTTATCTCGCTACATCACATGGTACCATGAAGAGCTATATTTTTCTGCATTTTCTTTCTTTTCCCCTTTTCCAACATTAGATATTTGTTGCTCTACACTTTTCTCACACAACATTCATCTCTTCAACTTCTTTTTCGCCATGAACAGATTCTTTACGCTTTATAACTACTTTAATCCCTTCATTGAGAAAATTATTCTCCTATTTTACCATATTTTCATTTTTCATTTCTCAAAAAATAAAGCAATTTTTCTTCCTCAGATTCCTTCATATTGTGGTGTAGTGGTTCAACACTAGTCTATGCTTCACTTTTTGTTCAGTGGTTCAATGTTTGTCTTGAGAATTTAGTTTTTGATCGATGGTTAGTGCGATGAGGTACTAAGATTTTACTCAACAAAAAATAATCTCATTCTTATCTCTAGTCAATGGTTTACTTGTTACATGTGGTAAATATGTTGATTTGCTCAATTTTGTAGTTTGTGCTGCACCACTTGCTAGTCATCAACAATGTTTAGGTGCTTGTTGATATGGGCAGCAGTGCCATAGACCAATTATCTCTTGCTTTAGAGCACAATTTTTGAGTTCATGTGAATGTGTGTTCTTTTTCTTTAACTCATTTTCTTTCAACTTGTGGTTATTTTGCCACAAATTTTGCTTCCAACTTTGTTTCAATTTTTGATTCAGTTAAAGCTATCTTACTCAGTTTTAATTTAATTAATGATTATTTTTCCCAAATTGGGATTGTTTGGCACATTTAATATGCTTTTTGGAGGCCTACAAAGTCCTAATTTTGAGCGACTAATGAACAATGATAATTTCGGTTAGTCAATTCATTTCAAATTCAATTTCATCTTCATTTTCATCGATGATCATTTCGGCTTAATTCACTTTGTGTGTGACAAAAGCCATGGAGACGTTGTAAGATGATTGAGAGGCCCAAAAAAAGGTCAAAGACTTTTAGGAGCTACCAATCTTGGCCATCACCATAATTTCATATTTTTAGTTTTTTTTTATTTTCCGCTGTGATTATGGATCAATTCATTGTATTTTACAGTTAGTGATTGTTAATTGATTAGTTGAGTTTTATTATTATTGATCCCAAGCTGAAGATACTAAGTACACATCCTCCAGCTTGTGGGGGACTTTTATTGGTTTTGTTAGTGTAGTTAGGTTAGTTAAAATTTCAATTAAACTAGTTTGGTTACTCAATAATTTGTTCCTAGTTGGTTGCCTTCTCTATTCTATGTAAGCCACATATTGCTATAACATTTTTAATTCTAGTTCATTTTCAGTTTCATACTTGATCTTAATTCTCTCTTTAGCTCTTGCTATGTTTCTCTACAAGTGACATGAATTATTGCTATAACAACTAAAATTATTTAAACCTTATTGCTCAATAAAATGAACTCTATCCGCTAAAATTCTACTTGATGATTGGATTCAAATATACTATGTTCCCTGTGATATGATGTTATGTTAGAAAGAAGGGGAAATAAAGAAATAATAGTTGTATTTTCTTAAATGTGAGGATTACTTTATATAACCAAATTAATTGCAATGGTAAATTAGTATTGATCTAGACTAGATTTTAGATTCCTGAATCCCAATCTACTGGGCTATGGCACAAGCCCGACAATTTTCGAAGCCCACAGAGGTCTACAGCAGCCCAATAAACGATAGACCCACTTTCTAGAATGAGTTTAGGGTTGTAATATAATCTCATAATAAATGAGGATAAAGGGATAAAATCTCTAGATAATCGACTAGATTCCTAGATATAGAAAAACTAAATCCCTAGATGATTGCTTTCAAAGTAAGCAACCCTCACACTATAAATGCAAGATTTAGCCACTCAAGTATGCTCTAATCCTTCACACACTATCCTCTTAGTGTAAACCTTAACTTAAGCATTGCAATACCTTACAAGTGCATAATCTCCTTCTTTGCCATGATATTGTTAGGCACCACCTTCTTCAACCATCCTAATCAAGACCAAGTACACTACCATTGATCTTGGTTCAAAACAAGTGCCATCAAGGAGAAGTTGAAATTAATTTAGTCGCATAAAAAAGTGTCATCCTTAATATTGACAATCAACCATTATAGTGTAAGGAATTGGCAATGACATAGCTTGGAGTTGACTTAATTCATGGAGTGCTCAGCAAATAAATATATAAATTTTTGTGTAGAGGGAGTTAGGGGCCATTATTAGTTGTACATAAGTTCACTAGACTTCTATAAAAAAAATTATCTTTTTCTTTATCATAATGTACACTCATAAATTGAAGGGGGGAAATTGGTGCAAACAGCTAGTTATTTAGGTGTCATGAATATTCTACTAATAGGCAAATTAATATTTTCTCTTGTTTTGCAATTATTTTGGTTGAATTTTGGTATCATACTTTTTGCTTTGGTATCTAATATACTTCTAAGTAGTTGTCATATTGGTATATGATACGTATCATATTGGATTGGATACTCTTTAGATACTTTAAGATATTTCAAACTTATATTTGTTCAATTATTTTTTGAATTTTTGTGCCAATACAAGTAGGATAACACAATACAACAACAATAACAACCAAGCCTTTTCCCACTAGGTGGGGAAGTAGGATAACACAATGATTAAATAAATTATAGTATTTTATTATGTCTACATTGACTAAAAGTTAACTTATGAAACATTTATGTTTTTATTTTAATTTAGGGTTTGTGTTTTTATATTAATAATATATTAATTTTATATGTTATATCTTAGACGTATTATGTCTTATAATTTTTTAAATTTTTTGTATCCATGTATTAATGTCGTGTTGTATTTGTGTTTTGTATTTGTATCTAGATTGTGCTACCTAGATATAATGATATGGTACAACAATCACATTTTTGCCTCCTCTTGGTCAACCAACCTACTTGGATTAAAGCACTCAATCCCCATCCGGCCATTTGAAGAATACGAACTACCCTCAGATGGGGGAGTTGCCTTGCCACAAAACCCAATGGTAAATTATCCAATACTGGGCAATCGGTCATCCAAGGACCCTGACATTAAAAATGACAGGTGTTAGCATTTCATACATTCTGATCATAAAAAAATATCCCACGTAGTGTGTGTTTGAGAACCAGTTAGGTATCCCAAACGTACGTTGAATTGCATAGAACGGAGAGCCAAGTTTGTTTGGTTAAAATTTGATAAAAGTGAGTTTGCACTGTTTCAACGTGAATTTGGTTCCAACTGACGTTGGAGTGAAAGCAAGAAATTCTTGCTTTTGGGTTTTGGGTTACAATTTTATCTTTATCATTCATTTTGTCAAACTCACTTTTAAAATAAAAGTTATCAAACATAAATCACATTAATACAAATTTACTTTTAACTAAACTTAAATTTATAAACATACATTCAACCAAACTTAAGTTTACCAACTTCAATCCAAACACACACCTAGTCATTGCAATCATGAGGAGTAGGTACATTACATAACCCCCCAAAAGGTAGCACCTTGATCCCCTATAAATAGTAGTGACATCAACTTAATCTAGTGAGTTCTCTTTAGCCTATATACTCGATATCCACCTTATTTACATACTGACTTAGACATCAGAGTGCTTTTGCAAATATCCTCCTAGGTCATCTTCGGCCAAGCATTTCACCTCCTGCATGACTAAGGCAACTGAAAAGCACCCCGAGCATACGTGGTAGGAACATTCGTACTTCCTAGGTTTTAACTTACAAGTTTCATTTATTCTTTTCTGGACATATATAACGATAGAAGTAGTTGATTTTATTAGAGATGTCACATGAAAGAGATAGCTAGAGAAAAGATTTTTTTTTAGTTTATTAGAAGTTTTTTTTATTATCATAAATTGAGTTTTTAAATTCTATTTAAATTCGAAATTCCTTCAGTATCCTTATATTTTAATAGGTACCAGTACTTAATCAACATGGCATATTACTATTGGTTAGTTTATAATATATTTTTTTCAATAATAACTTGTTGTGCTGCAAAGCTTAGGAATTATGGGAAGATGAGGAATCCTTTGTGACAGATAATGAGAGTTTCATTGTGGATTTGTATTTTGAGAAGAGTATTGGTCATTGAAGACGGCTAGTGATGCTATATATTTTGCAGCTTGCAGGTGTTGTGAATGAGCATGAGATGTTTTTTTATATTAACAACCACAGTTATTGTTGCAAGTGAACTTAGGGTGAACTAGAAGTGTAAATTTTTTCGATAACTGCATCTATGTGACACATTTTTATTGGATGTATCTCAAGGATACCAGTATCCTTAAAAAAGTGAGGATAGTAGAGAAAGGTCCATTTTAATTTTAATTTGTTTCAACTATCTTATGTATTATAATTATAATTTAAAATTTAGTGTTTGATCTTTCACGATATATAAAATTTAGGAAATTATTGATAATGGATTAATTAATACATATTTTATAAAATGACTTAGATGAATAAATTTTATTTGTGATTTTATTCATGTTAGCCTTTTTTCTATTATAGAAGATATATTTTAAACATATTATATACTATTTTATTTTTGGTGAATATATTATTTGCTTTTTGATATTTCATCAACATCTATTAAATATCTAGATTTTTTATTCTTAATTCTGGTTTTTCTTATTATTTCAAAATTCTATTTGTCACCATACCTATTTTTTAGTAAGGGAATTTCTATTTCATTCATTGTTTAGAATTTTGTTTGTTGATATTTATTTATTTCCTTTCTTGTAAATTTCTTAGTCTCAACATAGATGATCTGTCTTTAATTAGACTAGAGAGGTGGATTAGTCGAAGCACGCGTAAGTTAGCCTGGACATCATCTAATTATAATACAAGAAAAACTATTTATTTATTTCCTTAGCTTTCTATAAGTTCTTTTTTGGTATAGAATTCCTTGTTGTTCATGACATGTATTATGTTAGGTTTTAAATATATTTAATGTTTAATTACTCCTTTTAAGTTTTAATAATTATTTTTTAAAGTTTAATTTCTTGTATTTTTAAATACTTGTCAAATTTAGTTTTGAAATTTCCACCCTTGCATTGCATGAGTTCACATACTAGATAGAAAAGAAATTAGAACTAATAAAAAAATAATAATATAGAATGTGTAAATAAAAATAAGTTTGACCTTAAAATTACTAAAGTGTAATCGAAGGAAAAAAAAATAAAAAGTAATGATGAGAGAGTTTGAATAAACAAAAGAAAAAAGTGTGTCAACACCCACGGTAAAATAAAGTATATCTATGTATCTATCTATAAACATTACAAAAGAGAAAGTTATTCTACTGTAGCATCAACAATGGTGGCCCACGTGTTGGTCTATAGGAAAAAAATTTCCCATCTAAAGTTCTTTTTTTCTTTTCTTCTACTATTTGCTGCAATATTACATTGCTGTCCGAAGCTTTTTGTTTTGGTGAAACGTTGGATTAAAGATAAATTTGTCTTTTCATCAGAATTTTCATTTTGTTTTTGTTTTCAATTTACTATAGTGCCTTTCACTTTTTTTTTTAAGTTGAAATATTTACGTTTGTTAGATTGAGTGCTCTTCTATTTTTACATGAATTTCTCTTTCTTCTTTCTCTTTTGAATTTCTCTTTCTTTATTCTCTTTTCTCTTTCTTTTGAATTATTTTGCATTATTTAACCATTTTGATTATTTTGCATATATTTCACGGGTGTTACCAGATTTGGAGAGTTTATAATTAGTATTTAAGATAGTATACAAAGATACTTACCCAATAATTATTTTCACAATTATTTAAACAAAACAATTTAGAAAGAATATGATATAAGACACATGAGTATGTTAAATATAATAATCATGCTTTGACTTCAATATAAAATTCTTTAAATTTTAATTGTTTTGAATTAAATTTTAATTTATTAGATACATTCAATATATGAATTTCAATATACAAGCCAAATATTGTACTATTTTTTTTAAGAATAAGACTCTTTTAAAGTGAAGTTATGCATAAAGTGAGTAAATAAAAATGTATTTATTTTTAAATTTTTAGTAAATTAAGATCATAATATATTTTAAACTAAATCAATAATAAATGCATTATTACTTGCCCACTTTACACATATACTTTCTTTAAAGAAATTTTTTTCCTTTTTTTTAATGATCTTAGTCCTAAAATATATTTTTTATACCACTATTGTAACTATTTTCTACACATGGGCAATATATTGAATTATAATGGAGTTATCATATAACTATAAATTCTTTTTGGTACCATTATGAAAATTTAATTTAAAGAAGAATTCTTAAAACTTCAACTTCTAATTTCAAGACAAAATTAGTATAAATATGTAAGCATAATAGCACGTAATCCCAATACTCAAGTGCCATGTAAAATTAGTAGCTATGAGTGAAATTAATGTGTTATTTTTATTTAGTCTATTTAAATTGTATAAGCTAAATATATAGGTTACAAAATATGGGAATTTAGGTTACCAAGATTTATCGTGGTTCTGCTGGGTTTGCCTAGCTTAGTCAACCTTGGGCAGTAACCGTCTGTGTTAGGCGGCTTCCTCTCCACATATGGCGGCCTTTATCTCCACTATTGGAGGCAACTTCCCTTGTTTTTTTTCTCATTCCTGGGTCAGTAATCATGTAGTGTCATTGTCGTCCTCTGTGCCAGGGAAGCCACTGCTATGTCCATCCTCGTGACTAGCTCCCCAGATTTGGTCCTCTATCAACCAGACCGACAGATCTGTGACACAATCTCTCTTGCTCATCTAACAACCTTGCTCAATTTTTTGAGTTCAGCAACCACGGGCCACCCTTGACGTCAAACCTAACTCGTGGAGTCCCGATCTGCTTCGACCTATATCTCCTTCCACCCGCCATCTACATCTCTGATCTGTTCTTAATCGTCATCTCCGTTGACCCTTGCTCAACAGAAGTCGATCATACTCTGAGGTCCGCCTTTTCTAGTTAATCTTACCATCCCTATTCGGCCTCGTAACAAAAAAGGTTCATCCACCCAGTTTTACAATTTTGAGTCAAGAAATGACACCTTCCTCTATCTGAAAAATTAGATATATAACTAGTAAGTTTGAGATCTATCCCTGGGACTAATCTTTCTTTCTCTTACTAGACGGTTGTCAGTGTCTTCTTTTTGTGCTCTATGATGGCATCCTCCAGCCACCAACAAGTGGAAGTTGGTGAAGGAGATGGGGAAAGAGAAGAAGAAATGGTGTGCCTTGATGAAGCTGATCTGACCCAATAACTGGAGGCATATTGAAAATGTTTAATTAGTCGATTGCTTCTTGAGAAGTTGCCAGCATATAGGACTTTTGTCATGATTTTGAAGGGAGTGTGGAAGAACTTGAAAGGGTTTCGATGTGAACACATTGAACCTAGGATGCTTCAATTTTATTTTGATGACGAGATTGAGGCTTATTTCATCCTTCACAGGCAGTCATGGTCAATCAAAAGCCAGTTACTTGTGGTGAAAAGATGGGAAAAGGAGTGGACAACAGACAATTATCAATTCCATTTAGTTCCGTTCTGGGTATAATGTTAGGGACTCACTAGATAGTGCAGAACTGCAACAATTGGAAGAAGGCTTTGTGCCACTATTGGACAAGTCTCTAAAGCTAATCTTGGTATCACTACAAGACAAACAAGGCTTTATCCCGAAGGCTCAAGTGATTGTAGACGTAACCCAATCGTTGAAGAAAGGTGTCCATTTAGGTCTAAGTAACTTATCCAAGGTATGGGTTGAATTTAGAGATGGAAAATTACCTATATACTCCTATTATTATGGTAAGATTGGCTATGAGGAAAAAATTTACCCAACCTTCCTTAAAGATGAAATGGAAACAAGGTTAAGGATCATAGATATGGTACGAAGGTAAAAGCATATCAATTTGGATCCATGTTAAAGGAAGAAGGGAAAATAATGGTTGTGGTTTCAAATGCAATACATACCAGTAAACGAATCGAAAAGGGCAGAAACCGTCAGTTCACTAAGTGTCCCTTCACTTCTCATCTTTGTCCTTTGAAAACCTTATGGGACGGTGGGAAGTAGCTTTTGAAAATGTCCCTAAGAGAATATAGTTGGAGCTAGGGGTGTAGGAAGAATTGCAAAACCCAAATAGTAGGATAACTACCATTTCGTCCACCTCGGAGACCCAAATCAGGAGCACTATCTACCTAGCGACTGACAAAGGCTCTGAGAATGTGACATCTATCCCGCAATTTGAGGGCATTCTTGTCAATGTTCCCCACAAAAGCTCTCACCAAATGGAAACCAATGTTCAAGTGCCTCAAGCTAATTCTCTTGAGAATTCTGACCCTCTATTTAATATTGGAGCTCCAGCTGCAAAATATACGAGAGCAAAAGCTAAGAAAATGTTCAAAAAGAAGCATGAGCAAAATGAAAAGCCTAAACAAGATGATATATCTCTTGACAACATACCCATACAACATGCTATCTTTAAAGAACACTTGGTGAAGAAGCGTAGCCTAGAAACTAATAATAAAGGAGAAGGCAAGATAATTTGCATGTGGATACCACTTAATAAAATAATTTTTTTTCTCATCATTCCATCAAACATTGTTCTAAGCTTGTTGGAAGCTGTCTTTAGCCTTATGCCTATTTCTATGTACTTGGGACTTGTTTTCCTTTTCATTTCATGAATGAATTTTCTACCTTTGGTCAAAAAATATAAAAAATGTGTAAGATACAAAATGTTAAGATACTTGAATGGTTAAATATGATTTGGGCATATGGTTATTTACCATTTTATTTTTTGATATTTCTTTTTCAAAAAAATTGTCATCGTAATATCTATTAATTTAAGATTATTATTTTTGGTTAGAATTTGGCATCAAGAGTCATTTTGTTATACCCTTGATAACGAGGTTGAAAATTTAAGGGATTAATGTTAAAATAGTTAGAATTAGTTAGAGTTTGTTAGAATTAGTTTTAATGATTAGTTAGTTTACTTGGATTAGTTGGCTATATAAGCCAAGTTTACCTATTGTATTTTTTAGCTTCTTCATTCTATCAATATACAAATTTCTCCATTTCTCTCATCTCCCTCTTCTCCCTCTATTCTCTGAGCATGAAAACAGTAAACAGCGAACCAGAACCTCCACCATCGGCTCAGTGACTCTGTTTCAGTGCCTCTCTGTATTTCTGTATTATCTGGGAAAGCCAATATGGCTAACCATGAAGAATCCAGTGCAAGGAATTCGGGTTTGCCTCACACTAAGCTCAATGAAAGAATACTTTCTTCAATGTCAAGGAGAACTGTTGCTGCTCACCCCTGACACGACTTAGAGATTGGGCCAGGGGCTCCATCTTCATCTTCGTGAGCGTGGATCTTTGTTTTGATGAAGATGTATTTCCAATTATTTTTAAGTTCTGTGTACACCAACTGTTTGGTGATTTGCTTCTTTGATTTTTTTTTGAGTTGTAAGCTTCTGTTCATGATGGTTAAGTGTTGATGTAAGCTTCTGTCATGGATGGTTAAGCATTGATTTTCTTTTGTTGTAAGCTTCTGCCCATGGTGGTGGTTAAGCATTGATGGATGTTCTTGCTTCTGTTAAGTGGTTAAGCCTTGAGTTGTGGCTTCTGCTTAATGGTTAAGCTTTTGCCATTTGTTGGCTTTGATGATTTTAGCTTCTGCCTTGTATGGTGATTAAGCATTTGGAGCTTCTGCCTTGTATGGTGATTAAGCATTTGAAGCTTCTGCCTTGTATGGTGGTTAAGCATTTAGAGTTTTGGATATGCATTTGTATTGCTCATCCCAAGCTAGAAGTGTAATATACACCTTCCAGCTTGCGGGGGGCTGTTAAAATAGTTAGAATTAGTTAGAGTTTGTTAGAATTAGTTTTAATGATTAGTTAGTTTACTTGGATTAGTTGACTATATAAGCCAAGTTTACCTATTGTATTTTTTAACTTCTTCATTCTATCAATATACAAATTTTTCCATTTCTCTCATCTCCCTCTTCTCCCTCTATTCTCTGCAACCATGAAATTCAACAATTAATTTTCAATACAATTTTACATGTAACAAACTTTTCATAAAATCTTTAAGGGTATATAGCAATAACAACAATAATAATAAAAGAAGATTAAAAGTTTTTGCATTAAGGTTGAATTTGGTGTAGTCTTCAAATATAGGGGGGGAATTAAGTCATGAGTTTTTAGTAGAATTATATATAAATTTCATCCATGATTTTTTTGTTTGATCATACACTAACTATAAATAAAAATAAGATTTTTACATTAAGGATCGTCTTGGTATAACTTTAAGAAAGGAGTAAAAATTTAAGAGATGATTTTTTTAATAATAGCACAGGACTCTTATTTTTGGGATGTATACATACCTTTTATTTTTATGTAATTATTTTCTTATTACAAGAAGTAATGGCCTATTAATGCTTACATTCTTTATATAGGATTTGTTAAAAGATAATTTGTTAATGTAATTATTATTTTTTAATTTTTAAGTCATTTTAGTATATGTTTTCTTTTTATATATATATATTGATGTCTTAGGATTAATAGATAGTTTTATTTTCCTAAATCTTTGAAAATATTATTTATTCTAGGTTGAATAAACAATTAATTCTTATAACATCATCCAATTTAAATTTTTATGCTTATAATTTTTTTATATCAATCGTTGTAATTTCACTTATTAAAATTTTAGTTAATCATATTAATATCTTAATATTAAAAATTATAAAAATCAATTTTTCATAAAAAATAGTAATTAATAACTTAATAAGTAAAAATTATAAGGATTACAATTCAAATGAATAAAAAAATATAAAAATCAATAATTTAACGATAGAGACAAAATTCAAATAAGTGATAAAAAATGAATATAAAATATAATAACTTATATAAAAAAGGACTATATGAGTCCAAAATTCAAATTAATTGAAACTATATAAATTAATTATTCCGAAGTTTACATTCATAAAAAATGCTAGTATTTTAAATATTTAAAAACTCCTCAAACAAAACATAAAAATTTGTGAGATGAATCATGCGAAAACGCAAGTGTGTTGTTTTGACTGTTTGACAAAGCGCTGCAGAAACACGGAGCCGCTCTTACGCAGAACTGGGAAGACATTCTCTCACAGGAAAAATACTTGTGTCTCTGTAATTTTATTTATATAAATTGTGTCAATTAAATATATAAATTGTATAAATCTTAAATTAAATTAATTAATAATTAATATTTTAAATTTTTTATGTAATTATTTAAATATTAATTATTTTAATTTATATAACTATGTCATCCTTTTTCACACATGTATATTTCCCTCCGCAGCCCACCTATTGCAATGGACCCACACAAAAAGCTTTCGTCAACTTTATTTGTTGATATTTATTTTTTTCTTTATAATTTTTTTAATTTCAATATAAATAATTTATTTTTGATCAAATTTAAAAAGTAAATTAATCAAAATATGTATAAATTAATCCAAATATTATTTAATTTAATACCAGAAAAATATTTATTTATTTCCTTAACTTTCTAAATGTTCTTTTTTGGTACATAATTCGTTGTTGTTCATGACATATACTATGTTTGGTTTTTAATTTGTTTAATTTTTAATTTCTCTTTTTAATAATTTTTTTAAATTTTATTTTTTAGTAATTATAAATATTTGTTAAAATTTAGTTTTAAAATTTTCACCCTTGCATTGCATGAGATCACATACTAGATAGAAATGAAATTAGAATTAATAAAATAAATAAATAAATAAATGTGTAAATATAAATAAGTTTGACTTTGAAACTACTAAGTAATCGAAGAAATAAATATAAAGAGTAATGATGAGAGAGTGTGAATAAACAAAAGAAAAAAGTGTGTCAATATCTACAGTAAAATAAAATATATCTATCTATAGACATCACAAAAGAGGAAGTTACTCCATTGTAGCATCTGCAATTGTGGTCCACGTGTTGGTCTACAGGAAAAAAATTTCCCTACTTAAGTTTTTATTTTTTTTCTTGTACTACTTGTTACAAAATTACATTGTTGTCCGAAGCTTTTCCTTTTGATGAAACATGGTTTGTTGGATTAAAGATAAATTTGCCTTTTCATCAGAATTTTCTTTTTGTTTTATTATTTTCAGTTTACTATAATGTCCTTCACTGTTTTAGGTTAAGGTATTTTTTTTAATTTTCTTTACATGAATTTCTCTTTCTTCTTCTTCTTTTGAATTTTTCTTTCCTCTTCTCTTTTTCTCTCTCCTTTAAATTATTTGACATTATTTACTCATTTTGATTATTTTGCTTATATTTCACGGGTATTTAGAGAGTATATAATTAGTATTTAAGATGGTATACAAAGATACTTATCCAATAATTATTTTCAAAATTATTTCTGTTACGTTACATAATAATTAATATATACGTTATATAATTAGTGTAATATAATTAGGAGAGATTTATTTCATAATTAGGACAATTTTGATTAGATGTACAATTTTATTTCCTTTCATTTTCCTTAATTAAGAGATAAGTAGTCTATATATATTATAGGCAATCATTCTTTGTAATTATCTGATTGAAATAATATTTAGATTCCTTCTTTTCAAGTTGGTATCAGAGCTCCCGATCATGGGGGCTCTGTTTTCTGCATACATCGATGCCGCTGTGTCCACTGCCGTGCAGTCACTAATTTTTTTTTTCAGGTGAGCTTTCCGGCGGGACCACCACTGCCAGAATCGCCATCAGCCGATCTACAAGGCCCACAAAGTCACGTCCCCAACGCACATCACACGTGCCCTCACGCGCGCGTTCAACAGTGCTGCGTTTCCGGTGCGTGCAGCCCACGCGCCGCCTTTCCGACCACCATTTTTGACGCCGGTCACCCAGTCTTGGTTGCCAGCCTCTTCTGCTCCTGTTTTCGGGGCTATTTTGCTATAACTCCAGCTTCTTTTGTGGCTATTTGAAAGCCCGTGCTCTTCCTCCATTCTAGAGCAAGTCGCTGCCGTTTCTGCTTTTTCTACGTAATGTCTGAAGACAAGCCAGCTTCTGTCTTAGTCCCAATGATCTACAGGTGCTGCAAGGCTCATACCGTCTTGATGGGTGCAACTACTTCCAGTGGGCCCAGTTGGTTCGCACTACCCTCAAGGGACGAAAGAAGCTGAGTTATATAGAAGGGGATCCTCCAGCCAAAACAGACCCAAAATATGAAGCCTGGGACGATGAAGACTCTCTTATCATGACCTGGTTATGACATTCTATGACTGCGGAGATCAGTAGGAACTCTATGTTCTTCTCAACTGCTAAGGAGATTTAGGAGAACCTCAGTCAGACGTACTCTATGAAGAAGGATATTGCAGCATGTTATGAGATAGAAAATAAGATCTTCAATACCAAGCATGGGAGTTTTTCAGTGACAGACTACTATGGGACGTTGAATGGTTTGTGGATTGAGTTAGATCAGTATCAGAATATGAAAATGATATGCAATGCTGACTCTGCCACACTGACATAGTTCATTGAAAGGGTGAGAATCTTCAAATTTCTTTCTGGACTGAACTCTGAGTTTGATCCTATTAAGGTTCAGATTTTGGGCAAAGAAAAACTTCATTCTCTCTCAGAGGTGTTCTACACTGTACAGGGAGAAGAAACTCGAAGGTCAGTAATGTTGGAGAGGGACAGTTGTGTTGATGGTTCAACCTTGGCTACCGGAAAGGGTCCTATAAAAGGATCATCTTATTCATCTGGGAAACCTCCCGCAAAGTCTAACCGCAAAGATCGTTGGTGCAGTTATTGTAGGAGAACGAGTCATATTAAAGAGACATGTTATAAACTTCATGGAAGAGAGAAGGTCCTTGAGCGCATTGAAGGATTTAAAGGTACCTCATAAAGGCGTGCTAATCAAGCAACATCTGACTTAGAAAGTGTAGTCGAAGACCTACCTATCCCACAAGCTGAAAAGGAGGTCCTAGCTCTTAGCAAAGTAGAGCTGGAATGACTGCGGGCTCTTATGGACTCTCTTAGTAAGCCATCTAGCTCTTGTTCCCTAACTATGACTGGTAAGAGTTTTAGCTTCTTATCCTTTAATGCTTTTGGTACTGAGGATATCTGGATTATAGACTCTGGTACTACTGATCATATGACACCTCATTCCTCTTATTTTTCATCCTATACCACTTTACCTGGTAACCGACACATCACTGTAGCTAATGGTTCTCATACCCCTGTTACCGGTGTGGTAACACTCAACTTCAACCTTCCCTTCATTTAACAAATGTGCTTCATGTTCCCAAACTATCTAATAACCTCTTGTCCATTCATAAAATCACCCAAGACTTAAACTGTGCAGTGACGTTTTTTCACTCCCATTGTGTTTTACAGGATCTTGCCACAGGGAGGATGATTGGAATTGCTAAAGAGCAGGACGGGTTATACTACTTGCAGCATGAGGAAAATAGAGATTATACCAAACAAAAGGCACTCACTTCCAATCATTAGACAGGTTCAGAGTCTTGGTCATCCTCCCAAATATGGCTTCAGCACAGGCGTCTTGGTCATCCTCCGTTTAGTGTCCTTAAGTCGTTATTTCCCTTCTTGTTAAAAAAAGTGTCAGTCGAGTCATTTCATTGTGATGTTTGTCAGTTTGCTAAATACCATCGTACAACTTTTCTTCCTAGTAATAATAAAAGTTCTAAACCTTTTGATCTTGTTCATTCGGATGTATAAGGATCTGCATCTGTTTGTAATATTTTTGGTGCAAAGTGGTTTGTTTCTTTTATTGATGACTGTACCCGAGTTACCTGAATATTCCTTATGAAAGATAAGTCTGAAGTTTTTCGATTGTTTGTAAACTTTTACCATATAGTTCAAACACAATTTGGGAACCCGATTAAAAGATTGTGTTCAGATAATGGGAGAGAGTATGTGAATGAAAACCTTTCCAAATTCCTCAAAGATAATGGTGTTGTTCATGAGTTAACCTGTGTGGACACCCCTCAACAGAATGGGGTTGCAGAGAGGAAAAATCGTCATCTCCTTGAGGTTACCAGAGCGTTACTCTTCCAAATGTCTGTTCCTAAGTCTTACTGGGGGGAAGCTGTTCTAACTGCCACTTACTTGATAAATAGGTTACCTTCTCGGGTTCTAGATGGTGTTAGTCCTGTACAGCTCATGACCACATTCTATCCTTTTATTCCCATTATGACCAGCCTTCAGAGTCATGTATTTGGATGTTCTATCTTTGTCCATGTTCATAGTCCTCATCGGGGAAAGTTAGATCCTCGAGCTATCAAATGTATCTTTATAGGATATGCCTCAAACAAAAAGGAGTACAAATATTATCACCCTGAACGTTGTCGTGTCTATATCTCTAAGGATGTCACTTTTCATGAAACACAGTCTTTCTTCACTAGTCCTCAGCTTCAGGGGGAGAGTAGTCTAGAAGCTGAGTTCCTTGAGTTGTCATCTTTTCTTTAGTTGCAGAATTCCACTGATTCCACTCTTATAGAGGATGACAAAGGCCCTGAACCAACATCATTACCAGTGCAGAATAATGAGGACAGACGTTTTGGGGCTCAATATCGGCGAAGATGAAGATAAAACCCCGACCTGGTCGAACAGCAACTTCAATCGTCCGAACCGGAGGTAAGAACTCATATTCTTAAGGACACCTTAAATACCTCTTGTGAACCTAATTTAGATAATTTACCAATTGTCTTGAGAAAAGGAAAAAGATTTTGTGCCAAATATCCTATATCCCAATTTGTGTCTACTAAAAACCTTTCTATGCAGCACCAGAGCTTTATTTCAGCTATTGATTCTATCAGAATCCCTACATCAGTACAAGAAGCCTTAAAGGATGAGAATTAGGTTCGAGCCATGAATGAAGAAATGGGTGCTTTGGAAAAGAACGAGACTTGGGAGTTTGTAGAGAGACCAAAAGACAAGAAGGCAGTGGGTTGTAGGTGGATATACACAATTAAATATCATTCTGATGGAACATTGGACCGGTATAAGGCAAGGCTGGTTGCAAAGGGATACACCCAAACCTATGGGATCGACTATGAGGAGACATTTGCTCCAGTGGCAAAAATGAATACGATGAGAATCATCCTCTCTTTGGCAGCGCACTTTGGTTGGGAGATGCATCAATTCGATGTTAAAAATGCTTTCCTACACAGAAGTTTGGAGGAGAAAGTATACATGGAGATTCCACCTGGATATGGTGCCACTGATGGTGGAAATAAGGTTTGCAGACTAAAAAAGGCATTGTATGGCCTCAAACAGTCTCCCCGTGCTTGGTTTGGAAGGTTCACTCAGGCTATGGTATCCTTCGGATACAAACAAAGTCAAGGTGACCATACTCTCTTTATAAAACATTCTCAGGATAGCAAACTTACACTGCTTTTGGTCTATGTAGATGACATGATTATTGCAGGCAATGATGAGCTTGAAAAACAGACTCTAAGGGAGAGGTTGGCTGCTCAATTTGAGATGAAAGATCTCTGGAAGCTAAAATACTTTCTTAGGATTGAGGTTGCCTACTCTAAGTAGGGTATCTTTATTTCTCAGAGGAAATATATCCTTGACCTCCTCAGAGAGACTGGTAAGTTGGGCTGCAAGACTACTGGAGCGCCCATAGAGAAAAATCACAGGATTGGGAGTGATGTGGAGAGCCCAAAGGTGGAGAAGGCACAATACCAAAGACTTGTGGGAAAACTCATCTATTTATCTCACACCAGGTCAGATATAGCTTATGCAGTTAGTGTGGTTAGTCAGTTCATGCATGATCCAAGAGAAAGACACTTGCAGGCAGTGAATAGAATTATTCAGTCCTTGAAGGCTTCTCCAGGAAAGGGATTGCTATTCAAAAAAGAAGGAAATTTATTCATGGAGGTATATACTGATGCTGACTATGCAGGGTTAATTATTGATAGGAGTCCACCACAGGATATTGCATGTTCTTGGGTGGAAATCTGGTGACTTGGAGGAGTAAGAAGCAAAATGTGGTTGCAAGATCAAGTGCAGAAGCAGAATTTAGAGGTATGGCTCAAGGGGTTTGTGAGTTGTTATGGATGAAGATTATTCTCGATGACCTCAAAATAAAATATGAAGCTTCTATGAGATTGTTCTGTGATAATAAGTCCGCTATCAGCATTGCACATAACCCGGTTCAGCGTGATCAGACAAAGCACATAGAGATAGATCGACATTTCATTTAAGGAGAAATTAGACGATGGTCTTATAGCCACCGAGTACATCCCTTCAAGACTTCAGTTGGCAGATATGTTCACCAAGGGACTTCCCATAGAGCAGTTTCAAGATCTTACTTGCAAGCTGTGAATGATAGATATACATTCACCAGCTTGAGGGGGAGTGTTACGTTACATAGTAATTAATATATACGTTACATAATTAGTGTAATATAATTAGGAGAAATTTATTTCATAATTAGGACAGTTTTGATTAGATGTACAATTTTATTTCCCTTCATTTTCCTTAATTAAGAGATAGGTAGTCTATATATATTATAGGTAATCATTCTTTGTAATTATCTGATTGAAATAATATTCAGATTCCTTCTTTTCAAGTATTTCAACAAAACAATTTGGAAAGAATATGATATAAGACACACGAGCATGTTAAATATAATAATCATGCTTTGATTTCATTATAAAATTCTTTAAAATTTAATTGTTTTGAATTAAATTTTAATTTATTAGATACATTCAATATATGAAATTCAATATATACACCAACTACTATACTATTTGTTTAGGATAAGACTCATCGAAAGTAAAGTTATGTATTAAGTGAGTAAGTAAGAGTATATTTATTCTTAAATTTTTAGTGGGTTAAGATCACAATACATTTTAGATTAAATCAATAGTGAATACACCGTTACTTACTCACTTTACATACATACTCACTTTAAAGGAATTTTTTCTATTTTTTTAATGATCTTAGTCCTAAAATATATTTTTTATATCACTATTGTAACCATTTTCTACACATTGACAATATATTGAATTATAATGGAGTTATCATATAAGTATGAATTCTTTTTGGTACCATTATGAAAATTTAATTTAAAGAAGAACTCTTAAAACTTTAACTTCTAATTTCAAGACAAAAATTAGCATAAATATGTAAGCATAATAGCACGTAATACTCAAGTGTCTCGTAAAATTAGTAACTATGAGTGAAATTAATGTGTTATTTTTATTTAGTCTATTTAAATTGTATAAGCTAAATGTACAGGTTGCAAAATACAGAAATTTAGTTTACCAAAATTTATCGTGGTTCTGCTAGGGTTTGCCTAGTTTAGCCACCCTTGGGCAGTAACCATCTGCGTGAGGCGGCTTCCTCTCCAAATCTGGCAGCCTTTATCTCTACTACTGGAGGCAACCTCCCTTGCTTTTTTTCTTCATTCCCGCGATAGTAATCATCTGGCGTCACTATCGTCCTCTACGCTAGGGAAGCCACCAACGTGTCCATCCTTATGACCAGCTTCCCATATATGGTCCTCTATCAACCAGATCGGCGGATCTGTGGCACAACTGTCTTGCTCTCTAACAACCTTGCTCTATTTCTGAGTTCGGCATCCACGAACCACCTTTGACGTCAAACCTGACCCACGAAGGCCTGATCTGCTTCGACCTATATCTCCTACCATCCGCCATCTATATCTCTGATTTGTTCCCAACCGTTATCTCTTCCTTTTCCAGTCAATCTCGCCATCCCTATTCAGTCTCATAGCATAAAAGGTGCATTTACCCAGTTTTGCAATTTTGAATAAAAAATGGCAACTTCTTCTGTCCAAAAAATTGGAGATCTAACTAGTAAGCTTGAGATCTATCCCTAAGACTAATCCTTCTTTCTCTTGCTAGACAACAGTTAGTGTCTTCCTTTTGTGCTATGTGATGGCATCCTCTGGCCACCATCGAGTGGAAGTTGGTGAAGGAGATGGGAAATGAGAAAAAGAAATGGTGTGCCTTGATGAAGCTGATTTGACCCAGCAACTGGAGGCATCTCAAAAATGTTTAATTGGTCGATTGCTCCTGGAGAAGCTGCTAGCATATGGGACTTTCGTCATGATTTTGAAGGGAGTGTGGAAAGAACTCGAAAGGGTTTCAATGTGAAGACATTAAACCTAGGATGTTCCCGTTTTATTTTGATGATGAGATTGAGGCTTATTCCATCCTTCGCAGATAGTCATGGTCGATCAAAGGCCAGTTACTAGTGGTGAAAAGATGGGAAAAGGAGTGGACAACAGATGATTATCAGTTCCATTTAGTTTTGTTCTGGGTACAATGTTAGGGACTCACTAGAGAGTGCAGAACTACAACAATCGAAAGAAGGCTCTGTGCCACTATTGGACATGTCTCTAAAGCTAATCTTGGTATCATTGCGAGACAAACAAGGCTTTATCCTAAAGGCTCAAGTGATTGTAAACGTAACCCAACTATTGAAGAAATGTGTCCATTTAGGGCTGAGTAACTTGTCCAAGGTATGTGTTGAATTTAAAAATGAAAAATTACCTATATGTTATTACTGTAGTAGGATTGGCTATGAGGAAAGAATTTACCCAACCTTGCTTAAAGATGAAATGGAAACAAGGCTAAGGATTATAGATATGGTACGAAGCTAAAAGCAGATCAATATGGGTCCATGTTAAAGGAAGAAGGGAAAAATAGTGAATGTGGTTTTAAATGCAGTACATACCAACAAATGAACCAAAAAGGGCAGACATCGTCAGTTGACCTAGTGTCCCAACACTTCTTATCTTTGTCCTTTGAAAACCTTACAGGAAGGCGAGAAACAACTTTAGAAAATGTCCCTGAGAGAATATAGTTGAGCCAGGGGTGCAAGAAGAATTGCAAAACCCACATAGTAGGATAACTACCACTTTGTCCACTTGGGAGACCCAAATCAAGAGCACTATCTACCTAGTGATTGACAAAGGCTTTGAGAATATGACATTTATCCCCTAATTTGAGGGCATTCTTGTCAATGTCCCCACAAAAGCTCTCACCAAATGGAAACTAATGCTCAAATGCCTCAAGCTAATCCTCTTGAGAATTCTGGCCCTCTATTTAATATTGGAGCTCTAGACGCAAAACGAGTGTAAAAGCTAAGAAAAAGTTCAAAAAGAAGCAAGACCAAAATGAAAATCCTAAAGAAGATGATATATCTCTTGACAACATACCCATACGGCAGGCTACCTATGAAGAACACTTGATGAAGAAGTGTATCCTAGAAACTATCAATGAATGAGAAGGTAAGAGAATTTACATGGATACCAACTAATAGTTCCCATCATTTTTTCATCATTCCATCAATCACTGTTCCAGGCTTGTTGGAAGCTGTCTTTAGCCTTATGCCTATTTCTGTGTACTTGGGACATTGTTTCCCTTTTCATTTCATTTCATGAATTTTCTACCTTTGACCAAAAAAATAAAAATAATAAGTTACAAAATGTTAAGACATATTTGAATGCATTAAATATGATTTGGTCATATTATTATTAACCATTTTATTTTTTGATAGTTTTTTGAAAAAAAAATTCATTGTAACATCTATTAATTTAAGATTATTATTATTTATTAGAATTTGGCATTAGGGGTCATTTTTTTATACTCTTGATAACGAGATTAAAAATTTAAGGGATTAATTTTCAATACAGTTTTGCATGTAATAAACCTTTCATAAGATCTTTAAGGGTAATAATAGAAGATTAATTTTTTTTTGCATTAGGGCTGAATTTGGTATATTCTTCAAATATAAGGGTGAAAAATTAAGTTGATGAGTTTTTAGTATAATTATATATGAATTTCATCCATGATTTTTTTATCCGATCATACACTAACTATAAATAAAAATAAGATTTTTATATTAGTGATCATCTTGGTAAATCCTTAAAAAAGGGTAAAATTTTAAGAGATGATTTTTTTTTAATAATAGTATAGGACTCTTATTTTTGGGATGCATACATACTTTTTATTTTTATGTAATTATTTTCTTATTACAAGAAGTAATGGCCCTATTAATGCTTACATTCTTTATATAAGATTTGTTAAAAGATAAATTGTTAATGTAATTATTTTTTTTATTTTAAAGTCATTTTAGTATATGTTTTCTTTTCTTTTCTTTTTTTATATATTGATGCCTTAGGATTAATAGATAGTTTTATTCTCCTAAATCTTTGAAAATATTATTTATTCTAGGTTAAATAATCAATTAGTTCTTATGATCTCACTCAATTTAAATTTGGGTGTTTATATTTTTGTTTATAATGGTTGATGTAATTTCACTTATTTAAATCTTAGTCAATCAAAATCAATATCTTAATATTGAAAATTATAAGAACCTGTCTTTCATGAAAAATAGTAATCAATGATTTTATGAGTAGAAATTATAAGAATTAAAATTTAAATGAATAAAAAATATAAAAAAATAAATACTTTAACATTAGAGACAAAATTCAAATAAATGATAAAAAAATGGATAAAAAATATAATAAATTATATAAAAAAGGAATATATGAGTCCAAAATTCAAATTGATTGAAACTATATAAATTAATTTATTCCATGTGTTACATTGATACAAAAATACTAGTATTTTAAATATTTAAAAACTAATTTTATTAGAAAAATTTTTTTCGTAATAGAATTGGTTTAACCAACAACAATTTAGATAATTCTTCAATGAATCAAGTTCATGTCTCCCATTTCTTTTTGTATTCTTTTTTTCCATTTTTATTAAATTAAAGTATGCTGCGTATGATTGATAATAACTAAAGTGTTAATTTAATTGAGATGTTAATTATTATAGTAATACTTTTATATGCCTTTTTACCTTAAAAAAATATTTAAAAACTCCGCAAACAAAACATAAAAATATATGATATGAATCATGTGAAAACGCAAGTGTGTTGCTTTGACTGTTTGACAAAGCGCTGCAGAAACACGGAGCCGCTCTTACGCAGATCTGGGAAGACATTCTCCCACAGGAGAAATAGTTATGTCAATGTAGATTTTATTTATATAAATTGTATAAATTAAATATATAAATTGTGTAAATTTTAAATTAAATCAATCAATAATTAATATTTTAATTTTTTAAAATAAAATAATTATATAATATAAAATTTTATATTATTATTTAAATATTAATTATTTTAATCTATATAACTATGTCATCCTTTTCCACACAACTATTTTTCCCTCCGCAGCCCACTCATTGTAATGGACCCACACAAAAAGCCACCGTCAAACTGCTCTTTTAACTGAACTCAACCACAGTTACTCCTTAACTCACCTCTCATCCCCTGCCCTTTTCCCCACTCCCAAATCAGAAAAACACACAGCTAAGTGGTGCTGACACAGAAAAAAGAGATTATTCTTCTTCGATCTCAAACTTGAAACAAAGTCAATCACAACAAAATAAAACTTAAAACACCCTTTGCTAGCAACTTTGATCCTCAAAACCAACAAATCTCTGTCGTAATATATAGATTGTTTGGTTCGAGTATGAGCTGCAACGGTTGCCGAGTGCTCCGGAAGGGGTGTAGCGAGAGTTGCGCTCTGAGGTCGTGCCTGCAATGGATCGATTCCCCTGAATCACAAGCACACGCCACTCTCTTTCTCGCTAAGTTCTTCGGTCGTAGCGACCTAATGTCCTTTATTTCCTCCGTCCCCGAATCCAAGAGACCTGGTTAGTACAATCAACTACCTAGTACCTAGTACTAATTATATGACTTTTAAATTATAATTGTGGTTATATTAGGTGTATCATAATTACAAAAAATTATAAAAAAGTTAACTGATGTAACTGTAATTATAATTACGATACGATTATAAAAACAAATTACAAAAATTACAATATTATAATCACAATTACAGTTGTAGACTGTAATTTAAAATTATGATTAATTAGTTACTTGTTTTTATATATCTTTGATTCTTGACGTGTGATTCAATATTTATGATGAATGTTGTCATGAAATATATTATCAGCACTATTTCAGTCTCTGCTATTTGAAGGGTGTGGGCGAACAATAAATCCGGTGAACGGTGCCGTGGGACTTCTGTTGAGTGGTAACTGGCACATGTGCCAGGCCGCTGTGGACACGGTGCTCGCCGGAGGTGTTCTTCGTCCGTTACCGGAGACATTTACCGGAGTTTCCAAAGACACTTACCCGCAATCCTGGCCGTTAGCGTTCATGCATGAAGTGGGAGAGATCATGAATCAGAAGTCAAGCTTGAATCCTGTGCCACCGGCTATGTCATTGGTTTCTGCTACTGGGGAATCGAAGATGGGTAGCTATGGCAGTTGCGGCGATAATGAGAAAAGGCAGATTTTGAATCTGTTCCCGTAAGACTACACATTAAATTATGTTATAATACTATATAATATGATATGAATATGATAAATAGATATGCAGAGAGAGAGAGAGAGAGATTGGCATTTGGCATATCCGAGTTATCGATATGAATAAATGCAAAGAGAAATTAGGAAGGCGAAATTTGCATTGAAACTGTAAGCGCTAAAGATAGGAATCAAATTATGTGACAGAGTAATATTAACAATATACTCATATTTTAATATTTATTTTATTATTAGTTTATTTCATATTTTTAAAAATATTATTAAAAATTAAATATTAATAATACTTATTTTTAACTTAATAATAAAATAAATATTAAAAAGAGTATTAAACAAAATGTGTTATTAATATTTCTGTTCAGTGAAATTTTGGCCAAATTTTATTGGTGATGGTTATGATTATTATATGTCTAAAATCCGTTTCTTTTCTTTCTCAAATTTTCCCCACTGGGATTGGATTGGAATTTGAAAACGGTGCAAGAGAATAAGATAAAATAGAATGAGAAAAAGGGTTAGTGGGTAGTTGTGGCTGAGTGTAATTGATTAGAGAATATCATAATAATATTATGTACTCACTTACATACATTATTTAATATTCACACAATTTTTATTACTTTACTATAATTAATCTTACTTTATTTTTTACACACTTATATTTTGATTTATCATATACTTATAAGTATAAAAAGATGTAAGCGATGTACAATTAACATTATTCTTGATTGGATGGTAATAAGGTGTGAGTGTTGGCTTGTGTGATGCTCTCTAGCTATTTGGCTCACGTCCAATACAGGGACTGTATGATGTGCATGCACGGGTTTGTGCAACAGCAAGGCTCATCAAATCAAAGTAAATGTATAAAAAAACGCGCTCCCATTTGGCATAATAGCATTTGGGATGGTATCTCTTTCTAAATTGATGTTGAGTTTTATCCGTAATTGTAAGATTGTTTTTCGGTGAATTGACCTTTGAAGGGGAGGAAGAATTTCAAAATCAAACTTAAACATTACAAGAGATGTACTACAAATTCTTATTAACTAAATCAACATTGTTGAATCGGTGGAGTGTAACTCAACTTTCATTTTTCCTTTTCGTTGCTAAGAGGCTATGGTTATGTGCTACGGGTTCGATTCCCTCACATCTCCATTTTTCATTTTCCCTTTGGTCCAATAAGAATTCCTTAAAATAAAAAACAAATGAGAATCAATCTAGTAGACCTTTTTCTTTTTTGTTTTTTAATGAAGAAGGGGAATTATCACATTAGAAAAAGCTCAGTAACACTTATAAATTGAATAAAAAATATTAGATTCAGTAAAAATAAAAAAATACAATCTATATTCTGAATTAAAATCTAAAAGAAAAATTCTGCTATTTATCCAAAGATTATCGATGAATAAACATCATTTCTAACATAGTCCAACATAAACAATACGGCTGTTTAAATAATATATCTTATCTTCTTCTAAAATTGATCTGAATATCTCCTTTAACTGTAAGATTGTGTAAAAAAAAAAGAAGTTATAAAAGGACACATAAAAATCACCTGAACAAGGGAAACAAAAAACATCTAAAAAGGAGACAACAAAAGACAATAAAAACAACTTAGTTCTAATATATCTGAACGAATTATTAAAATAAAAAGATATAAGATATAAAGTGAAGGATGATAAGAACTGCCGTCAGGAGAAAGATGACACCCCCATCGGCTTCAAAGAAATCACAGAAAAAACAAAAGAAGAAGAAACAATTAACACGGTGAAAATAGGATATATTCTTTAAAGTCGTGATATCATTTTGATTTTATTTAGTATTTGAATTTGATAATAATGTACTGGTACATTATTAAAAAAATCACTTTTTAAGTAGTTGTTGTGATGGTTAAATTTTTTAATGATTTAATAATATATTATTAAATGATAGTGTAAATAAATTTTATATTAAAAATTGACCAAAATTAAGTTCTAATATTTAATGTGAGACTGAATATATCATTGACAAAATAGAAAAACGAAAAACCATTTCTTTCCAAATTATTGAAACACTATGTAATATGCTAAATTGTGCCAACAATGAAAGCTAGCAAAAATGCCAAATAAAGAAGCTTAACTATGAGCTCAATGGAATGTGCTTAATTTGATGGAAAAGATATTTTTTATTAAGAAATGTACTTTTTGCATTTTTTTATCATATTTATAGAAAAAATAGATAAAGCAATAAACAATATTTTTTTTTTTAGAAGTACTCTCAAAAATACCTTTTTATAACATAAAAAAATGTTTAAATTTGAAAAAAAAAATCTCAAATATTACATTCAAACATAAAATAATTTTTATTTTTTAAAAAATCTTTTTTAAAAAAATTACATAAAAAATCTTATTTTAAATATTCATCCAACCAAGCCCAATATAAAAGCTCGTTATCTGGTCTAAAGTAGCTGAAGCCATAAAGGAGCATTGAGTTACAAATCTTGAGTGCATTACTTAACAATTACGTGTATGGATGTAATAAGATTTGATCCACACAAAAGGAGGTCAGAAATGATGTGAACCGGCCTTTTGCCCACAGAATTTTGCAAAGAAAAGCCATAAAAAGAAAAAATGGTGCGGTGCACGTCAGCCTCATCCGTAGGGCACGGATCTCCTCCATTGGAAGTGGGTTCCACGCCAATACCCACCATGCTGTCATACTTTCAAAAGAAAGGGACCTCAACGTAGATTTCGTCACAAGTATTTTTGGTTTAAAAGTTAGATAGTTAAAATTTATTTGATAAAATAGAGTTAGAATAAATTAGCATTATTCTTAAATGGATAAGTAATTTCTAATTTTTATTACTTTGCCTTATTTAATAATTATTTTAAATTTAAATAAATGATAATTATACTTATATTTTTTTTTACTTTTAATATTACTCTTTCAATCAATTACAACATTAGTTAAATTGAATAATATAGTAATTATGTAATAAATAATTGGTAATAGTATTAGATAAAATTAAAAGGGTTTTGTTAACATAATAGAAACTATTAAATGAAAAGTATAAATATTTATTATCTTAGAAATTTTAAAATTATTTAATTTTTTTAAATTAACTAATAATGAATAATAAATATTATTTTTAATCCTTAAATGTTAACAAAACCCAAATTAAAATGATTGTATATGTAAAATACAACATAATTCTTTTTTTTTATAAAAATAAGAAATTGCTGACAACAAAATTGATCTCAAGTTTCAAAGTAAAATGCAAATAATAACCTTGATTTTTTATCCCTTTTTTTATATTTAGTACTCAAAGTTAATTTTATAATACATAATCTCCTAAACTTTTATTAAATTATGAAATTATCGAATATGGTGTGAGAACTAATGGGAAATCTAAACCCTTAGTAGATTAACCTCCTTAAAAAAATTGAGTTAATTTTCATGTTAAGTACATAAAATTTTATTTATAATATATTACTCACCTCATGTAACACACGTAAATTTCTATTAAACCTAACACTTTATTTAATAATTTTACCATATTTATCAAAATTTAAAAGACTTACGTGTTATAAAATAAAATTTATGCATATAAAACATAAAAATATCCAAACTTCATGACCTCTAATATGAATTTTACCCAAAATCTTATAAGTGGAGTATTATCGAGTGAGTCAACTAGAAAATGTATACTATAATAACTACTTATAATATAAACAATAACAAATGTTAAATTTTAAATAGAACATGGAAGTTCTTTCAAATATAATTGTTTGCATTACTATTGCTCCCTGTTCTCACGCGAAAGTGTTAGATAACCAATGATGTGGTGGATTCATGAAAATTGGCACCGATTTCATTCGCCTCACCTCGTCCTTTACTTTGTCCCGTTAACTTGTTGTTTAAGATAATTTTTTTTTGAAATGACAAATTCAATTTCAGATTTCGATATGAGAAAAAGAACCACTTCTTCTATAAACTCTTTAGTACTTAAACTAATTTTTGTTTAAAAAAACTAATAATAATTTTTAGTATCTCATAAAGATATGTAAAAAAATATATAAACAATGAAGTGTTATAATTAACTTATTAAAAATAAAGAAAAGTACGTGGAGAAATGAAATTATAAAAAAAAGAATTTGTTTTGAAAGTTTAAAGATTGCTTTAAAGTAAAGAAAATGGTTGAAAGGAAATAATTAACTAGCATCAAATGTATAGAGCAAGATAGTAAACTGTACCAAAGTAAAGTGCAAAAAGATAAAGAACATGAATTAAAATAAACCAATGTAAAGATATTGAAATATGGTTTTCAATGTATTTAGTTGAAACAGATGATACATATCAGCTCCTATATGTAGCCATATACAAGTGTAGAAATAGCTAACAAAACTAACATATCTAATCTTCTATTGCTAAAAAACTACCAGCCTACCTTATCATTTGATATCATATACAAATCTGTTACATTATCACATGTTATATCCTTATCTCCTAATAGATACAAAACTGTTACATTATCACTTGTTATATCCTTATCTCCTAATACTCTCCCTCAACTTGGAGTGTGAGGGTTATGAGCACTCAACTTGACCGTTAACTCTTGGAATGACGTGGCTCCTAAAGCCTTTGTGAAGATATCGCAATTTTTCTTAGTTGGACATAGAGACGGTGGATATGGTGCCGTCTCTAATGTTTCCACATACTAAATCCACTTCTATATGCTTGGTTCTTTCGTGATAAACCGGATTTGTCACGAGGTGAATTGCTACTTGGTTGTCACAATGAAGCACAGTGAGTGAATCGTAGTAAACTTGCTGACTCGACATCAAACTACATAGCCAAAGAACCTCACTGACGGCTTGACCCATGGCTCTATATTCTGCCTCGCTGGAAGACTTAGATACGGTGGTCTGTTTCTTGGTTTTCCAGGATATAGGAGCTGGACCAAGTTTCATCAAATATCCAGATATTGACCTCCTAGTGAGTGGACATGATGCCCAATCTGAATCGCAGTATGCAACTAAGTTAAGATCATTTTGCCTTTTCCTTGGCAAAAAATACCTTTTCTCCCTCCTTTTATTTTTATTTTTTTTTTTCAAGTAGCGTAGAACACGCATGGCAATTTGGGATCCATTCACTGACCTTGTTGTGGAGACTTCATAAATTTGACTTCGTGACTGTATATGCACCGAATATGTAATTTCGGCTTACGAGTGATAGTGAGAATATTAGGTGACTAATAATATTATTCAACTAACGATCTAATCTCAAGTATGAGGGTCCAACTAATCCAAGAAAGGAGAAGTTAATTTCCTTTAGTGGTTTTGCTCCATCGGAAAAGAGGATGGTTGACAATCAAGCATCTTGCACTCATTCAGAATATCTAATGTGTATTTATGTTGACATATGAATAACCCAGATACTCCACAAGCTAGCTCCAGTCCTAAGAAATATTTAAGGTTTCCAAGGTCCTTCATATGAAAACACCTGCACAAATATTGCTTGAAGTTCCTACACATGGTGGTGTCATTTCCCGCAATCACAAGATCATCAACGTAGATTAATATTGCTAGAAAAGTGAGCCCCTTCGAGTAGGTGAACAAGTCATTTCCATATCCTTCAATATTCTTGGAACCCATACTCTATGAGTGCTTCCTTTGGAAAGCTTTACCGCCACTTTGAAGCTTGCTTTGTCCGTATAATGACTTTCTTCCATGGACACAATCCCCGCAAAATAATTGAGAACCTTGTAACCTTCTAGAGCTTGCATGTATACTTCCTCTTCTAATTCTCCATGTAAAAATGCATTGCTCACGTCCATTTGATGAAGCTCCCAGCCTTTTGCTATCGCGATTAAGAGTAAGTAATGAAATGTTATCATCTTCACTACGGGTGCGAAAGTCTCATTGAAATCCTCGCCCTCCAATTGCGTGTATCCTTTTGCCACAAGGTAAGCCTTGTATTTTTCAATCTCGCTTGAGGCTTTGTACTTCATTTTGTAGACCCACTTGCACCCCACAATCTTCTTTCCTTTTGGTGGTAGAGCTAGCTCCCAAGTCCCATTTTCTTCTTAGGCCTTGAGTTCTAACACCAAAATGGCTTTGCTTGCCATTCATGTTTTGCATTGCAAATCTCAAACAAAAAGTAACTCTATGGTTCTTCATGACCTAAAAATCATTCTAAGGTAAGCTCGATATGTATGGGAAAAATAATTATCACTCATGAAGTTAGTGATAGGAATCCCAAGTCAAATACAAGAAGAGTTTGAGAGGCACTCGAGCTTATGCAACAAGGGATTTTTGCTAGTCGCATAGAAATAAATGCAGTAATCTCGAAGGTAGCTTGGTGGTTCCATGTACGTGGTGCTAGTCCCGTAACCTCGGTTCTCCACCGTTCTCCCCCATTTGAGCTCTTTTTCTATTCTCTCTCGGAATCCCGCCGTCTCTTTTATAATTTCTTGCACTCCATGTTCTTGACTATTCGTGTCTCTTCCTTCACCTACATGGTCCTTCTCTAGAGTGCGGATCACTGACTTCATAGAATATATTTCTTGGTGACTCGGGCGCCTACATTCTCCTCTTGCAAAGCATATGGCGATCATGTGCTCATAAAACCTTGACGTCCCGTGAAACATAGAACCCACGCGTCCTCTCGTTATATACCTTCCACCCTTTATATCCCAAAATATCCCATGAAAATGCATCTATCAAGTATTCTCAGTCAAATTTATCTCAAACTTTGCTTAATTACTAGTCCCTACATAACAAATAGGCAACCAAACACCTTTAAGTGATCATAGGTTGGTGGCCTTCCAAAGAGCATCTCATATGGTGTGATTCATTGATTTGCTTATTGCTTTTTGGAGTTCTAGGTGATAATATGAGTCCTCCTTGCTTGCTAGTACACATTCTCCCCTTTTTATTCGGATAGGAAGATTTGCTTGAAACCTCAAGGCACTAGCTACATTCAATATTTGTGCACAATGGGAGTTGAAATTCGCTCTACGCGTCCATTTTGTTGAGGCGTGCCCACGCATGAGGACTCATGCAAGATTCCCTTTTGGTCATATAAAGAAAGTTTGTAAGTTGGAATTGATGAACTCCATTTGAATTGTCATTATAAAAACCTTTTTTGCAAGCATTGAATTTCGAACTTTTACCATGTTGTAGAAATTGACTAAGACCCTAGTGGTTTGAGTTTTATGCTTCAGCAGATATACCTAAGTCCCACGAGTATAGTCATCAACAATGGTGAGGAAATAATGAGAGCCATTATGTGAAGATGTATTGTATTTACCCCACAAGTCGCAATGTATTAAATCAAATGGCTCTTTGGCTTTATTAATGCTTTGAGAGAAAGAAGGTCTACATTGCTTTGATCTGTGACATATGTACAACAGTTAACTTTATTGAAATTAAAACTACATTTGAGAATCTGAGAAAGATGCCTAAGAGCCTGGGCTGACGGATGTCCCATTCTTGAGTGCCAAAGGAAGGTGTTGTCTTCTTGAGTGCTAGCCAAAGAAACTCCATGCATTTCTACTTTGAACACATAAACCCCATCATGCAAGCTACCCGATCCAATCATCCTCTTCGTGGTTTGGTCCTGTATCACACAACAATCAGATTGATAACTTACCAAGTAGTTTAAATCTCGTGTTAAATTATGTATGGAAATTAAATTGCAATGAAATTCAGGCACATATAACACGTTATTCAGCTGGATATTATTATCAAGACTTATGTTTCCAATTTTTGAATTACTACTAACACGTTTCATTCCCGGTTCTCGGCACTTGTGATGTAGATAATTTTCTCAAGCTTACGTACTCCCCTCAAAATAAAATGTTAGGGGTCATATGATGTGCACCATATATACCAAAATCCATTGGATCTCTCTATTACTAGCCATGCCATCATAAATTTTTAGGTGATTGGATGCGCATTCCATGTAATGCATGTGCCTTGTTTATCTCATTATCTTCCCTTTTCATCGATCTTCGTCAAAGATGGATCACATGTGCGGTAAGTATATGTCCTCTATGCTTGTTATTTCCTCAAATGTGTTCAACTACTTTTTATGTCCCGGGCTGGATGGATATCCAACAATTTCAAAGCATTTTGCTTTGACGTGCCCAATCTTGCCACAATGTTCACACTTGGGTTTGGGTCTATTTCGACCCTTCTGCTTGTTTCCAAAAGATGAGTAAATCTTGTTCCCAACTCCGCTTTCTTCATTACTTTCTCCTTTTGCAATGCAGCTAAAATTTGGCTCCTCTCTTAGAACATGATTGAAACAAGACATGATGCCTTAGAGGAGGTAATGGATCAGCATTGGGAATAGTTGTTTTGACATGCCCATAGTGCTCATTATCAAGGCTTCCAAGGAACAGATGAAGCCGTTGCTCTTCTTCCCTTTGCATCAACTGTTTTGAGGCTCCACACGTGCATTTTGGCAATGGCTACAGCTCGTTTAATTCATCAAGAAGACTTTTGAATTTAGTGTAAAATTCTGTTACACTCAAGTCATCTTCTTTCTATATTAAGTGTTACTATTGCGCCATAATTGATAATCCTATTACTGCGTTTGTTTGAGCAAAACACTCTTCGAGATCAAGCCAAACGTCCCTCGCGGTTGTTGCATGTGATATGCTTCCATGTAGTCTCAGATCAATGGCGTTTATGATCCAAGCCATCACCATGGAATCCACATTCTCCCAGTAGAGATAATATGCCATTTGTTTTCCTAGTTTCTTGACTGTTCCATCAATGAAACCCAACTTCATCTTTGCGCGAAGTGCGGTCTTCATCGAACGTGCCCATGTTTGGTAATTTTCTCCATTGAGGACAGCTGCTACTAGAGGGGTTCCTGGGTTATCCAAGGAACTGAGATAATAGAGTGAACTTGGGGTGAGAACAAGTGGGTTTTTGCAATCATCGGAGGTATGGTTTTTCATCTCCGACGTAGCTCTATCTGGATCGACTGTCTCTGATACCATTGAAATATGGTTTTGAATGTATTCAGTTGAAACAGATGATACATGTCAGCTCCTATATGTAGCCATATACAAGCGTAGAAATAGCTAACAAAACTAACATATCTAATCTTCTATTGCTAACAAACTACCAGCCTACGTTATCATTTGATATCAGATACAAATCTGTTACATTATCACTTGTTATATCCTTATCTCCTAATAGATACAAATTATCACTTGTTATATCCTTATGTCCTAATAAAAGACAATGAAAGTAAAGTTGCATATATATAAATGTGCAGAAAAGTAAAGAAAGTAAGTAAAAGAAAATAATAAAAGAACTCAAATGATTTTAGAGGAATCACTTGATCATGAATAGAAAAGAGTTTGCAAAAAAATAAATGACTGAAAGTTTAAATGAAATTGACAGAACTTTACATTGAGAATGTAAAGTGTACAGGAAAGAATAGGATGAAAATGTACTTGACTAACTTGCGTGTTTTGCTCGAAATGTCAGAGTGACGTGAGAACGTGATTACAAGTGTTTGAGTATTGAATTTTTAACTCCTAAATATTTTCATCATCTTGGTATTTATAGAATTCCGAAGTAATTAACCTTTCAATAAGATCTTGACATGTGTCTAAAATAAAGAAAACTACCTAATGATTATCAGCGATCCTTGTTAAATAACTGCTAGATCTTTGTTAGCAATCATCGTGCTACAAATAACTACTTAATCCTTGTCAGCAATTCTTGTATTGTCTTGATCTTATACTTATAACTGCTACTAATTTCTGTTTCAAATTCAAATCATTCCTTATGAATTCAAATTTGAATCTTCAAACAATTTTTAGCTTCTGATCGAGACTCATTGCTTCCATCTTCAAAAATTTTCAAGTATAGTTACTTTTTAAGTTTTAGCTTTTGAGAACAACTCGAAGTTACCATTTCTAACATTAAATTGAAATTACTATTTCTAATGTCAAATCAAAATTGTCATTTCAATAATTTCAAGTCTTCACTACAACTTCGAGTCTAATAAAGTTAGAATATGTGCATATCGTGACTTAGTAAATTTTATTCATGCTAAACTTTACAATACACGCTCGAAATTGTCCTAAATCAAAAATTGTTATTTTTATACCAACACATGGATATCACTACTTCCACAAATAAGAAATTTTTAGGTCCTTTTAAGATTCAAAAAAATCATGTGCTGCCAACAATGGTGAAAGAACTTGTAAAGAGAAATTGCATCAACTAAGTTATTAGGGTTTGAATTTTAATAAGATTTGTTGTTGGTAAGTTATTTATAAGAACTTCTATAAGTGCTTGTTAAGTTTAGGGGCCTCCTCTAACCTCAATTATTTTTTGCAGCCAAAAAAAAAAAAACAAGAAGAAGAAAATCCTCTTGATTTATGTGCCATCTAATATCTATCATCTCAATTATGCAAGTCATTATTGTGTTTTATTTTGATTATATTATCATGACTTTGATAATCATACTTTGATTATATTATGCAAAGTGGCATTTTTAATGGAACCACACAATCAAAGGATATGATTAGTAATTATCTCAACTGAATCAAGATGTTTAAGATCTAGTGGTATAGGCTTAAAATCAATGGGTTTAGTATTTTTTTTCTCACCAGTTGTTATGTCTTTAGAATCTCTAATCTTCACCTTTGGATAATCTTTACTAGGATCGATAGATTTCAAAATAATCCTTCTACAACAAGATCTTAAGAAAAAGGAATATGTATTGTCTCTATCGTTGTGGGTCACATCATTGTCATATATTCAGGGATGACCTAACAAAATGTGAGTAACATCCATAGGTAAAACATCACAATAAACATCTTTCGCATAAGATCCTAGTACAAGTGGGACCTTACAAGTGTGGGTAATCTCTAGATAATTATCATTTATCCAAGGTATTCTAAAAGGTTATGGGTGAGGTTCCACGTTTAGACCACATATAATCACACCTCTTTTAGAAATCACATTTAATGTGTTATCATTATTGATGACTAGACTACAAGTTTTACCCTCACATTTAATGTAGGTTTTCCATGCATCATAAATAGGAGATTTATGAACGCACTTTATGATACTATTGTGATTTGGCACCAAATTGTTCATATTTTATAATATGAACATATCACAAATAAAAGAAGTGCCAACAGACTAGATGCAAAGTAGTGAGATTATAAACTATTCTAAAGGTACAAAATCAAAATCAAAATTTCAAGAGACAAGATTAATTAGAAAAATTGCACCTTTGTTAAGCAATAGGAGAAAATAAAACCCAAATTTTGGTGGCTTTCTAGTGCTTTTAGGCAAATTTAATAGAGATCTGGTGAGCGATAAGTAGTGGAACAACTTTGACTGTGAAAAATCTTTACTTTCAAACAACTCAAAGCGTGGGGATCAACAAGACATGTATGCCAAATTGATATAGAACCAATGGAGAAAGAAAACAAAGAACCCTCCCTCAGGGTTCTAAAGACACTCGATCTCAAAGTAGGAATATAATCCAAACTGAATTCAATAATCAATAATAATCAACAATCAACTTCTAAAATCTGATAGGAGAGCATTTATAGCCTTTTTACAAAAGAAACTAATCTTAACTAAAATACATAATAGACAAATCTTAATATAACTAACTAATAATAATATTTGGATTTAGATAAAATCTAATTAAAACTGAAATCTTAAAATAGATAAAATCTCTAATTAAGATCCCAATCTAAAATAACAGAAAATTCATAATAATAAAAATCATAATTATCTTAATATTATCTGCATTAACCATGCTTGTTTATGACCAAATCTGTAACACCCCAAAATTTCCTATCCTATAAACATTTTTTGATCCCAATGCCATTTTACTTGTTTAGTAATTTCCGGATACTTTAAAATTATTTTGTTTATTCCATCGTACCAATTTGATCGTTTTGAGTGATTTACTCCGTTTGAAAATAATAATTTCTGGAATCATTGAAAAATCTTTCTCTATTTATTTTGGTCTTCAATTATTTTTAACAATCTGACTTGATTTTCATATATTTTCTAATTTTTGTGATTCTATGTGTGATTTTGAATTTTTTTTTCTGTTTGTGGGCCCAGGTGACCATATTTGGGCTCAATTACGGTCCCGCATAAAGTGAAAAATTTTTCTACGCTAAAAAATTTGTCTTGTTTTAGGCGAGATAGGAGATCTTACTAAACCTAAATCCATTTCAATTTAAAATTTTTTTTTTGTATTGTATTTATTTATCGGAAGATAAAAATACATAAATATATTCTTTCGTGGGATTTTTTTTAGATAAAAATAGAAATTATATTGCTTAAGTCAATATTGGTGGTTTGGATATCCATTATTGATTCAATTAATTTTAAGAAATAAATTTAATAAAGAAACATAAGATAATCATCATTGATTTAATCATGGTATAAATTAATTAAATTCAACAAGCTTCAATATCAACCGTAGATTTAATCAATAGTGTAAAATTAATTATATAAAGTGACCATTTACAACCATTGGATTTAGAGTTGATTAAGGGTGGAGATTTGGTCTTAAAAAGTGACAAAGACCATTTATGACCATTGGATGAAGAATTAATCAAGGGTGGAGATTTGGTCTTAAAAAGTAGCAAAAACTAATTATGACCTTGGATTAAAAATTAAGATGAAACAATCTTGACCCTTTATTTTGGAGACACATCTAATGGCTAGAATTTAAAGGAGAATGATCTAATGGCTTAGATTTAGTCTTCTAAATCAAAAGTCTACCTAAATCTAACCATTGAATTAATCAATGGCTAGAAATGCTTCAAATAATGACCTAATTAACAAATCAAGTAAACTAAATTAAATGTTAAATTGTTATAATCTAATTCTTAATTAGATACCTAATTTTAATTAGAGATTATAATATATGAAATAATATGTCTAATTAATTAGTTATGTAATTAGAAAATTAGTTAAGATTGATTAAGAAACTTAATCTAATGAATTAACTAATCAATTAGCAAGTAATTATGACAACTTTGGAGTGCATGATGAAGGGGGACAGTTTTGGAGTGTTAGGAAGGAGGAGACATGTTTAGAATCTTGTATAGCGCTTTTTAATTAAAAAAGAAAAGATAAGACAAAGTGGAAGACTTTGGTCATGTGATAGCCTTCAATTATGCTTAAATGAATTCATATCTCTAATTCTTTCACTCCCAAACAGCAGCACCTTTGGTTACACTCTCCATATTCATTTTTCTACTTCACCAAAAAGCCTTCATCAAATTCTCTTAAATTCTCTCAAAGTTCCAAGAACACAAAACAACCATTTTCCTTCCTTTTCTCACCTTATGATTTGGCCAAGCAACCCACAAGCACCATTACTCACCTATAATTTTCACTCACATCATTTGCTAAACCTAAACACCATTCTAAGAACATCTCTAGTTATGAGTTTTTCCAAAATCATTCATCTTGAGCTTCAAATCCAAGCTTCAAGTTTCTATCAAAAATCAAAAATTTCATCTTTGTGCTTCAAGAGAAACCATTCGGTCAAGACACTCAAAACCACCATCCAATCTCTTTTAATTTCATCCAACCATAAATCTTGAATCTACATGATATTCTAAGCAACTTTCATGTTGGAGATTTTCTCTAAATCATTCATCTTCATGGACTTTCTTCAAGAGCCAAGTTATTGAGTTTTTAAGGTGAAGTGTAAGAAGACTTCAATTCTTATCTCTTTTTCATGATCTAAACCATGTTTGATCCATGGTTCCTCTTAATCAAGCTTAGTATACTAATTTCTATGTATTTTTCCATTTGAATTTGAGAAGCCCTTGGTGGTGAAGGACTTGGAAAGAGAAGCAAAATCAAGAAGCTTTGAGGATCTTCAAGAGGTAAGAGGGAGATCCATCTCACCAACCAATTATGGTGGTGGGAGATGGTCTTATATTTGATAGATTGTGAATTCATGTGAGAATTCCAATCCATGGTCATATAATAATTAATTGTGTGTTTATGAGTTTTGCTTTATTTTCTTGTGCTTTGATTATTTTGTCTATGCTTAATATGCTTTGCATGATTTTATGGCTTTGATAATATACTTATAATATGCATGATGAGTATATGGCATGTTTGTGATATTTATAATGAAAGATATATATGTATGCCATGATGTGTGGATGGAAAGAAAATTGATCTTAGTTCCAATGGCCAAGGAAGAACTACGGTTTTGATGCCCTTGATTTGAGTCAATGTTGAAATTTTTCAAGAACAATGAAATTAAATTTTGATCCCTAGAACAATGAGAATTTCGGCTAAGACACCTCAAAATAGGTGTTTACAAATTAATATTTTTATGAAAGAATAAAATTGGATTGATTTGAGGAGTATGAAAAATGAACTAAAGGTTTGTTTTTTTTTAAAGAAAACATGAACACAAATTTTAGAATGAAATTTTATTAATTTATTTTGTGTAGAAACAAGAATAGAACTTATTTAAGTTAGAAGAAAAATATTTCATGATTCCAATGACCATCTATAAGGTTTTGATAATTTAGAAAAATGTTTTGATGCTATGAAATACAAGAATTTTCAAATAAGGATTTTTGAAAAGGGAATTAAGTGTTATAAATTAAGTGAAGTGGAATTTTCATAAATAAAAGAAAAAGAAGATTGAAAGTATTGAACTTCAAATTAATCAATTTTTTTGAAGTGATTTAGAAATATAAAGGAAAACGTTTGTAACTTAAAATTTCTAACAGAGAATTTATTTATTTGGTTTTGGAAAACGTTAGAAAATTTAAAGTTAAGAAACAATAATTAAATCAACTCAATATGATTTTGTAGGACTAGATTAATAAAAAGTGATTTGGGAAAATATATATTAAGGAAAAGATTTTTGACTAAGAATGAAAAAGGATTTGCAAGGAAAGTGAAAATGAATTTGAACAAATGGGTTTGTGTTATGACCAATTGGTACTTTGGTTTTGAAAATAAAACTTTAATGATTTTGTTTGTGTAAAATCATATCAATTTAAAAGAAAAAATATTTTGATAATTTTTCAATAGTAATGCCTAGATTTTGATGAAACAAAGTAATTTTTCAAGTGAAAATATAATTGATTTAATACAAGAAATTTGAAAAGAGAATCAGAGTATTTTACTCACTTGAAAAATTAAGTTTTGTAAATGAAAATATTTTCAAACTTCAATTTATTTTGAAGTAGGTTAATTTGGAAATGATTTGGGAAAAAATAGAGAATATAATGGTATTTTGAGAATTTACTCAAGTATAACTTATTTTCAAGTTTTGTGGATTATATTTAAAAAAGAATTTCTTGAGTAAAGAAACGTGAAAAAAGATTTTCTTGAGTAAGAAAATGTGAAAAATGAAATACAAAGTCATAATATTTTAAGAAAAGATGAAATGGAATTTTTGAAGGTTGAGAAATATTTTTCGTAATAAATTGTGGTGAAAAATTATTTTTGATCTTAAAAACGTGTTAAAAATGATATTGAATTATTTGAAAGTCCAAATTAATATTATTTTGGAATATTGAGGAATATTTTATGTAATTTGAACTATCGTTAAAAAATCACTATGTGATTTAAAAGTAATAGAATATTTTTACGTGATTGAACAACAAAAAATATTTTTATACGATTATGAAAAATGGTGAAAAATTATTATATGATTTGGAAAGTGTTTTAAATATTTTGAGAATGATAGAAAATGATTTACGAACTTAAAAGAATGATTTTTGAGATACGCAATTTTGAAAAGGAAAAATAATATGCGATTTGAAAAATGTATATTTTTACGCGATTGAGAAAAATATTGAAAAATTAGTATGTGAATTAAAAGTGCAATGTAGAGTTGCGACATTTTGAAAACGTTGTGAAGTGTTATGGTAGTGTGAAAATATAACGAACGCTTTTCGTACGTTGAAAACGTAATGAAATGTTACGATATTTTGAAACCAATGAACGAAACATTTTAGAATTGTGAAAACATAATGAAAATGTTAAGATTTGATGAAAATACTGGCAGCAAGTGCTTTATGACTATAAAAGCATGATAACATAGTGTATGAACACTTGTGAGAAAATGATGAGTTTGCCTACGATTGGCTTTTGATGTATTTTTATACATTGGAAAGAGATGTCTTATTTGAATTTGGTGCATTATATGTGCATTGAAAAGATTTACGTAGATTGGACTTGCACCGATATACTCGTATCGTACAAATGAAATTGAAAAGATTTGGCCTGTTGGGGTTGGACTTGAATAAATTTGTGCATTATATAAAAGATAGCTAATAGCTATTATGGTCATTGTGAATTGAAGAGGGAATGAGAATTGATAGTGAGGTCTATGATGGATCTTGGGCGTCAGAGGCGGTCGACGGTTGATATGGATATGAGTACCCTGTGCCACTTAGGCGATGCAATGCATTGATGATACCCGACAAGAACACGATTCTTTTCAACGACTGGGAGATTGTCTTTGGGTTAAGGCTGACAATTAACCAGAGCATTCTTCTCGAAATTGTGAAAACCTCCATGGAGTTGTTTTTGATAAACTGAGTCTTTGTGCATATGCATAAATCTGAGCATTTATATCTGTATGATATATTAATTTAGGAATATTGGTTATGACAATTGTTTTTAATACTTGAATGATGATGATGATAATGTTGTTTGTTTATGATAATTGAATTGATAAAATGATTGAATGATGATAGTTGATTAATGTTGATGACATAATCATAATTGTGGTATGATCTATCATTTGATATTGCTATTTGTGTTATCTAATACTTAGCCATGTTGGTATTGGTGTAGGTGATCTCACCTCTTTGTTATACTGTTTTGTTGTATCTGTATTGTTAAAATCAAATAATAGAAAGATCGAGTTGTCTTAGACATAACGGGCAATGGATACTCTGAGATTGGTGACAACAATAAGGAGTGGACATTCCACTTGAAGGTGTGCAGTGTTGACAAAGGAACGGATGTCCGATGCATCAAGACTATGTAAAAAAGGAATAAGTATGTTAAAGTTTTAATTAAAGTTTAAATGCTATTAAGTAGGACCCGTCTAGGGTTTGCTAAATATTAAAAAAAAAAAAAAATAAGTCTGTTAATTTTATATTTCTCTTTAAATTGTGATATTAATTGGTGTCAATATTGCATAATGAATAGTTGAAATATGATTTTCAATATTACCTAATATTTTTAGTAAATTTACGTTTCATCAAAGAAAAATTTTTAAACTCATCTTTTATAACTCAAACTTTGTGCGAACTTATTTTCAGATTATGAGTCGGAAGTCAGAAATGTGATGCCCTAGTTAGGGTGTTACATTAGTTGGTATCAGAGCTAGGGTGTTACATTAGTTGGTATCAGAGTTAGGGTGTTACATTAGTTGGTATCAGAGTTAGGGTGTTACAAAATCTCTCAGCTTACGGGTGTAGAAGCCTAGTCCAACATTTTTGGGTCCCAATAGCCATGTTTGACATAAATATCCAGTGGAAAAGGCTGGAAAAGTTCAAAAAACCAATGCAATCAAGTTGTTGATTTGATGATCTGAAAGTGGAATCACTGAAATTCCCTAAAATCTCTCAAATTTTGGTCTTCATATTACTAAGAATCTCACATTGTATGTCTCAATATTTTAGGTGTAATTTATATATTTGTTGGATCACTCCACTTAAGACCAATTGATTTTAGGTTAGAATCTCACATGATATCAAAGCTAAGATCACATTTCTATCGCTTACTTCGCTAGGCTTTTTTCGCCTACTTTGATAAGCTTATTCAACTAATAAGCTACTTGTTTAGTCGGCATCTAAAAACATGTTGAGAGTCTCACATTGTCTGCCTCAATATTTAAAGTGTGATTTATATATCTATTGGGCCACTTCACTTAATGTCAATTAATTTTAGGTTAGAATATAACACATATCAAGGACCTGTAATTGACATGCATAACACATATGTTATAGAGCAACAATAACAACTTGTTTAGCTAGACTGAAAACATCTACATTGGATGTGAATTCAGAAGTTCAATACAAACAAATTGAGTTAAAATTAGGGTGATATGAGTATATGTAAGACTATTGCATCTTGAACAATCCTATGTATTAAGCATGTTGTTTATAATTTAAATATGCATACACATAAAAGAGAATACTAGGTAGTACATAGTTTTTAGAATGTTATATTTCGAACAATAGGCCATTGCTACTATACACCCTATTATGTTAGGGTGTATATAGTACAACTTCCATTTTACCTACAACAACATATATCTTTTTGGGCAGGTTTCTTTCTTTTTTTTTGGGCAGGTTTTTTTTTGTTCTTTTGTTTATACATCACCACCACTACTGTTGTCGGCCACAACATCATCACTTCTTCCGACCATCACTTTGCTAACGACCATCACTTTTTTCAGGTTATACTATTTATTTTTTTAAATTGTATAATTATGTAAATAATACCAATTAAAATAATATCGTTAAAATTATACTAATCTTTATATTTTTTTATAAATAACTATACATATTGAAAATTTTACAAATTTTAAGTAATAATATTTACACACAATAAAATTTGTAGAGTTTTTAGTATGTACAGTTATTTATGAAAAAATATAAAGACTAATATAATTTAACTCGATATTATTTATAATTATACAATTTAAAAAAATAAATAGTATAACCTGAAAAAAAGAATGATGGTCGGTGGCGTGGCATGGTGGGATGGTGGTAAGGGCGAGGTGGCCGATGTTAATCGATTGCCTACATGGCGTTGGTGGTGGCGGTGGGTGGCCAACGGCGGGTGGTGGTGGGTTGCTGACGATGGTGGTGGTGGGGTGTAAAAAACCTTAAAACCAAAAAAAAATAGTTCAAAAGGTTACAAATCATTAATCATAGTTGTTGATATATTTTTTAACACAATTAATAATTATGATTGACCAAGTGCATAATCCACCTTCTTTTAAAGGGTGTATTTTAGAATTAGCCTTCGAACATAATAGAGGGAGAGCTTTTAGAAGTGAAGAAAGTTTTTTTTTGGGGGGGGGGGGTGGATACAAGGAACTGTCTAGAAAAGCTACATAAAAAAAGTACCTTAGATTTTTGGAGCTGTGTGGTGGAGTCGCAACAACTTTTCATGGACAGTCAGAACTCATAACATAAAAATGAACTGCCTAAAAAAGATGAAATTAAGCATATGTTACAAAGCTGAATAGAAATGCTTAATCACATACTAGGAAACTTCAACAATATGATTGGAGGAAGCATGACCATTTTAAGAGAGCAAAACATACGGGAATACCAAGTTTTTCTCAGCTTGAACGGACAAGTTTGCTATTACGAATACCGAGTTGTGTGTCTTCATGTTAGAATGGAAAAGCAATTATATGCATTTTTAGTAGAATTTTGGCTAAACTAAGAGCAAATTGCTATTTCCTAATTATCTCGAAGGCCTTTATTTTCCAAGTTAATGAAATTTCATATGTATTCTCTATAGCAAGAATCATAAAAAGGCTTCTTGATTCTAAAGGTTAACACAAAGCATGGTAGGAAATTAAATTCTTAATAGAAGATTTAAGAGTGAGATGCCTACGTCATTGTCTTACATGACTGAAGAGTGTTCCTACTTCTTAATTTGACAGATGGGCAATTTTCATGCCTACACGAATGCAAGATGCACCATCAGGCATTGGATCGATTCCCAAGAAGGATCACTATCCTAAACCCATCAAAGAATGTTAATCATTTGTTTATGTTTAAACATTTGTCATTCTAAATATATTTGGGAGTTATATATATATATATATATATATATTAATATAATATTTTTTATATTTTATTAATTATATATTATTATATATGTGATTTTGATCATACAATCATTATGAATGGTTAAATATTTTTAAAATGTTATAAAAAATTATTGATCATTTAAAAAATATTTACACATATATTTATATTCTAATTTTAATCAAATTTTAAACAAAATTCATAAAATATGATATCACATGATCAAAATTCACTTATTTATTATCATAGACTAAAAACTATTCCTATGCCCACGCACGGGTCTATATTTAGTTATAATAAAATTAAGATGTTATCTAATAACTATATGTAGTATATAAATGTAGGTTTATGTAAGTTTGAAGTAATGAGGTATCAATACGCTCTGACAAAACGTGATGTCGCGATTAGGAGCCCAAACAAATGAAAGTCCTTTGATTGTTTATCACTAGGAAATGTACTTGGAAATGAGTTCGGCTCATTTGTATCACAACCATGATATTTACACTATCAAATTTTTTACATAATTTTGATATTTTACTTGTTTGAAAAAATAAAAATAGAAAATGTCTTAAAATATGTATTTTTTTATTTTATTATATAAAAAGAAGTGAATATAAGAATGATATAAATTTTTTGGGGTATAAATATCATTATTGTTTGTATAAAGGAACAAAATTAAACGAGAACAGCCATAAGCCACCAACTTATTCACAAAAAGCCGCTTCCCTGAAATTGCTAAATAAAACTTTGAGATTTACTGAGAAAGTCATTCCTTTGGAAACTTCTGTTCATCATTTGTTCTCGCAATTCCCACTTGCAATCATATGCTTAGGAGTGAACTTTCTTGTACATAAGCTGTAAATTGATCAAACATATAAAAAAAAAACATTTTGTATTAGTTAATCATTATGAAATGAAGAGATTAGTTTCAATTTTAGTAACTGTCTTAAGTTTCTTATACAATCTCTCGGATCACTTCCTTCATTTCTTCCTTTGTTCCCTAACATGAAAAAATGTTGAGTATTGAAGCCATGAGAAGTGAACTGGTGGTGAACTATGCTGAGCTCGGGTAGTGCTATGGAAGCTAACCCTAGAATAATGATAAACTGAAGAAAAATGAACCATTCTTAAAAGCCTTACAGCGGTTTTGTATGCTAACAAATACAAAAACAAAAACAAAAAACAAAAAACGAAAAACGAAAAACAAAACATAACAAAAAAAACCAATTAAAATATAAAATGCTTCACAGTTTATATACATCTTTTGGCACTTTAAAGGAGAAAAGGACAAAAAAGCAAGAAAAGGATTAAAACAAGAAAAAAAAAACTGTATACAAATTAACTCGCATTTGAGAACGACAACTTCCAATCCTCACTCTTCGCATATGATCAATCATCATGACGGTATCACGTATTGAATTAAAGGCCAAAATAACCACTCCTATGTTATGATGTTAGCACTGAAAGTAGGCAGGTCAGACAAAGAAGTTATTTGCTTCTTATTTTCATTGTTGGGCTTCGGGGTAAGCGTTTCAGTTGTGAAATATGCGTTCTCAGGCTACACTCTCTAACCTGCTCATGAAAAGGTTATTATTATTGAGTTAGTTGCTATATAGTACTCAACGTCATTTAATGATCATCTAAAGAAAATCAAAAGAACTACTAAGCTTCAACGCCTCTTTTTCAGATACAAAATTTACCTGCATGGTTGTAATCATTGACAAAAGGTCTTTGCACTCTTCAAGCAAAACACGCTCCGTTGCATTTAAGTTGGCAACTTCAATCACCAGTGAATTTACATGTCCAACCTATCAATTGCAAATGCGTTCAGACATTTTGACATGTCAATTGCTACATGCTTAAAGGCATCAAACTATGACCAATAACTACTACTTTGCTGGACCATAAATACATAAATATGTAAAATCCCGACTGTCAAAAGAAAGAAAGAAATACAGCAAACCAGGTGAATTACAGTGTCCGCCCGCACATCTATTTTTCTGTTACTCACTTCGAAATAAATTAACAGAAAATGAAGCGGACATAGGTGGGTGACAAATATACGTTAATCAAACAGAGGTCGGTAATGGAGAGAAAGACAAGTGGGCAAAGTATAACTTTCGAATGTCAGGTAAGTAAAGAGCATTTCACCAAGGTAGCAACAAAAAAAATGTTTTTTTTCACCAAGGTAGCAGAGAAATTATTTCTAACCACACAGATCAGCAAAATAACAATTGGAAAAAAAAAAAGGCCAAGCATGCAGAGATAGAAGCTAGGCAACCATATTTATCTAGATTAATATATAAAGCCAAATACCTCTTATAGTCTCACACCTAATTTTAAAAATGTAAATTTATAGGACCTAGCCAAATTAGGATCCCACATCCCCTTCTCCTTCCAAAGGATTTTTATTTTATTTTATTTTTACAAATACGGCTTTAAAGTCAGACTTTATTTGGCTTTTAAATTTTAAAATTATTTAAATGAATTTTTCTTTTATACCAGCATTGTGGGTGCAAATGCTAGTACTATAAAGGGAACTTTCCCCTTGTCTTTCCTATTAGTGTTCCTTTCATATACACACAGAGATGCACACACATCACAAACATTATAATTTATAACTGATGTCATTCTGTCCATCCCATCCATTGAAGATTTTTATTTGTTTACTTTTACATTTATCATAGAGATAAAGGAAGAAATAGAGCAATTTAATAGAAGTAATTAAATGAAATTTTAAAATATAAAAAAAAGGCTCTGCCGCATTCAGGAACATGTGCAGAGTCTAATATCAATGATCACTGACTTCCTGCATTTTTGGCAAACAAGGATTGCCATAACATATAGCAAGGGGGAATAAAACTACGTAAAGTATGATCCACATCTGTATTATGCCAATAATCAAGTCATCAGATTGCTGGATGTTAAATGTTTTCCTAGCAAATTATCCCTATCTACTCTGCATTTGGTCAAAATGCAGCATGTCAAAATGTTTTAATCCCAAATTAATCCCTGTCTACCACTGGCACTTAGTCAACTCTGCATTTTAACCTACTATGATAAATATATTGCTCCCTTTGCCAAATTGAGGAATAACATTGGGAGAAAAGAGACACCATAGAGGGAAATTTCCTGTCATATACACAATAGTTCAATAAAGTGAACATTTAATCTTCACCTCTTGCCTCAACAGCTCCAAAAATATCCTTATCAAATTAAAGTGCATGTTAAATAAAAAATCAATACAGGGTTATAAAAAAATTTGTTTTTCACTGTCTAGGAGAGAAATACAAATATAGGACTTAAAAAAGAGATTTAATAAATACATTCACTTTTACACCCCCCCCCCCCGGTTATCTCCCTTATTCAAGTTCCCTTATTTTTCTCCATGCGTATCCATACCCAATTTTCCTCTTGACTGCACACACATGTGCCACTCTCTAGTTGACAAGAATCACAACTCATAACAACTAACTCAATGCAAAATATAGTGGGATACTGTTAAGATTTACTTAAAATCAAAGACAGAATGATATAATGCACAAAAAGACACTAATTCTTATAGTGTTATCGATACAAATGTCTGTCAGAACCATCCCTAATACTAAATGCAGTAGTGTTAACAAAAAGACATTCTGCATTCTGCCTCTCATCAAATATCTCACTTGGTAGGCATATATGCATGTGGTAATAGATAGAACCCCCCCCCCCCACCCCGGCTGGGTGCCCCCAAAAAAAAAAAGAAAAAGGAGTGTGGATGAGAGTAGACAATCCTAAATCTAATATGAAATAGTTGTACAATATGAAGTCTTCAAATGGTATAACAAATACATAAACAAGAAAAGAAATTTAAGAAGATTGAAGTGCACAGATGGTAAAATACAAGTAAAATTAGAGATTGATTCAAATCTCCAACTACGCCTATTCTAGCATAGTTGCATACAAAACAAAAAAAAAAGGCAGCAAGTCAGCAACAATATGATTTCTGATGTTTCAAAAAGAATAGGATTTGATCAATGTTAAATAGATTTTATATAGAGAGATGACATTATCATTAAAGGGAAGATGAAATTCTGAGCACATGTTCTGAATTGGCAATTGCTCTTTTGTTATTGTCCACGACATTGCTAATGTAATGAAACCATCCTTGTGTATCACATGTGACATTTGGTAACAATTTAAAGTCTTCTCTATTGCAGTTGCCCACAATATAAGATAGGCAGTAGGTACAGTTTAATTCTTTGGTTTAACAGAGCGACTACTAAGAGCAGGAAACAAAGGAATTTGAAGTATAGAACATCACCACTATAGCTAACTGGGAAGTTTTAAAAAACAAGACTTGTTATTTAATAAAATCAAGTCCAATGCCCTTTCACTTGCTTGCAATGATTCCTATGCACCTATATATGAACCATCAAAGCTTCTGAGCTTTTATCTTCAGGTCACTTGGCAAGACTAGACTTATGGTGTATAACAACCTTAGTTGTTTTCTCACCATAATTAGAATATAGGCTGGGAGATCCAAAGACACTTAAAAAGCTATTAGAAAATAAAATAACACTTATGTACCATCACAAATTCAAACAATAATTGAGATCCAACATCCATAAAAGCAGCATGGGCAAAAGAAATATGTACCTTTGGTAACAAAAGGCATATGGAGGATGCCATTGCCTGCATCACATCCACTGCTGAACAAATAGCGTCCTTCACATTCAGCACGTCTGCCTGAAGCAAAACACAAATTTTTTTATACAATCCCAAATTTGCTAACAAGTAATAACAACTGAATTACTATGTCACTCTCTACCTATAATAATGAAAGGAATAAAAGAATAAACAAGAAGCTAAAAGGAAAATACCTTGGCCCCACCAACAACAGGAAGGCGGAGAGTGCTAGCCCTTAGTGCTTCAATAGCTCCAGAAAGTGAGCTAGAGTACACCCGATCCAAAATAGCCCAATCTTCCAAGTATATCATCTACATAAAATAGTTCCCATTAAGAACTTAAGATGAAAGTGGACCATTAAGCAATGTCACCATAACTACCTTATGTACAAGCAGGCATGCATGTAAATATCTCTCTATGGCATCAAGACAGAGAAAAGGATATTACACGTATTTTGGCACAATTTCACTTTGCTTACCTGTATTTTTCCTATTAACCTCTATTGAAAAGCAAGCCCAGAAAGCAACAATGACTAAAGTGCAATTTACCCTAAAAGGATTCGAATGAGCTAGGATAGGCGGTCTCATACTTTTGATATGGTTGCTAAATGCATATTGTAGTAATAAAGCTAACTACATGAAACCAGATGCCATGGGATGACAGTTGCACTATTAAGGACTAAATGAGATGACAATCTAACAACTGGAGAAATGATACTACTTCAACTCAAATCAAGCCAAAAAAACACAAGTATAAAAAGCACAGGGTAGCCATAGATCTTACTTGCTCCTTGAGGATGGATATCAGCTTAAACTGTTGCTTCAGCAATTGTAACTCTGTTCTTTTGGCTCTAACAGATTCTCGTAGTTTTGAGGTAGCTATCCACGCATCGTAGAGGCTTTTCTGGTACAAAGAAGAATATATAGGCAAAAATACAACACAACAAACTAAACAAACAAAAGCAATGCCGAATTCCAAACAAATACCAGCAAATAGTAAGATAAAAATATAAAATCCTTTCTCTCCTCTATCTTCCTTTATGTGAGTGCACCTTTACATTGAAACAATGAAGCTGGTCTTCGTGACCAGATGCTGAACTAAAACTAGAATTTTCATTTCTATTTACCATGTTTCTTCTAACGTCCACACAATTAGTTGGATACCAAATATAGCTTCAAAGAGTAACGCAAATACAAAAGAAGATTTAAATTTTAAATTTTAAAAATCATACCTCCGCATTCAATGTCTGTGCAGAGAGGGCAGCATGTGCCCTGGCGTTTACGAAACGCCACTGTAGGAGTCTGTTATACGTGAGTCTGAGTAAATGTGCATCAACAATACGGTTCTCCCCTATCTTCCCTCTCGGCACATCAACAGCAAAACTCAAAACAGAAGGTTCATTACCGAACCTATTGCTGAAACTACCAGCCACACCGTTCCTGACTCGAGAAGGGCTAACCCCCCTCGAAGGGGACCACGGTGTGGCTAGCTTACTCGGCGAAGCAGGTCGAACCGCAGATCGAATAGGAGAAGAAACAAACCCCCTGCTATTCACAATTCCTCGTGGAGACGATACAGGACTATCCAACATTGATTTTTTTGGCGCCATAAGCTTAGGAGGAACAACAACCATTGATTTGTTTCCACCATTCCTAGATGATGGAGAGCTAGGATTGTCCATTTGGCGCCTCAACCGATTGTTAGCCTCTTGCCAGAACCTCGCCGGCACCACAATCGATCGTGACCCTCGCTGCGCTTGTCCTCCTCCGCCTCCGCCTCCTCCGCTGCCGCAGCCACCGCCACATTCTGAAGAACTACCAGAAGTCACACTTTCATTATCAGAAGGAACAAGCTCAAGCTCCAACTTAGATCCATCATCTTTGTTACTTTCCGATCTCAGAGTTCCATCAATTGAAGCTCGAACATCCACCATCGAATTCTGCAACGACCTAACCGCGTTCCCTGGCGCATCCAATTTTCTGGTGGAATCAGCACAATCCACGCTTCTGTTCATACAATTTCCCTGCGGCAATTTCCCCGGCCATCGGTGCTGATCCGAATTGCCGTTTCTGGCAGGCATTGTAGTTGTGGTCCTCCTCCTCTCCGGCGTGCTCTTCCTCAAACTTGGCACCGTCGGTGACGGTGGTGCTGGTTTCGCCTTGCTGACCTGGATCGAGAACGACTCGCCCTGGAACGAAACCGACAAGCTCCTGGTAGAAGTGAAAAGCATCTTCTGAGCCGCCGGTGCTTCGGTTCCACCGCCATTCCCTGCTCCGGCACACACAGAATTAGGCCGTGGAGCGCCAACTCGCCTTCGCTCAGCGGATTGCGACCGCTTTGCCAGCGTTTGCGTCGGCGTTTGCCTAATCATGCTTGTAGTTGTTGAGTTCACTGTCCTGGTTATCTGCGGCGAATCGCATCGTCTTGGAGTGGACGAAACAGAAGAAGACGAAGAAGAAGAGGAAGATGAAGACATGTAGCGAGAAGTAACTTCTCGAGCTTTGGGCCTGCGAGGAGGAGCGAGTGCATTGTCTGATTCAGAGGGTAACAGAGGAGGCCTCGTTGGAGTTGGAGCTCGTTTGGTGTTTATCGGTGTAGAAATTGCAGCTACCATTTTTTGTAATTCTAAAATTCTAGTTGTAATATTCCGTAATCATCAATAATCGATTCCTAACTCATCTTTGGAATTCACGCCCAGCTCAGAACCCTAAATTCCGAAGGAAAGAAAAAAATAATAATAAAAACCACCATGAAGCATGAACCCAATCGCAACAGAATTCACAGTAATAATGATGCAGAGTGAACAAGGACGAGCATGCGTTAGTCTTACTAATTTATGGAGAAGATTATGAGCAAGGTTGAATTGAGAAGGGGGTATTGTAATAGAGCTTGATTTGATACGGTTTTAACGCCGCAAAGTGATCGGCAATATGACCGTTACACGCTTCGCCGGCGCTAGAGACCGCGTGTGTGGCGAGTAAGGAGTGTAATTGTCGTACTAGTGTGGAGTCACACGCTGCGCGATTGTGCTTGGATTGGGAAAAATTAACGCCAAAAATATGACTGAGGAAGGATGCTAAGCTAAGAGTGATGCTAACACTGTGACACACGTACGCGCGGTGTTGAAGAGAATAAATGCACTCGCCGTGTCTTAAGGGGCAAAGTGTGTAGGTGAGGTCGAGGAGGGTAGTTTGGTAAATGGATATGAGTTTGCGTCAGTTTTTGTGGCTTTGTGGGGACTTTGTTGACACGCCATTTTTAATTTTTGATAAAATGTGGTAAACGGGTGAAAACGACGTAGAGAGAGGGGAAGAGTATAAAGTACAAACCTTGAAGTTGGAATAGGATATTTGCGTTCAGCCGAGGGAATGAATCTTCGGGGAGACGTTACGCAAACGACATTGCTGGAATTTAATATAAGAACCAAATTTTTGGAGGTCGTTAACAGAAAAAATAAAAGTAGCCGTTTCACTTTTCAGCATATGGTAATGGACCAATTGTACAAAAGTTCGAATGAACTTAAATACCTCAAATTAATGACTACCTTATAATTAATTGGGTTTTGAAGCTTGCAGCATGCAGAATTAAGGTTGCTTTAACTTTTAATAAGTTCTCACTGCTGACGGTTCATTTTTTTAATTTTCATAGACCAGGACCCATAAATTGCCAGTAATGCAAGTTAAAGCTAAATTAAGGGAGATAATAAATAGATGATTGTCATATCATATATCTTAATTATTATGTGAATGCAATTGCATCCATTAATTAGCACAGTGGATACATGCTTTTCCCTCATTCTTGTTTGTAGAAGTATACTTAGGACATGTTTGTCTTGATTCGAATTCGACTTAAAATTTTGATTGAATTTTTTTGGATTCAAATTTAACATAATCATGATTTGATAATAATCGGTTTAAACTAAATCAACTTGATATATGAATATAATGTATAAATTTAAACGTTATATATAATTAAGTTATAAAATTATAAAAATGAGAAATTAAAATTAAGATATATTTTATAATATATATTTCAAAACAAATAATATCAATATAAATATATTATCATATTATATAAAATGTTATTAATTTAAGTTAAAAAATTTATTATTTATAACTAATTATAGAAAAAGTATAAGGTTTAAAATACGCTGACACATTAGGTTAGATTAAGATGACCCGAAGTATAATCTGAACATGACCCAAAAATAAATTAGATCTAATTTTTAGAACCTAAATCCATTCAAATTAACTTCAAGTCGGGTCAGATTAGTAGAACATGTTGAATCTTGAACACCCTATTTATTAGTAGATGAAACAGAAACATAACTAAGTATGTTTGTAGTACTTAATTACAGTTATTTACAGCTGTCAAGTTAGTTACAAGTAACTAAAAGTTTGTTATTCAGTTACTCTTTCCTTAGTTAGATCTCCTTCTATCAGTGGCCTATATAAACAGATGTACGGCCATTCTGTGTGTGTAATTCATTTTTACCAATTCACGTATTGATTCATTCTTCTTCATCATGCTTTGCTTTGAGTTCTTAGATGGTATCAGAGCAGGTTAGTCCCGCTCTACTTTCGCATGGTTGAAATTCTAAAACTTTGAAATTCTTGCTTATCGGTTTTCTTCTTCGTTGATCAAAATGGCTAGAAATTCTCATAATGCTTTTGCTTCGAATCACAACAACAATGTTGGTTCTGTATCAATGAATCAGATTCAGAATTCAAATCAAGATCAAACTTTGGATGCCTATTATATTCATCCATCAGAGAGTCCTTCGACAGTTTGTGTATCACCACCATTATCGGGGGATAACTATCATGGATGGGCAAGAAAGATGCGACGTGCATTATCTTTGAAGAACAAATTTCGATTTATGGATGGATCGATCGCTGTACCAAATGAAAACGATTTGAATTTTCTAGCATGGGAAAGGTGTAACAATTTGGTCCACTCATGGATCATAAACTCTCTTACTCCATCAATTGCAAAAAGCGTGGTATATATAGAGAATGCAATAGATGTTTGGAATGATATGAAAGATAGATTCTTGCAAGGTGATTGAATCCGAGTGGCAGAATTGCAGCAAGAAATTGCTAATTTCAAACAAGGTACTCTCAAAGTTTCTGATTACTTTACAGAATTAAGGTCTTTATGGGAAGAATTGGAACAATATAGGCCTATGCCACAATGCACTTGCCCTGTTACATGTGTTTGTTTAGCAATGAGAAACTCAAAGATGTTTAAACTGGAAGATAGAATCATAAAGTTTTTGATGGGATTAAATGAACAGTACCAAGGTGTTAGATCACAAATCTTGCTTATGGAACCCTTACCTCCTATTAATAGAGTATTTTCTATGATCTCACAACAAGAAAGACAAAGCCAATATGGTTCAATAGAGGAACCGAGCTCTCTGATTAATGCGGTTGATGGTAAGAAAATGTATGGCAGAGGAAGAGGTGCAGGATTCAAGCCTGTAGGTAGAGGTTCAGGAAATTATAGCAAGATATGTATCTATTGTGGGAAGGTAGGTCATACAGTTGAAACATGGGTATCCACCCAGCTATGGACGTGGTACTTCATATGTAAATAATTCAAATATTGATGAAGTAGAAAATGTATTTGAAGAGCAAGATCAAGACAAGGACAACAGTGATCAAGGCCCTATGGCTTTTACAAGGGAGCAATTCAATAAGTTGTTGACTCTAATTCAGCAGAATCCTACAGAGAGTGCAGCCAAGGCTCATTCCTCTAACATGTTGCAGACAACTCATGCATGTAACTCCATAGGTAATCTATATACTGCTATGTCACATATGAATAATACAAACCCTCCTTGGATCTTAGATACAGGTGCAACTGACCATATTTGCTGCTCTATACATTGGTTTTCCACACATCATAGAATAAATCCTATTTCGGTTAAATTATCAAATGGTAACTTAGTAATGGCTTATTTTACTGGATCTGTCCAATTATCAAAATCCATATTGATTGAAAATATGTTGTTCTTACCACATTTCACTTTCAACCTGATATCCATCTCAAAGTTGACTGTTGCACTCAATTGTAGCTTGAATTTTAGTTCTAATTCTTGTGTTATCCAGGAGAGGACAATGAAGAAGACGATTGGTTTGGCTAGACAATTGGATGGCCTCTACTATTTTATAATATATATTTCAAAACAAATAATATTAATATAAATATATTATCATGTTATGTAAAATGTTATTAATTTAAGTTAAAAAATCTTATTATTTATAACTAATTATAAAAAATATATAAAGTTTAAAATATCTGACACATTAAATTAAATTAAGATGACTCGAAGTATAATCTGAACATAACTCAAAAATAAATTAGATCTAATTTTTAGAACCTAAACACATTTAAATTAACTTTAAGTCAGGTCGGATTAGTAGAACAAGTTGAATCCTAAACACCCTACTTGTTTGTTTCTAAGTCCAATTGTGGCTTGCATTATCGTGACCCCAATTTAAAGATTTTAGTTTTTATTTTTTCCTTAAAAACTTTACAGCTGTAATTATTTCTGTTATATTGAATCTAATAGTAAAAAAATTATATAATAACATGTATATAAAGTATTGGATTAAGTATTACTTTTATTAGGAAATTTAGGATTTAAAAAACATCTTTTTATATAACAAATTCCAATGAGATGGTTTAAAATGTAAATGAGTATGTGATGTATGGTAAGCACACGATTATAGATTTGAATTTTAACTATAATAATTACTTGGATCAGTCTATAAGTTATATTCTTATAAATCATTTAGTCTAACATAAATGAGTTATCTTTAACTGAAATAAGATTGTGAAATAATTGAGGTACGTACAAGTTTACTCGAACATCATTAGTCACAATTTAAAAAAAAAAACTCTCTCACTTTTTCACAATAAATCACTATTTTCATATATGAACAATTATTGCATTACTAAAAGAGTAATTGATTTGATCGTATTTTGAGATATTAATCTCTCACTTATTGAATAGAGAGATATCTAGAAAAAAAAAGTGAATGGATATAAATTATTAATAAATCTTAGGAAAAAAATCTAAAAAAATTCTTTCAACTTTGCTTGATGTCAATTTTAGTCTTTAATCTTAAAAAATATTCATGTGTCTCTTCCAACTTTTATAACTCCAAAATGATAATCTGGATAGAAATTTGTTATGATATTCGTTTTATCCTTTTCAACTCAAAGCCATGTGCCCTCTGATTATAAAACTTCAAAATCGTAAAAATCGATTCTCTAACTTTTAAAAGTGTGCATCTTAATCCTTCCATTTAATTTCTATCAAAGAATTAACGTTAGGTAATATAGATTATGACGTGAGAGTTATGTAATTCTTTTCTTTCCTTTAATCACCTTCCATCTTATGCCTAAACTTATAACCGTGGACCTGGAAATGTGAACTTTATATATTATATTAGGTTGCTTTGACTTTTAACCTTTTAAAGTTCTCACCGGTTCAATTTGTAATTTTGATAGACCACGATCAATAAATTGCCAATAATGCCATTTGAAGCTAAATTAAGAGAGGAATAATTCTAAATTTCTTAATCAATATTTCTATTAACTTTTTAAACTATTAAATAAAAAAATATTAAGTATTTTTTATATTTTTAAGACATTAAATTTATTTATTTTTTATTAAATATTAAAAAAATTATTAATTTTTTTTAAGATAATATAAATTGCATCCATTAATTGCTACAGTGGATATATGTTTTTCCCTAGTAGTTGTTTGTCTCTATGTCCAATTGTGGCTTGCATTATCGAGAGAGATAGAGATAACAAATAAATGATTGTCCTATCATATTACAATTATTATGAGAATGCAATTGCATCCATTAATTACCACAGTGGATATATGTTTTTCCCTAGTAGTTGTTTGTCTCTAAGTCCAATTGTGGCTTGCATTATCGAGAGAGATAGAGATAACAAATAAATGATTGCCCAATCATATTTTAATTATTATGAGAATGCAATTGCATCCGTTAATTACCACAGTGGATATATGTTTTTCCCTAGTAGTTGTTTGTCTCTAAGTCCAATTGTGGCTTGTATTATCGTGAGCCCTTTAAGATTTTAGTTTTTATTTTTTTCCTTACAAACTTTACAGCTGCTGTTATTTGTGTTATTGAATTGTTATTTTTGGTGCTAATGTTACTGAATTTAATTAGTAAAAAATTTATATAACACTAACATGTATATAAAGTATTGGATTAAGTATTACTTTTATTAGGAAATTTAGGATTTAGAAAACTTTATTTTATGTAACATATTCCAATGAGTTGGTTTAATTGTAGATAGAGGTGTTCAAAACTGGACTAATCTAATTAAAACTGAAAAAACCAATCCAAAAAATAAAAATTTGAATCAATCAAAAAATTGAAAAATAAAATACTAAAAAAATTAATTGGATTGAATTAGATTTCGGTTCCAATTTTTTAAACTAATCCAATCTAATCCAAATAAAAAAATACTTATATATGTCTTTATAATAATATTTTGCCAAGAAAATTACTATGTTATATATATTTATTTAAAAACTTTACTAATATATCTCAAGTTAAACCAAATTCCTTCTATAGTTTTATAGTTTATTTAGGAAATTTACTATTATACTTTAAGCGAATCATAATTCCTTCTCTAGTTTCATAGTTTAGACATGGATTTGGACATGTATTGTAAGATTGACAATTAATCTAAACTTGTATTTGGATTTTGGATTTGTATTTTAATACATTTTGTTAAATTAGTTTGGACTTATATTGATGGTAATTTGATGAATTTGGATTTGTGTATTTTTAAAAATTCGAATAACTGATTTAATCCAAACTGATTTAAATTGAATTGGATTAGATTGGATCAGTTTTACATTTTGAAACAAACCGAATTGATGATAATATGATAGAATTGATTGAATTCGATCAATTGACTTTTTTCTCAAAACAAATCCAATCCAATTTGCGAATACCCTTTGTGGATGAGCATGTGATGTGTGGTAAACACACGGTCACATATTTAAACTTTAACTATGTCAATTACTTGGGATCAAACCATAAGAAATATTTATGTGAATCTTCTAGTCTCAGCGTGAATGGCCTACCTTTGACCAAACTGGGGAGGTGAAATAATTGAGGTGCACACAAGCTCACCCAGATACCATCTAACTGCAATAAAAAAAATTCTCTCACTTTCATAATACGTCACTATTTTCTTATGTGTGCAATTATTGCATTACTAAAAGAGTGAAATGAATATAAATTATTAATAAATCTTAGGAAAAAAACTACAAAAAAACCCTTTCAACTTTACTTAATGTTTATTTTAGTCCTTAAACTTAAAAAACGTTCATGTGTGTCCTCCAAATTCTAAACAAGTACATTTAACTCCAAAATGATAATTTGGACAGAAATATGCTTGTGATGGTATTCATTTTATACCCCTTTCATCTACAAACCACGTACACCTTGATTATAAAACTTCTAAGTGTAAAAATCATTTCTCCAACTTTCGAAAGTGTGCATCTTAGTCCTTCCATTTAATTTGCATCAAAGAATTAACGTTAAACAGTATAAGTGATAACGTAAGCGTCATGAAATTCTTTTCTTCTCTTTAATCACCTTCAATCTGATGCCTAAACCTTTAACCATCTACCTTGCAAATGTGAACCATTAACCAAGTTACCATGAACAATCACATAGCCAAGCTCTATGCAAATAAGCTCTTCAAGTTTCTTACCATGTCCTAAATATACAAACATCAAGATAGAACCTATGAAATTCACATAAACAACAAACTCATATTCCAAAAGTCACACAAACACTCATCGTGGTTGATGAGTGGCGGATGGGCTATTGTTGGCGAAGGGGGAGAGGTTCATGAATGGTCGCCATGGAGGCGTAGTTCAAGCAATGTGTTACTATTGCTAAGTGATCTTTGCTTGATGCCAATTAGTCCATTGCTGTTGTGATTTATGTATAGGGGAGCTTGGTCCGCCCAAATACCCTTATGTGTAGGTCATATACCACTTTAGAGTTAAGTGTGCACATTTAAAAATTAATAAACACAAATGTATATTTTTAAAGTTTAAGGACCAAAGTATATATGAAGTAAAGTTTTAGGGAATTTTTTAAGCTTTTCCCAGTATTTTATACATAATACACAACAATCATTGCATTACTAATTTTCATAAATCTTGCTTTTTCTTTTTTTGATTAAATAAATGTAGGAGGTAGATATGTTGTTTTAATCAAGGTAAGATTAGAGATGTCTTTAAGGAGCCTAATTTGATTAGATATTCCAATCAGAGGTTTATCTCCCTTATTACAAAAGTGGATGTTCCTGATAATATGAAATCATTTCGGCCAATCAGTTTATGCAATATGTGTTATAAATTGGTTACTAAACTTATTGCCTCAAAGTTAAAGAGTATTATAGGGAAGCTTGTCGAGCCCACGCAATGTAGTTTCGTTCTGGGCAAGCAAAGCTCAGAAAACATTTTGATTACTCAAGAGGTGGTTCACACTATGCGAATGAAAAAAGGTAATTCAGGTTTTATGGTTATAAAGATTGACCTCGAGAAGGCTTATGATCGTTTGAAATAGGAGTTTGTTAAAGATACTCTTATTGATATCGGCATTCCGAATAACTTGGTGTTTCTTATTTGGGCTTGTATCTCATCTCCCTCAATGTAGCTTCTTTGGAATGGTAATAAAACTTCCTCCTTCCTTCCAACAAGATGTGTGAGGCAGGGTGACCCCCTTTGCTCCCTATCTTTTTGTTCTTTGAATAGAAAGATTGTCTCATCTTATTAATAGGCCTGTGGAAGAGAATTTTTGGGAGCTGATCTCTTTGTCCAGAAGAGGTCTAATAATCATTCATCTTTGCTTTGCGGATGACATTGTGCTTTTTACAAAGGCAAATGTGAATCAGATTTAGGTTATTTAGGATATTCTTGATATTTTCTGTACTAGTTCTAGCCAGAAGGTTAATTTTGAGAAATCCTACATCTTTTTCTCTAGAAATGTCCACTTCTCTAGGAAATAGGAAATGAGTTAAGCTTTTGGTGTCCGACTTATGAGCGACCTTGGTAAATATCTTGGAGTTCCTTTATTGCGTGAAAAGACTTCTAGGCATACCTATAAATACATTATAGATAAGGTCTCTTCTAGTATTAATGGTTGGCAGGCTAAAACTCTTTCTTTAGCGGGTAAAGCCATTCTTGCCCAGAGTGATGTTGTTACCATACCTTCCTATTCTATGCAAACTGCTTTGCTGCCTATGGGTGTGTGTAATCAGGTTGACAAGGCTGTTAGAAATTTAGTTTGGGGATCCTCGGAGAATGATTGCAAATTACACTTACTCAGTTGGAATGACCTCTGTAAATTTAAGCATGATGGTGGTTTGGGATTTCGTCAGTCTCGCAGCTTGAATCAAGCTTATATGGTGAGGTTGAATTGGGACATAGTTCATAAACATGATGCTCTCTAGGTTAGGGTGATTCGTGCAAAGTATGGTGGTGGTAATGACCTTAAGGAAGAATATTTCCTCCCAGGCTTGGAAAGGTTTGGTTTTAACTTTGGATTTATTTCACTAGAATCTTGTGTGGAGGATTGGTAATGAGTCTCGAGCGAGTTTTTGGTTTGATTATTGGCTCCCTTGAGTCAATAAACTTATGGATTTTTCTATTTGTAATTTTGAAGATCTGCATGCTACTGATATGGTGGCTGATTTTACCATTGATGGTCGTTGAAACATTGCCAAGGTACACTCAGTTCTTCCCCAGGACTTTTGTGAGCTAATTCTTTCCCATATGGCGCCTTCTTCAGATGCCCCACCTGATTCTATTGCTTGGCTCCTGACCCAAAATGGTAGGTTCTCTATTAAATTGGAATATGATGTTTGCTCCAACAGATTGGATTGTGGTGTTGATTCTCAATTCAAATCTATATGGAGGTTGAATGCTCCCAAAGGTTAAGATCTTTTATGTGGCTTACTCGTAATAATGCTTTAGATACTAATGACCTTAGGAGGCATAGGCATATTGCCGATTCGGTTGTTTGTTCCATCTGTGGTTTGGATAATGAAACCATTTTGCATGCTCTTAGGGATTGTGGGGATGTTAGAAGGATTTGGTCTCGGTTAGTGAAGTATGAATTTCATAATGTCTTTTTTTTTGTTTGGATTTGGGTGATTAGATGAATGCTAATTTGAATGGAGATTTTGATATATCTTCTAATCTTCATTGGCACTTGTTATTTTCTGCTGCATGTAGATTCTTCTGGCAGTAGAGAAATAAATTCCTTTTTAATGGTCCTAGGGATGTTATATTCTCTTAGTTTCATAGAATTTGTAATCTTGCTTTGGAGTATCAAATGAATTTAGATCTATAGACTTATGTCATAATAGAGTTCCTATTTCTGCCTAAGTCTCTAATGCTTAGAGTCCGCCTCCTTTTGGTTGGGTAAAATGGAATGAGGACGGTTCTTTCCTTAGGGATACCTGCACTGCTACTTGTGCGAGTGTTGCTAGAAATGAGTTTGGTGGGTTCCTGTATGATTTTGCTGTTAATCTTGGAACCATGTCCATAATTATGGTAGAGCTGTATAATATTCTGAATGGTTTATCTCTTGCTTATGATATGGGGATTTCGAGATTGATGATTGAGATGGATTCTAGAAGTACCCTTAATATTATTCATTCATATTTGGATTCTTGGCACCCGTGTATAAATATCGTTGCTCAGTTCAAAAGTCTAATGTTGAAGGATTGACAGGTTGCCATTCTCCATACTTATAGAGAAGGAAATTCTTATGCTGATCTCATGGCTAAGCATGAGCATAAGCTTCACTCTAGTTTACATAATTTTGCTTCTGCTCATTCCTTTTTATCTATTACTTTGCTTGCTGATACTAGTAATGTTTCTTTTGTTTGTAGTGTAGCTACACAGTTTTGTTTTTCTCTAGGCTTTTGCCTCGTTGTTTATAAAAAAAAAAAAATCAAGGCAAGACATATTGTAATTAGTGAATGCCTACAAGTAAATCATTAGCAATCTTTTATATATGAAAGACGAATATCATGGTGTTGTGTTAGAGTTAGTCTAGGGTTTAATTTCTCTCCTAATTTGAGGGTAATTTAGGTAATTTATATTTAACAAGTTTTAATTGAATTACATTGTGACTTTTAATTATTTAATTCCCAATTTAATTTAGTAAAGTCATAATCTCTTTTGGATTTTGTATTTTTTAATTTATGTAATTTATGTTCCTAAGTATATTTTTATTATTTCTAGATTTCTATGTATATCTCTTAATTACTTTTTTAATAAATAATAGTAATAGTTATATTTATTATCCACTTAACAATTTTTAAATGTTTTATAGAATAAAAAAATAATTTTAAATGTTTTAAATTTCCTAAGAAACTATTTATGATTATCTATTATTTATTTTTTAGTTCTAAATTTTTTTGTTCATATCATTTATTATCTCACTTAACCAATTTTCAATTGCCTTTATTGTCTCTCATTGCCTCTAGTCTCCACTAAAATACTAAACTGCCATTTATCTCTTTCATTGTCTCCTCTCTAAAGCGATTGGATCGTCATCTCCTTCCCCTTCAGACATCATTAGTCAAATACCTCTATATTTGTCCTTACCATCATTCCTTCCACTTGGTCTCAATTATTCTCAACATTTTGTTCTGTTTTCAACCAGTGGCACGTTGTCTACCGTTTCTCTGTCATAACCATTTGCTTTGTTACTTTAATTTTTCATTCTCCATGCTTGATGAGTTGAGTCTGATTATCATTTGTCAAATGGGGCAATGCTTTAATATACTCTTCGAGTTGGTCATGGTGCAACACCTTGAAAAATATGTTAGGCTTGTATATGGTTATACAGGTAACTCAATACTTACTTAACATGTCTGTGTAATTTTGTGACTTTTTGAGCATGTTTAGGCACTTTGCTATAACACTATGTGAGAAATATAGTTGTTATTTGCTCCGGAAGTGGCTTAAACTGCTTAGTTAGTGAGAATAAATGTGGAGAGTTTGTTTTTAGGTCACAAACGTGTGTACTATGCTACAGTTAAGATTTGAGGTTAATCAGAGTTAGTTTGACATTTTTAAGCATACAGGTTGTGTGTTTTAGTGCCAGATTGACCCTCAGCTGATATAGAAAAATAGAGAAATGGTGAAACAAGATTTTTAATGAATCTTATGATTTATTTTGAATCTGTTAGAAGCTAGGAAATCAGATTTGGTGAAATATGTATGTTCTTAGCAGATTGGGGTTTTAGTGCTTATCTATGAGAAGCCAAAATTAGCTCCTCTTTATAAGTGGCCTACGGTTTGGAAATGAAGAAAAATAGAAACAGATAAGAGAAAAGAGGAAACGTGAAGAAAGGAGAAAGAAAAAAGAAGAAAGAAGAAAGAGGAGAAATCAAGAGGCAAGCAAGGATTGAAGAGCTTAGATCCACCCTTGACCATCACCAAGACCTTGAGGTACGAGGAATCTTGGTTTCACACTTTCTTTCCATATTTTTCATTAGGCTATATAGATTGCTTGATGTGAATAATGGACTTTTAGTGTGTTTTTGGTGTTTTAGCTTGAATCTTGCTGGAGAACTTGAGGATGACTTATTTTTGAGTTGTTGGGTGTAAGGAAAAGGATTTCCAGCCTTTGTATGCCTTAAATCCCACTTGAGTTGAGTTTTGGGGTTTTAGGTATTGTATTGGATGATTTTTCATGATCTTTGGTTTTAAGTGAAATTGAAGTGGTTTAAGAGCTACTATGTGTAGTTGGACCTTGATAAAGGTTGGAAATCACTTGAAATCGAGTTTTGAGAGATTGGAAGATGGTCTAGTTCCAATGGAACAGTACTTGTATCTGCAGAATTCTGCAGATTTTGAGTTCTGCAGTGGCAGCGTAAGAGTGATGCACGTCCAGAATTTGGGACCTGAGAGATGGGTGCCGCGACATGGCACTTGGAGTGCCGTGACGTGTTGAAGAACAGGGGTGCGCGGCGTGGCACAAGGATGCCGCGACATTGGCAACATTTTCTTGCCAGTACTTGAACTTGTGGCTTGGGCGCCGCAGCGTGGCACAGGGTAATGCTGCGGCGTGAATGCCGGAAAACAACTAGATGTTGTGTTAAATTATCTTGGAATCTTCCAATGGTGTAGTTTCTTCATTTATGCTTCCTTTTAAGTATAGAGACTCTAATAAGGGTATTTGATGAAGTGGTTATGTGGTGAAAGTAAATCAATTAGTATGTTAATTATTGTGGTATTTAACATCATTGTATTTCATGTTTGTAATTAGGAATGTAAATCAATTTACATGCTAGTTATTGTAGTAATTGACATTATTGTTGTTCCATAGCTATGTTGATGAGGTTGAGTTCTCATTGTTGATGATCATAATGTGATTTTGAATGAGAAGGTAATCAATCCTTCCTAGCACAGTGATTGTTGTGGATGATCTAATGTGATTTTGAATAAAAAGGTAATCAATCCTTCCTATCACAGAGATTATTGTTGTGATCAAATATGATTTTAAATGAGTAGGTATCCAATCATTCCTATCATAGTGATCATTGTTGAAGACCGTGTAGTTGATGAGACTTCACTACCAGAGAGGGTGATCATACATGATTGTAAGTGAAGAGGTAACATACCTTCCCGATAATAGTGATGAGTTGAGGGTGGTCTTTCCCTCATACCCCGTGGAATAGCTGGAATTGGGTTTCCAGTGCTTGTTCAAAGCTTATGGAATTGGGTTTCCAGTGCTTGTTCAAAGTTTCATGCATCTCATGACATTACCATGGAACTAGGTTCTTGAAATGGTATCATACATTATGCATTACTTATTTAGGTTATTGCATAGGCATAAATACTAGACATAATTTGGCATAGCATGACGATTGTATGAGCGGTTGCTATCATAACATATTCATGCATTGCAATTGTATAAGCAGTTGCGTATCTCTGAGATAGAAATGTTGTGTTTGTATCTCTGAAATGGAGATATTGTATTTGTATATCTGAGATGAAGATGTTGTGTTTGTATCTCTGAGATGGAGATATTGTTGTTGTGTCTCTACGATGGCGACGATGTTTTGGTGTCTTTGAGATAGAGATGATGTTTTTGCGAGCGTGACAATTTCTAGAAGACTGTTTGTAGTACATAAGTTTTTATACAAACTTATAAATTGAGAATCTATTTCTGGAAGAGAAAGGACTTGGTTTTGGATTTTGCAACCTTTCTAGCTTGCTATGTATGAGTTTTGAGTTTACAAATGTGTTTTCCCCCGAAATGACTAGAATGATTGTGATAATATGATTTATGATTTTTATCTACTGAGAATGTGTGATTCTCACCTCTTGTGCGCGTTTCCATGATGATTCCAGGGAGGTAGTCTTATGGAAAGTGAAGACAAGCAGGAGCTTTGAGTACTTAGCTTAGTGTAGCTGAGTAGTTTCTTTTGAAGTAATGTACGTTTTGTATTTATGAGAAATACTATTATTGTGTAATAAATATATTCATTCATGGCTCATATTTTCTATATATACATAACTTTGTTATATTTGAAAATGTTTGGTAGTAAGTAGCAGTTCTGAATCTGATCACTATAGTATACATTGGTTATATTATGATTATTAAATTCAGGATATTACACATGGCTTGATGCATCTTAGTTAGATCATATGTTGTCACGAAGATGCAGAAACTATAGTCCATTGTTTACGGGACTACAAGTTTGCTGCCCAAATTTGGCTTTTGTTAGGATTTTCAAACATGGAAGGGCTCAAGTCTCTAGATATTATATCAGGGTTCATGTCAAGCTATATTTCCTATTGACCAGTTGCAAAGAGTTTTAGCTCAAAATGCATTAGTAAATCTTACAATTTTTGTTCCTTTCATCAATAATATGTCACAAATTAGTCTAAGAATTGTCAAATTAAACCCTGTTATTTTAATGGGATTGTGTATGCCTATGGTAGTGGTATTTGTGTGTTCTAAAAAAAAGTAAGGGAATTAATAGTATGTTATCTGATGAAAATGGGAATAATTACTTTGCAATCGATCTTTAGATTAAATTATGCCTACATGTTTGATCATTTGCTTCACATCCCTATGGGTGTTGCAAATCATTTTTCTAAAATGTTTTTTAGGGATGAAATTGATGCAAGCAATTTTTATTTAGCATTCAACATAGAAAATCAGTGGTGCAAGGGAGAGCTCCCCAAATTTTGTACTCTAATGACAACCTTTTGAAGTTTGTGTCATTTAAAGAGAATTCATGTAGAAAAAATGGTGCCTCTTTTGGTAGTAATAAGATAGATGTATATTGCAAATCCTTTTTGTTCTCTATTAGTATCAATTTTATAAGATTTTGAAAAAATGGTGTCTCTTTTGGTATCAATTTTATAGGATATTGAATGATATTAGTTAGTTATAATTGTTGTTCAATTTATTATGTAGCTGTTATTTTACTCCTTTGTCTAATTTGTAATCTTGACATGCCAATTGTATTTTATATTATAAAATTGTTATATTTTACATTAATCATTTCTAAATGTTTGGATAGTTAAAATATTTATTTGCAACATATGCATATTTTTTATTATTTCATTTTTGTCATATATCAATTACTTTTACTGATACGATTTTTGTTTTTTTAGATTTGTTCATAGGTTTAATTTGAAATTTTCATAATTAATTATGTTTATGACATTTGCTCACATATTTATGCAATCCACTTTATAGGATCTTAATAAAATATATCCATTATGTATTAATGCATTTCATTGTAATAATTCATTTTTTAGGTTGGCTATGCTTATGATGTGAAAATAAAATAAAATGAACAATAAATTACCTCCAAAATTAATGTAATGATTAGTAATATTATTTATTTTTTATGATTTTGGATGATCTTACTTTGCTACAATTGTTGTTCTCTTTATTATATAATTGTTATTTTGCTATTTCGATAAATTTACATTTTCAACTTGCTAAGTGCATTTTACATCATAAAAATTTAATTTTTTTTATTATTGTATTCATAATAACAAAATGATATATTTAATATATACATACTAAATACTACCATGACCAATCTATAATTCATTACAAAAAAGAATGAATAATTTAATTAAATTTTTTAACATCAAAAGAAAAGAAATATATATAAGTTGTGCAACACGCGGATAGAAATACCAGTATAAATTAAATCTAAGATTTTACATCATTATGTTTTGCCTGTAATTTTCGATGGTAACGCAACATCATAGCTATGGTAATATTTGTTGTATCCCGTGACTTGCAATAAATTAAAATAATAAAACGCTGAAGCCTGAGGCGTGCGAAGCACTAACCTCAAGAATTATTTCAGTATAATCAAAAATCTTTCAGGATATAGCAGGCTCTTCCTAACAATGTTAAAGTTTCAAGAACTCCAAAAAAGTTATTATTTTGTAACCTAGCAGAGAGAAGAGAGAAGAGCAGAGGAGAAGATGAAGAATGAGAACGTAAATAAAAACTGAATTAGTAGATGATTTTATAAAAAACAAAAGAGAAACATTAGAGACTTGTTTTGCACATTAAAAGATCAAGTCAAAATCAGTTTCTGCACATTAGAGGAAGAGGAGACTGAGTAAAAAACGAGGTTAAGACCAAGTCATTTTAAATCTCTTCAAAATACTTATTTTCAGGTAAACTCAAAAATAATAATTTAGTTTTTGAAAAAAAAATCCAAACCTCTTGTTATCACGCGCAAGGGGGTGCCACGAGCTTTTGACTCATTTTTGGGTGCGCAAGCTCACTCCCTCACTTTTTACCAAACTTAAGTCACAAATTGATATATAAACTCTTTCAAAATCTTACTTTCAACCAATGTGAAATTTTATTTTTTTGAAGTATTACTCTTTTCACGACAATATTTACTATTGAATTACTGTCGGATACAATTTAATTGCAATTAGTTATCATTAGTTAGCCAAGTTAGTTACTTAATGCTAAACAATTATCTAAGATTCTAAATGATTCAATTAAATCATTGTTAAAGGAATAAGATCAAGGATTTTATACTTGGAGTAGTTAGTTTTATAGAATAGGAATCTTTCCTTGGGAATGGATAACAAAGTAAAATTAATTTGCAAAATACAGTACATCAAAAGTTCCAAGTTTTAGATTTTAGACTTTGAATTTCATTCCAGCATACCACTTCCTAGGAGTAGGAGATGGTAGGCTACATACAAAGTAATTGGCATTTTACAACAATACATATTTTTTCAGATCCTGAAAACATTTGGCTTTGTTGGGGGTGGAAATGCTTGCTACTACCAACTACGAAACATCGAAAGTTCTCCCCAAATTTGTATCTTACTGCAAAAGTAGTAATTAATTGTATGGTATGGAGGTTGCAAGATAAAGAAGCCATGGATAGCCACTTTAGCATTTAATAGCAGTGCAAGAGTGACTGGCTTCTGTCCTGTGTGATGTCTTAACTAAACCTTACTTCCACTTTAACGTGTGACCACCATCTCTCAATTCCTCAGCATTTCTTTCACGGTTAAGAAATACGATATCTCTGTCGTATATGTTACCACTTTGTGGGTCATAAGTTAATGCTTCGCACCGGGTAAAATGAAGGCCCATAAGCATGCATTTGGTATTGGGAGTGGAAGCATTGGAAGCAACTAAATTCACACAAAAAAAAATCGACAAGCTAATTTTAATAGAAATGGCATGGACAGCTACACATGTATGCCGTCACTTTTAACGCATGTATAATAATAGGAGTATCACTATAGCCTATAGGACCACTTCGTAAAGCAACTTCCTTCTTGAGCACTCAATTTCATTATGGTTCCTTTCTTTTCCTTGTAACTACCAGCAAAAATAAGTTTTACCATCCATAAAAGTAAAAATTCGTCAAGATGAACTTTAGCTTTCGTAAGTCACAGCAGATTCGGGTTAATTTGAGAATGTCTGCATCAGTAAGTACTCATTTTACTGGCCATTTTGTATTTATTTTTTTATGATATGCTTGATTTGATAATGATAATAATTATAATAATTATCCACCAGTTTTGAGTCTCTAAAGGTTAAACCCATTAATAAACCCATTAATAGTTGAAGGGTAATCCTTGACTTAATATATAAGGGTTGCCCGAACTAAATTGAGAAGATTCTAATAAGTATATCAAAGTGGGTTTATAACTAGAAATTCTTTTAGAACACAAACTTTCTTACACAATATCAATCACTAGACAGATTTCTTCTATAAATAGTAATATTAAGAATGTTGGTAAGCATCTTTTTTGAGTCCACAACGAGAGGTCTCTTTAGAGTACAAACTTTTTTGCACATTGTCAACTGCTAGATAAATTCCTTTTATAAATAACAATATTAAGGATGTTAGTAAATATCTTTTTCTACTCCTAATAAGATCTAATATACCATATTAATTTGAGCGTTGAAATGTTTTGTAAGTACTCAACCCATTTCCAAGACCTCCAAACTTGAGGAGTTCTCAGCAGGAATCTGGTTCTGGTCTACAGCCCAGGAGCATTGCGACAGAACAATAATAATAATAATGAACATAGCGTAGGGAGAATTTAGCTATATTCAACCTCAGAGACCCATCACCTCCACAAGACGAGTATTAATGAGAGATGATGATAGCTTTCAAGAAATATTTTGTGAAAACAATCACTTTGTCCACAAAGAGAGTGAGAGAAAGCTTTACACAAGGAAAACAAAGTGTACAAAAATATATACTCACGGCTCAGAAGGATAAAAAAGGAAGAGGAACCTTTCTAATACAAGATGAGAGGGTCATGTTATGACTGGAAAAGACATAAATTTTGTTATAATAGAACTTGCCATTATTTATGGACCGATCACCAATTTTATTTTGATGTCTTTCAGTCTACTAATATGACCCTATTAATTAATGAGTAACATGACATGATCCTAATATGATAAAATAGGAGAGAATCCTAATCCAACGATAAAGAATTAATGACAAACTTGGCCATCAAAACTGTGTACGAAATTCTGGCTATTTGTCTAATGGGAATGCTAATGATGACGTTATCACTGTTCTATTGCAAAACCAAATCATGTGATCATTTTTTAACTTCAAATGCCATTGCAATTAGATTAATAAGTACCCATTTTTCCAACAGAAAGCAGGGACAAGGCTTCTTTGATATGATTTTGCAAGCTAAGCAAAAAGCATCACTTTTTAGGATGCTCCCGGCTTGTACTGTCTTTGTTCTTCCTCTTCTCTTTATATCTCTCTCTTTGCTTTAGTAGGGCTTGAGCTCCGTTGGGTCCACGGTATTTCCTAAAGCACTGTATTGATTCACGAGTTCATACCTCTAAAAGTTTTCCGCCAAAGCAAATAGCCCCAGTCCCCAGACTAAAGGTGGTGGGCTACAATTTTGACGGAAGAACACTTAATTATTATGAGCAAAAAAGATCAAAATTTGCTTATAACTTTTTACTATTTAATTTGGTTAGTACAATCAGACATTGGGCTCTATATATTACCTTAATCACTAAAGAATATCGCATGGATTGGATAAAAGGAGGAGGGAATTTCAGAACAGCCAACTAATGCAGCCATGATTTTTCAACTAACACGAACTTTTTAATTAAGTGGATAATATGGTAAATTAGTAATATAATATCAATAGAGTGATAGATTAACCACTCCAAGGTTGCTATCGGATCATATCTTATAATCAGCTCATATTGACTAATTACGTATCCACAACTTGCTACATGTAGTAGTAACTAATAAATAAAAAAAACAGATAAACTTTTATCAACTTCTAATATAATTTTCTCCCACATTGTCTCATCGATCTAAGTATATATTTTTATTTAAGCATCACTTCACTTTGCCATTTTCCCAAACTTTACTGAAGAGAACTGAACTGATTGGACTAAGAGTAAGAGGTTGAGCACATCGGAAGAAAAGTCACATGCGGAATTGTTGGTTAAGAGGTCCACCCAAAAAAGTGTGTTATTAACTTGATGATTAGTTAAAAACCAAACCTTAACTATGAAATTACACTAGTTAGGAGTTCTGAAAGCATCATCACTTGAGAAACACTTCAAACAACAATTTTGGGTTTCTAAAACTATAAGTTAACTTTTCATTAACCTAAATAAATACTCTTTGCGAACTTAAACACGGTACCTCATATTGAAGCGTCTCGGGGCTTCAAGAAATGATGCTTTGCTTGGTCCCATTGATATTAGTTGGATAATTGAGATGGTACCAGTTGGGTATGAAAGAAGTTCCCTACAGCTGTCATATCTTTAGAAGACCTGCTAGGAATTATTAGAATTTCTCATTATTAGGGAGTCAAGAAAAGCAGATGAGAAAAGAGACACACACTTGGTGAGATGTGGATTGATGGGTCTCTACTTTTAATAGTAGTCATCCTGGTGGCAGTGGCTGGTGACATTTTTTGGCGATGAAAACACAAGAGCGGCAATAATTTTAACTTAAGCAATAAGAGACTCAACAACAAAGTCTAGCCCAAGAATGGTATTATTCTTAATCATTTTTGGATTGCCATGGATGGCTGTCTTTTCACTGCTGGTGGTGGTTATCGTCGATGGATACTATTAATAAGACTCCCATTGGATTAGGCAATGATTATCTTTATAATTGCACAACAGTTATTTGGCTTGTTTTCTGCTATTTAATTTGCAATGTACAATATAAATTGTTTGTGACTTCCCCTTGGTTATTTGCCTTCTTTTTTACGCTATATGGTCATTCTCAAAACGTATTTTAAGCTTCCGTGCATCAGGATGGTAGACATCTGATAAAGATTTGAGTGGAATTTGAAATTTTTACCATAGTGAAGGTAGAAAAGATTTATAAAGCTCGGACATATCATTTCAGTGTTATATTTGCTTGTCAGACATAGATACACATTGACACTCATATAACATATGTATTGCACATGTTTAAACGTGTCTAATTAAAAAAAAATTAAACTTAAACATGTCTTGAGCACTCTCGAGTACGGCTTGGACACGGTCAATTATTAATTTAAAATAAAATAAAAAATTGTGTCCAAACCAATCACTTAATTATTTTTTATCATTTTTATTAACTTGGGGCAAAGGCCAGCCCGATCACTTAATTACCAAGTTACTATACCAATTACCGTAACCAGATATTTTTCACTGAGTCCACCTTCTCTGATCAACCCGCTTCTCAATAGAAATGATGTTTATGTTTTTGGAGAAAAGCTTATTAAGTAATAAATATTGACACATATGATATATATTAAAATATTATAAATTTTGAAATATATATATATATATATAAACATATCTAGTAAAAAGAATTTTTATTATGAAAAGTAAATTTTGACCATATAACTATACATAAATGATCAAGATTAAAAGTTACTTAAAGTTATGTGACTATTTAAAAAAGTCATATACATTTATGTTCTAATCTTGATCATTCATGTAAGATCTAATGATTAATATTCACTTTTCTCACCTCTTACAATAAATACTAATCTCACCAAATACGATTCATATATATATATAGTGATTAAAATTTAGTATATCTCTATATTTGTATTTATATCGTGTCCCGTGTCAACATCTGTGTCTATGTTTTATAAGAAATAATTGAACTTCCGATAATTTGGTTGAACAAGTTTTGATACCATATAAAGAACTCATCTAAATCTAAAGCTGTTTTGTGGGAATCCATTTTTTTTTTCTTTTATTTATCACCAACACGAATGAAACAGCCTTCGGCTCATTGGAGTACTTATCAAGTAAAATTTAAGTATCTACTACCCTTGATATCCTCGTGCAACTAAATATATATAAGACAAAGCAACCAAAGCTACTAGCTGTCTCCTGCTGTTAGAATTCCAGATAAAGGCAGCAGCCATCAAGGATCAAGGCTGGCTAGCTATACTAGATTCGCCAGTTTAAAAGTACCGTGTTTCCAGAGTTGCTATGTTCTGATGTTCAGCTTCTATTACCTTTGGGACCATCTACCTCAGTTTAGAAGAGAAACGAACAGTATAAAATTTGAGAATATACAGTTAAGTACCGGGAAAGAAAGGAGAGTGTATACAATGGAAGCAATAATACATAAACGAGCAATAAAATCTTTCTCATTTGAAAAAAGCGCAAAATATACAGCTAACTGAAATATTCACAAAAAGATATATTTAAGAATGTACAAAATAAATAGACAAAGAGAACACATATAATTTTAACGTGAAAAATTCTCTCAATATGAGAAGTAAAAACTATGAGACTTAGTCTAGAAAAATCATCACTATAAAAATCAATGAGTACAACAAAGTGTCTCTCAACAAATAAGGATATCACAACGGCCCTTACTCACTAGTAATAAAGTGAAAATCAACAAAGTAGCAAAATTCAAAACTCACAAAGGGGTACAAACAGCCCAACAAGTAGAGATGGAAAAATAAAATTTTTACCGTACAAGTAGAAGCTCATAATGTAAGGAACAATATATTGAAAAATCATCTAAATCGGACCACAAATGACCACCAGATCTGAACACACAAGATCAGCTCAAAAACTTTCTCCCCTTTTGCCAATGATGACTGCTCACTGACTAAGAAAGAAAAATAGGTTCTGAAACCATTTAAAAATCTCTCTTCTCTCATTCACATGCTCCACTTAAAAACACATACACACACTTATATATTTTTTTAAAAAAATTATGGTATGGGCCCACTTGGGTTAGACCCACACAACAAATTTTCCCTTCAACTAAAGTGGAGGCAAATGTCAAACCGATAACTAAACGACAATATTCAAACTTCCCCATTGGTAGAGTCTTTGTCAGCATATCTAAACCATTATCATTAGTATGAATCTTCTCAAGTTCCAACGACTTAGAGTCCAGAACATCACGTATCCAATGATACCTCACATCAATATGCTTAGATCTACCATAGAACGTATGATTCTTGCCAAGATGGATAGCACTCTGACTACCACAAAACAAAACATACATCTACTGAATAAAGCAAAGTTCATGTACAAAATTCTTCATCCAAAACAATTCCTTATAAGCCTCGGTAATAACAATGAACTCAGCCTCAGTAGTAGACAATACAACACACTTTTGCAACCTAGATTGCCAAGCCACAGCTCCCCTTGCAAAGGTAATCAAATAGCCAGAAGTAGACTTTCTAGAATTAATATCCCCTGCCAAGTCTAAATCTGTATAACCACAAAGAACAAGTCTCCCAATTTCAAAACAAAGCTTCAAACTAGAAGTGCCCCGAAGATATATCAATATCCACTTCACAGTTTTCCAATGCTCTCTACTAGGATTGGAAAGAAAACGATTAACCACATCAACTGCATGAGCTATATCAGGTATTGTGTAAACCATTGCATACATCAAACTTCCTACTGCAGATGCATAAGGAACACGTTGCATGTTTTCTTTCTCTTCATCATCAGAAGGAGCCTGTCTAGTGCTAAGCCTAAAATGTAAAGCAAGAGGTGTGCTTACAACTTTAGTTTTATCCAAGTGAAACCGTTGAAGCACTTTCTCAATGTACTTCTCCTGAGATAACCATAACTTCTTGGCCACTCTATCACGAGTAATATGCATGCCAAGAATATGTCTTAGTAGTCCTAAGTCTTTCATTGCAAAAGACTTACTAAGCTCCTTTTTCAACCTATCAATTTTAGAAGAATTATGACCAACGATCAACATATCATCAACATAAAGCAATAAAATGATGAATTCATTATCAGAAAATTTCTGCACAAATGCATAATGATCAAAAGTAGTCTTCTTGAATCCCTGTTGAATCATAACAGACTCAAACTTCTTGTATCATTGTCTCGGGGCTTGTTTCAAGCCATACAAACTTTTCTTCAACCTACAAACATAATTTTCTTTACCTTTCACTACAAAACCCTTAGGTTGTTCCATGTAAATTTCCTCTTCCAAATCACCATAAAGGAAAATAGTTTTCACATCCATCTGCTCAACCTCTAAATTAAGACTGGCTGCTAAACTAAGAACAACTCAGATAAAAGACATTTTAACAGGCGATGAGAAGATCTCCTCAAAATCAATCCTTTTTTTCTGATGGTAGCCTTTGACAACTAATCTAGCTTTGTATCTTAGAGTGGAAGTATTCTAATCATTCTTCAACCAGTAAACCCACCGATTTTTCAAAACTTTCCTGTCCTTAGGCAACTTGACTAGCTCAAAAGTATGGTTATCAAACAAAGATCTTATTTTATCATTCATTGCTGCAACCCATTTTGCCTTATGCTCACTCTCCATAGCCTCTTCATAGCACCCAGGTTCTCCCACATCAGTGAGGAGCACATATTCATTAGATGAGTAACGGGTAGAGGGCAGAAGATGTCTGGAAGACATCCTAAGTGAAACAATAGGTTCATCAACAACCTCACAAGCAGGAGCATCTACCTCATCAGCATCATTATCAATAACATCCTCAACCTGATCACCCTGAATATGATTATGCACATCATCATGATTGCCAAAATCAACTATATTAGGCATATGAGGCTCAGGAACTGGATCAATATCAACCAAACCATCAGTACTCGGAGACTCTAACTTCTTTGCCTTATCAATATCTTCAATGGTCTGATCTTCCATGAAAATAACATCATGACTTCTAATAAGCTTCTTCTCAACTTGATCATACAACTTATAGTTAAACTTATCATGACCATAGCCAATATAGATGCACTGCCTAGTCTTGACATCTAACTTGGACTTCTCATCTTTGGGCACATGTACAAATGCTCTACACCCAAAGATACGTAAGTGGTCATAGGAAACATCATTTCCATACCACACCCTGTTAGGAACATCAGCATGTAAAGCAATAGTAGGAGATAAATTAATAACATATACAGTAGTTGACAAAGTCTCACCCCAAAAAGATCCAGGTAATTTTGCTTTAGAAAGCAAACATCTAACTCTCTCCATCAATGTCCTATTCATCCTTTCTGTCAGGCCATTAAACTGAGGAGTCTTAAGGGTCGTCTTCTGATATCTAATACACTATTGTCTGTAGTACTCATCAAATGGTCAACAATATTCACCACCATTATCAGTGTGAATATATTTTAGTTTATTCCCTGTTTCTCTCTCAACAGAAGCCTGAAACTGCTTAAAAACACCAAGCAGCTAGTCCTTAGTCTTCAAGGCATAAACCCAAAGTTTCCTTAAATGATCATCAATGAAAGTCACAAAGTAAAATGCACCACCAAATGTTCTAGTCCTCATTGGACCACAAAGATTTGAATATACCAACTCAAGCACATTTGATTTCCTAAAAGATGGATAACTCTTGAAAGAGACTCTATTTTGCTTCCCAGCCAAGTAATGAGCACACTTTTCTAATCTTGCACCCTTTAAAACCTGAAAGTAGTTTCCTTTTGGCCAAAGTATCAAGTCCCTTCTCACTAATGTGGGTAAGTCTCTGATATCATAACTTTGACTGATTATCACACTCAGCTATATTAACAACATCAACAGAAACTGAAGCCTTGGTCCAATACAAATTTGAACACTTCTTTCCATGTGCCATAACCAAAAAACCTTTAGGGAGTTTCCACTACCCACCACCAAAGATACTAAAATAGCCATCATCATCAAGAATACTAGCAGAAATCAGATACAAACGGGTGTCTAGTGCGTGTCTGACATTCTTCAAAATTAACTTTGTCCCATTACTGGTTTCCAAACAAACAGTGCCAATGCCAATTATCTTTGACATACCATCATTACCCATCTTCAAAACCCCATAATCACTAGGAGTATAAGATGTGAAGAAGTCATTCCTAGATGTCACATGAAAACAGACACCACTGTCAACAACCCAGCTGGTCTAATCACAAGCAACATTAATCAAATTCTCATTACAGATAATCACAAGATCTCCTCTAGTAGTGGTGGCAACATGATCATTGTTTTCATTATCCTTCTTTTGTTACTTGCCCTTGTTACCTTTGTTCTCCTTTTTCTATCGATAACAAAACTTTTGGACATGTCCCTTTTTACCACAATAATGACACTCAATGTTTTTGTATTTAGACTTTGACTTGTTTCTACTCTTGTTTCTGCTTCTATTGCCTTGTCCCTGATCCCTCTCACTGCTTCTTCCTTTGTTTTTAGTAACCAAAACCTGTAACTGTGAAGAGGATGTCTACTGAGTTCATCATCTGACTTCTTCATTCAAAACAGTAGTCTTTACATAATTCATGGTCACAACACCTCTAGGAGCAGAACTAGTCAAAGTGACTCTGAGATTTTTCCAAGAATCAGGTAGAGTATTAAGCGACCAAAGTCCTAAAATCTCATTTTCAAATTTCACACCCATGCTGGACAAATGGTCAAAGCAACCCTGAAAATCACTCAAGTGATCAAAGATAGAACTCTCATCCTTATAACTCAAGTTCATAGCATGCTTCAACAAAAATAATGTATTATTCCCAGACTTGGAGGCATACAAGGTCTCAAGCTTCTCCCATAAAGTTCTGGCATGTGAGTCATTAGTAATATGATTCAAAATATTATCATCTATCTATTGTCGAATAAAACCACAAACCATCTCATGCTCAAAAGCTCATTCTTTATTAGATTTAGCCTTAGGCTTTTTAGTAGCAAATACCAGTAAATGTAATTTTTTCACAAATAATAAATCTTTCATTTTTCTTTTCTACTAATGGTAATTTGTGTCATTCAAACTAATCATTCTACTGTAATTAGGCTCTATGATATCAAGCAAACAAATAAGTAAATATCTCTGATGCTAGCTGTTGAGAAAGAAAAAAGTGTGTACACAGCAAAAGCAACAACACACAAATGGACAATAAAATATTTTTCACTTGAAAGAACTTGTGAGGAGTAAAATATATAGTCAACCAAAATATGCATAAAAAGATATATCCAAGAATGTACAAAATAAATAGACAAAGAGAACACACAATTTTAACGTGGAAAACCCTCTCAACGTGAGAAGTAAAAACCATGGGACTTAATCCAGAAAAATCTCTACTATAAAAATCAATGAATACAGCAAAGTGTCTCCTAACAAATAAGGATATCACAATGGCTCCTACTCGCTACCAACAAGTGAAAATCAACAAAGCAACAAAGCTCAAAACTCACAAAGGGGTACAAAATAGCCCAACAAGTAGAGATGGAGAAATAAAATTTTGACTGTACAAATAGAAGCTCACAGTGCATGGAACAACATACTGAAAAATCATCCAGATCGGAACACAAATGATCACCAGATCTGAACATACAAGATCAACTCAAAAACTTTCTCCCCTCTTGCCAACGATGGCTACTCACTGACTAAGAAAGAAAAATAGGTTTTGAAACCTTTTAAAAACCTCTCTTCTCTCACTCACATGTTCCACTTAAAAACACACACACTTATTTTTTTAAAAAAAAAAATTATGGTATGGGTGATGAACTTTCAAAAATTCATATTTTTACAATTCAACATCTTGGTTTTTCATCCTCTGTTAATCTATTTGATTGAGTTTTGTTCTTAAATTTTATTATATTTTTAGTATTTTAAATTATGTCTTTTTATGTGTTTTTATAGGTGATAACTCTTAGAAATAAGAGTTATTACTATCCTTTTAGCTTAATCATTTTTTCTTGTTTTGATCAATTTAGGAGAAGAACTTCAAGTTTTATTTGATTGAGTAAATATCTGTGTTTAATCTGATTAATTTCGAAAAGTTGTAAATTCTGATCTATTATTGCTAAAGGTTTTATTTAATTTTGAGCAGGTTTTAAAAGTGTAATTGCTGAAGGAAATGCTCTGGGATGTTTTGGAATGCTGCAGCTTTGGGGGAAAGAGTCACTATAAGATAAAATCATTTCCAGCTCAGCTCTTGGCCACTAAAAGACAAAATACCTATTGTACTGTGCTTAAAAGGAAGAGAGAGAATACAATGCAGCAGCTGTGTGTACTCGAGAATTGGGCCAAGGAATATTTTAGTATTTGACTTTGTAAAGGCCCAAAAAGTGAGGCATGAGAGAGAATGTAACCCTATTTTGGGGGCTAGTACAAATGGGAGTGTGACTTTGTACTAAAAGGGATCTTTTTGTGGGGGAGCGGTGCAGAGCCGTCAACTTCTGGTCATATTCGTAGTTTTTTTCATTGTTTACGCAGGATGCATTTATTTTTCATTTCTTTTGCTTACTTTGTCTTCAAGCTCATTATGAGCTAAATTCTATTAGTTAGGATTTTATGAATTTGTAATTGTACTAAAGGGTAATCCAATGTTATGGATGTTATTCATTTTCTTCTTTTCTCGTTTTAATGTTTAATTTCTGTTAGCCTGATCAACTAATCAAATATCAATACGATTTCGTTTGGAAAAATCAAGTTAGTGGACTTGATTAGAAGATAAAGATAGAACAATTAATTGAAAAATTAATTGTGTTGAATGAGCTAGGAATAGCCTTCAAGTCTTTAAATAGCTGGACGTGCTTCTATGACCACTGAGGGAAATTAATTTGAACTTAGGAATAAGAAGCTTTTAATGAACTCAGTGTTTACTGCTGGAAAGCAAAATTTATTCCTTGGGCTAAATGCTGTAGCATCCTGAAACATACATTACCCTGAAGTTAAGAATTACAAAGGATTAGAATCCTAACTGTTTCCATCTCTGTTTTAAAACACTTCATTTATCGCTTTTATTAATTCCTTGCATTTATTACTTACTGCTCTGATACCTCATTACTTCATTTACTTTACATGCTTAAAAATTTCTCTTTATTTTATTACATTAAATAGGAAAGGTTAATTCTAGAATTTGTATTCAATACAATTAAATCCTCGTGGGAACGATCTTTACTCACACTTTATTACTTGTTTGACTGTGTACACTTGCACATCTTTTAAAAAAAAAAGAAGCAACAATAGGTAATTACATATAGAGAAGATTTGACATTTAAAGAAGCAATAAAAAGAAGCCATCAGACATCCAGCGCCTAGGCACTGGAGCCTCACCACTTGAGCATGCAATGCGCGTAGAAGAATTTCTCTTTAGTGTCCCAGTGCTTGAGCACCGGAGTGGAGCGCCCAAGCACGCAAAGTATATACAACAACGTGATTTCATAAATTCAGCTCCCAGACGCTAGAAAGTTAGCGCTGAACGCATAATAGAGCACGTTAATTCTTTATAATAAAAAAAAGTTAAGCCAAATTCAACACACATTTGGACAAAATGCAGCAGCCGTCAAGAGACACAAACCCTAAAGTGGTGTGGGCGCAATTAGGCTTAAAGATTAGGAATTCTCTTCAACCTTTCCACTTATCTGCAATAGAATTTGTCGTATTCTTCCCTTTATGTTCTTCTTTTTTCATGTGTAACTAAACTTCTTTTGTTATGGTGATGATGAATCTTGTTCTTTGATGATGCAAACTCTTTATTGTGTTTAATCAATGTTTCTATTTTATGATTTATGTGTTTATCTCTTCTCTTAATATTTTTCTAAATCTGACCAATTTGGGAATGATTTTTAAGTTGATGTATGATTTAAAAAAATTTGCATGAACCTAGAACTTGTGATAAACATCATAATTTCTATAATCACTAAAAATAGACATTGTGGGTTGTGTGGTCTTTCTCTTAATTCCCCCATTTTTAATAATATCTTCTCTATTTGGGGTTAGACTAAGGGATTAGTTAATTCTAAATAGTGTGAAGATGATTAATGTACCAAGGGATTGGATATTGATTAATTTGGGAATTGACCATGAATCATTATAATAGAACTTGATTAAACCAATATTTGATTTTGTATTAAAGGAGTTCAAGTGAAATCTGACCATTAACACTTTCATATCATTGTTTTTCAACTTTACCTAATTAATTAAATTTTACTTTTGTTATTTTTGCTTATTCTTTTTTATTTTTATTTTTACTAAATCTCTTTTCGATAGCTTGAATAATGTCGATTTAGTAAATTTAGTAATTGACAACATAATTCTCGTGAGAACGATACTTAACTCACTTTTTATTACTTTTGCTATTTGATACACTTGTCAATATCACAACAATGGGCCCACTTAGGTTAGACCCACACAACATTAAGTTGGTAATGACAATGAACAATATTTAAAAGGATAATGCTTGGTTGGTGCACATCCAGTGTGCACACATCCCTCACATATGGTGTATGTGGTCGAATCAAAATGTATGTGCAAAGAAAGTGAGAAAAATAAGTGAGATTAGTTATAATTTGTTAGTTTCAAGTTTTGATGATGAAAGATTTTAGTAGGAATTTTGTTAGGTTGATTGATAATTATGATTTAGAGTATAGAATGAAAGTTTTCAAATTTGATTTTCTTATAAAATATTTCTATACTCATAATTTGATTTCTATTATTGTTAGAAAGAAACCATTTATACATCTTTATGATTGGATCAAACTCTTTTAAGTATAAATGAATGATCCAACATTAAAAAAATTGGATGATAGGTTGCCATATATAAACTAGAGAAAAAGAGTGACTATTAGAGTAATTATTAGGCAAATGAGCAACTATCAAAGAACAGAATGAGCAATTATGCTTTTTGTACATAGAATTAACTCCCATAAATTAGAAACTGGTTTTCCTTAATTTTCTATGTCTCCAATGGCTAGAAAAATATGAAGAAGTTTTCCACTATAAATAGGAAGCCTCAGAGAAGATCAAGATATACAATTGCTAAAAACAAAAGTGATGAAGTGCTACAATCTTGCTATCTCCATTTTTCTTTCCTCTTAGTTAATTCTAAACTTGTATATCCAGTTTAGAAAGAGTCCAAAACCTATTGTAGCTTATTGATAAGAGTAACCATAACCTTTGAGAGTTAAAACATTGTTCTTGTGAGAAGAAAGGTGTTGGTTTCTCAATGAATATGTGCAAGTGTACACAGTCAAACAAGTAATAAAATGTGAGTCAAGATCGTTCCAACGAGGATTTAATTGTATTGAATACCAATTCTAGAATTAACCTCTCCCATTTAATGTGATAAAATAATGAGAGATTTCTTTAAACATGTGAACAAATGGAGTAATGAGATATCAGAACAGTAAGTAATAAATGCAAGGAATTAATAAAAACAATAAATAAAGTGTTTCAAAACAGAGATGGACAAAGTTAGGATTCTAGTCCTTTGTAATTCTTAACTTCAGGGTAATCTATGCTTCAGGATGCTACAGCATTTAGCCCACGGGATAAATTTTTGCTTTCCAATTTTTAGCCCATATCTAGATTTAACAAGCTCATTAAAAGCGTCTTATTCCTAAGTTCAAATTAATTCCCTCAAATGGTCATAGAAGCACGTCCAGCTATTAAAGACTTGAAGGCTATTCCTAGCTCATTCAACACAATTAATTTTTCAATTAATTGTTCTATCTTTATCTTCTAATCAAGTTCACTAACTTGGTTTTTCCAAACGAAATTAGTTGATATTTGATTAGTTGATCAAGCAATAGAAATTAGGCATTGAATCAGAAAAGAAGAAATGAATAACATCCATAACATTGGATTACCCTTCAGTACAAATTACAAATTCATAAAATCCTAACTAAAAGAATTTAGCTCATAATGAGCTTGAAGACAAAGCAAGCAAAATTTAAAGCCAAATGAAAATTAAAGGCATCCTTCGTAAAACACGGCTACGAAATGACCAAAATCTCAATGACAAAAAATTGCATTTTCCCCACCAAGAAGATGCCCCAAGACAAAAGTCACACTCCCTTTTGTACTAGCTAACCCCCAAAAAATAGGTTACACTCTCTCTCATGCTTCACTTTTTGGGCCTTTACAAAGTTAAATATTAAAATATTTCTTGGCCCATCTTTCGAGTACACTCGAGATTCTTCAAGCATTACATTCTCTCTTCTTTCTTTTAAGCGCAATAACATCATAGTATTTTGTCTTCTAATGGCCAAGAGAATCTAAATTAGAACTGATTTTATCTTATAGTGGCTTTCTCCCCAAAGTCAGCAAGATTCCAAAACATCCTATTTCCTTCCTTTCAATTTACACCTTTAAGACCTGCTCAAAATTAAATCAGACCTTCATCAATCACAGATCAGAATTTACAGCTTTTCAAAATTAATCAAATTAAACACAGATATTTACTCAATCAAATAAAACTTGAAGTTCTTCTCCTAAATTGATCAAAACAAGAGAAAATAACCAAGCTAAAAGGATAGTAGTAACTCTTATCTCTAAGAGTTATCAAAAGGGGTGTGAGTAACATTCCTTTAATATTGTTACTCTTCTTCTGGTAGAAGTAGAGGGAGAATTGATGGTATCATTGGTGAAAGAAATCATTGTAACTTTGCTTTGAGCCTAAGGTAGATGAAGGTTCGTCGGAGTCCTTGTAAGAGAAAATTCGACAAGTGAAGAAAATCTCAAACATTTGCTTGGGAGACTAGATGTAGGTCACGGATTGTGGCCGAACTAGTATAAAATTTATTTATATATTTTTTTCAATCTTTTCCTCTTTACTTTCAATTTTTACTTCTGTTTATATTGTAATTATTGTTTAAATTTTAAATTTTCTGTTATTGAACCCTATATAACCAATTCAGCCCCCTTTTGATTTTGTCAATTGGTGTCAATAGCTTAATTCTCTAGAAGACCTAACAGCTTGAGAAGTCGGTCCTTGTAGGTTTAATGGCAGGAAACTTAATGAATTCAAACATCATTGAAGGACAATCCATCTTAAGGACACCATACTTTGATGGGTCAAACTACACTTATTGGAAGGAGCATATGAGAATATTCATTCAATCCATTGACTACAAACTTTGGCTCATAATAAAAAATAGATCATCCATTCCAAAGAAAGAGGTAAATGGCAAAGAGGTGAAGAAGATTGAAGAGGAATTCAATGATGAAGACATGAAGAATATGGAACAAAATGTGAAAGCCAAAAACATCTTCAACTGTGCTATAAATATGGATGATTTTAGAAAAATCTCAAGCTGCAAAAAATGGCCAAGTAAATGTGGGATAAATTAGAGGTGACACACGAAGGAACAAGCCAAGTGAAGAAGTAAAAATTGACATGTTTGTTCATGAGTACAAGTTGTTTAACATGAAAGAGGAAGAAAAGATTGATGAGATGTTCGAGAGGCTCTCAAGCATAGTCAACACCCTTAATGTTCTTGGGAAGGCCTACACAAATAAAGAATTAGTAAGGCAGATATTAAAAAGCCTTACCAAAGAATGATAATCAAAGGTGGCTGCGAATCAAGAAGGATGAGACCTCAACACTATTTCTTATGATGAATTAAGAGGTAATCTCATAACCTATGAATCAACTTTTCTAAAGAAAGTGCATAATGAAAGCAAGAAAAAGAAAGGAATTGCATTGAAAGTTACTTCAAGCACCTATCAAAAGGAAGAATATGAAGATGGAGGTCGATTGAATGAAGATAAAGAAATTGCCTTAATCACAAAAAAACTATACAAACTTCATAAGAATAAGTTTGAAGCAAAAAGAAAGCAACAATTCAAAAGGGATCCATCAAATGAAGAGTTCAACAAAGATCAAATAATATGCTATGGATGCAAGAAAGTTGGTCATAGACATGATAATCTTTATATTGCATGCTTGGAAGATAATAAATCCAAAAATATAAATTGCTTTGTTTCAAAAGATGATCAAGGTTAGTTATGGCATAGGAGACTAGGGCATGCAAGCATGCACCTTATCTTTAAGCTTTGAAAAAGGGATTTAGTTATTGGCTTACCAAAACTAAGTTTTGAAAAAGATCATATTTGTGAAGTTTGCCAACAAGGTAAACAAATTAGATAATCTTTTAAACCTATAAAGAAAGTTCTAACTTCAAGGCCTTTGCAACTTCTTCATATGGATTTACTTGGACCTACCAAGACCGCAAATCTAAATGACAAAATATGATTTTGTTATTGTTGATGACTTTTATAGGTACACTTGTGGTGCTCTTTTTAGCTCATAAAGATGAAGCTTTTGATGTCTTTAAAAGTTTTTGTAAAATGATTCAAAATGAAAAAGGAATTGTTATCTCTAGCATAAGAAGTGATCATGGGAAAGAATTTGAAAACAAATCTCTTAAAAAAATTTATAGTGAAAGTGGAATTAAGCATAACTTCTCTTGCCCAAGAACACCACAACGAAATGGTATCGTTGAAAGAAAAAATAGAACTCTACAAGAAATGACAAGAACTATGATTTATGAAAATAATCTTCCTAATTATTTTTGGGCCGACGCCGTGAGCACTTCTTGCTACATTTTGAATAGATGTTTAATAAGACCTTTCTTAAAGAAGACTCCTTATGAGCTTTGGAATGGTAGAAAACTCAATATTAGTCATTTTCATGTGTTTGGTTACAAATGTTACATTCTCAACACAAAGGATCACCTAGGTAAGTTTGACTCCAAATATGATAAAGGTATATTTCTTGATTATTCTACTTCAAGTAAAGGATATAGAGTTTATAATAAAAGAAACATGATAGTTGAAGAGTCTATGAATGTTGTTTTTGATGAGTTTAACAACTTTTCTTTAAGTAAGCATGTTGAAAGGAAAGATGATGAAGATGATGATGGGCCTTTCATTAAGGAAAATGAAGAAACTTAAAAAGAGGTAGAAGAAAGAGAAGTTTCACTAGAGCGAATTCCCCCATGCTAAAATTCAAGAAGAACCTCCAAAAGACACTAACTCAAAATTACCAAGGGAATGGAGATACTAATCAAGCTACCCTGTGGATTTTATTATTAGAGATCCCTCAAGTGGAATGAGAACAAGATCCTCCTTTAGAAACATGATCAACCTAGCTATCTTGTCACAAATTAAGCCAAAGAGCATAGAAGAAGCCTTGCAAGATGAGAGTTAGATTATGGTTATGCAAGAAGAGCTCAACCACTACGAAAGGAGTAAGGTTTGGACCCTTGTTCCTCCACTAAAGAACCACACCATCATTGGCACCAATTGAGTGTTTCGTAGCAAGCTAGATGAAAAAGGAAATGTTGTAAGAAACAAAGCTAGGTTAGTTGCTCAATGATACAACCAACTAGAATGTATAGATTTTGATGAAACTTATGCACCTGTAACTAGATCAGAATCAATTAAAATGCTTCTTGTATATGCATGTTTTAAAAATTTTAAGCTCTACCAAATGGATGTCAAAAGTATTTTTTTAAATGATTTTTTGAATGAGGAAGTCTATGTGAGACAACCACCAAATTTTGAAGATGACAATTCGCCTAACCATGTTTATAAGCTTTCTAAGGCTCTTTATGGCTTAAAACAAGCTCTTAGAGCTTGATACAAAAGATTAAGTAAGTTTTTGATTGAAAATAGTTTTTCAAGAGGTAAAGTTGATGCTATGTTGTTTACAAAGTCATTCAAGCATGATATATTAATTGTACAAATCTATGTTGATGACATCATTTTTGGTTCAACTAATTAAAGCTTGTGCAAGGATTTTTCAAAGCCTATGCAGGGTGAATTTGAAATGACTATGATGAGAGAGATGACTTTCTTCCTTAGTCTTCAAGTGAAGCAAACAAAGGAAGGAATCTTCATTAGCCAAGCTAAGTACACTAAAGAACTCATAAAGAAGTTTGGAATGGACTTGGCTAACCCTCTAGCTATACTAATAAATCCTACAACCAAGTTGGACAAAGATGAAAATAGTAAGGTGATAAGTGAAAAGGTCTATAGAGGCATGATATGCTTTTTATTATATTTGACAGCAAGTAGGCTCGATATCTTGTTTAGTGTATGTCTTTGTGCAAGATTTCAAGAGCGCCCTAAAGAATCTCATCTCAAGGCTGTAAAAAGGATCTTTAGATACTTGCTTGGAACTCAAAATTATGGCTTATGGTACCATAAGCATGTAACATTTTATTTACTTGGATTTTCTTATGTCGACTATGCTAGTTGCAAATTTGATAGAAAAAGCACAAGTGAGGACTATCAATTTTTAGGCCCATATCTAGTATCTTGGCACACTAAAAAGCAATCCTCAGTTGCTTTATCCACTACAGAGGCTAAATACATGGCTATTACTAATTGTTACACTCAAAGTACTTTGGATCAAATACCAATTACTAGACTATGGCATAAAACTTGACACAATACCCATTAAATGTGATAATACAAGTGCCATCAACTTGACAAATAATCCTATTCAACATTTTAGAACAAAACATATTGAGATTGGACACCACTTTCTAAGAGACCATGTTCAAAAGGGTCATATTGAACTTGATTTTATAAGTATAGATTTTTAACTTGCTGATATATTTACAAAACCCCTCAATAAGGAGAGATTTTGCTTTATAAGGAATGAAATTGGTTAACTAGTCTTGAATGATTTCTTTTGTGGGTTTGAGTCAAGTTGAATGGTTACAATGTTATCACTCAATTTTAAAATGAGAAATCTAAGTGAATCATGTGACTCAAAATATTGGCATAGCATGTGCCTTAAATGTTTTGTATCATTTTAATGTATATGTTTTTTGGCAATTTTATGAATATTATGATTTTGTGTGTTAGAGTGCATGAGATGATGATATTATATGATATCAATACTATTTCGAGTGATTGGAATCATATCCAAGTTGTACTTAAACTTTTTGCTCAAAATTTTCAAATTTTGATTTTGCAGTCAAAAGGAGCAACTATTGGGAGAAATAGCAACTACCCTGTACTTGTTGGTTTTAATTGCTCTTCTTCTCTGCCTTTTGTATGGAAAGCTTCGCTGTTTACATTTTCCATTAAGGACTTTTTAGTCCTTTGTTGCTTCTGTTCGCTTTTTTGCTTACCGCAAGTGCACGGATCGCACTTATAATATAGCTAAGAGTCAGATATTGTTCCCACAAAGAATAAGATTAAAATCAGTGCTAAATATAAACCAAAAGTTTAAGAGTTTCTATCCAAGAGCATATAAATTGAGAGATAAGTATCTAAACTAATTAAAAGAACTTAGAAACTTTGAAATCTTTAAATTGGATTTGAGAATTAGAGAATAGGGAATCTTTTTTCACATCCTACTTTAATTAATAACAAGTAATTATTATAAGCAATATAAACGAAATGATTAGGTTAACTTGAGAATTTAAATTAGTTAAAAGCCTATGTCTAAGTTAATCAACCATGCTTCAGTTACCTAATTCACTATGTTTCCATGAGAATTAGAGTAAATCCACTCATTAAGATTTATTCCCAATAGTTGCTATACATGACCAATAGGTATATTTCTATCCTATTAACAAATCATCTTACCCAAACCAATTGAATAAAATAGAACAAGTGTCAATCATACATATGATCTCAAATCTAAATTCCTATGTCTAGGTTCATTAGATTTTAACAAATTAATCAAAAGTTGATCAAACATTCAAAAGCACTAAACATTATATGATTAAACAAAATCATATCATGTATATAAACTCCAAGGATTACAATATTATTCAATATTCATAGGATGATCTAAAGAAAACCCTACTACACAGCTTAGCCAGCTATGAACCACGAAAACATAACAAAATACATCATGTTCATGAGAAGGAAAATGAGAAAGTAGAAGTTAGAGAAGAGAAAACTCAAGGGTGATGATCCTTCAAGCTCCAATCCTCCTCCAAGGTGAAGAAAGCCCTCAAACTTGATCACTCCTGCTTCCTTTTTATCTAAAATATAAAATCTTAGCAGCTGCTCTCTAAAAAACATAAAAACTCCTGTACAAAATGGATACAATAGTATTTATAGGCTGAATAAAATAGAGTCACGCCATGACGTTATACACACCACGTCGCGGCGCGCATACAATTAGGTCACAGACGCCTGAGGCGTCCACTCTCAATGTTGCGACACTTTGGCCTCGGGTCTCATGTACTGAAACAGAGGATGCTCAACGCTGTGGCATTAGTATGCACACGTCGCGACGTTGAATGCTGATCTTCAATTTTGGCTTTCTCTTGGGCTTCTTGGTCCAAAGCTACTCCAAGTTCTTCATTTTGAAGCTTTATTTGAGCCCTGCATATCACAGAGAAAGTACCACTTTAATAGCTCAAGCAAATGTACCTAATTCATCAAAGTTTTAGAATTATTTGCTCAAAATCATAATGGAAGCCATCAAAATGGAATCAAATGAATATGATGCTAAAATCTTCTATTCAAGCATACGAACAAGGACTAAGCAACCTATATAACACATATATAGGGCACAAATAACTACACTTTGTAGAGTTATCAGTTTCCTTTTCCTTTTTTTTAAACAAAAAATCAGAAAGTGATTAACTTTTTCTCGTATCTGCTCTCTCTTTCTCATCATTCTCTCACTTTCTCTAGTTCAATTCTTTTCAAAACCTAAAATCCCAAATTTATTTGAAATAATTTTTATCTCAAATCACTCTCACACGCATGATTCTTATGCTTATTGGAACCCTTGGTGCCCATGGCTTGACGCTACGATCGTGCTCTATTCAACTGCGCCATTGCTATTGGTTCGTGGTCCACCAAAGATCAAGTTGTTGTCAGTTTTTGGGCTAGACGCGTGCGCCATTTCTAGCTTGCGATTTGTTCATGGTCATCCGATAATGGGTTCTCCGATAATGGTTATCTGCTCTACTAGTTGCTTTCTAGTTTAATCTGAAAAATTTGAAGGTTAAATGGGATGATTTGCTTTCTGAGGAGTATTATTTTGATTGGCCATTTTTATCAACTATTCTTACCCATTGCTAGTAGTGCTTATCTGTTTGCTTGAAGTTGAACTTCCATTCATAATGTGAGGTTATGTGTTATTGTAGTGCTGCATATAATTGATATTTGATATGACCTCAAAAAAGCATGGAAAATCTACTAAAAGGGTGACAATCAATAAATTGCAACCCACGAAGAAAGCTATTAAGCAAACCAATGCCACTAAGTCTAAGAGTAGTGTTCTATCCGCCGCTGATGCCCTTTTGTTTCAAGAAAAGGAGGTCAAGCTAAAATTTAACAAGTGCTTTGAAAAGAAAAAATTGATTATGAGAAGGACAGTGAATCTGGATTTTTTTTAGCTATGAAGGAATTAATGCTTTTAGAAAACTTGAGCACCTGGGATGGACATCTTTCTTACGTTTAAATAAGGAGGTTAAACTTGTTCGGTTATTCTATGCAAATTTATCTGCCAATGCCCAAGGAACTGAATTGAAGTCTTACTTACTTAGAATTGAAATTTCCTTTACTGATCAATGCATTAATGATATCTTGGGATATGACGCATCTGACTCAGAATAGGTTTTCTTCTCTAACAATTCTTTCAAGTATGTTAATTTCTCATTCAATGATGTACTTAGTCTTACAACTAAAAAGCATCCTACTCTGTTTCCTGATGCAAGAGACTTTATAACTGTTGAGTATTACTTTATCATTTTTCCATAAATGTTGTGCTGCCCAAGTATGGAACACAGAATGCTATCACTCTATTTCACTTATTCTTGTTGTGGTGTGTGATAAAAGACACGAATATCAACTTGGGTTTCATCATCTTCAATGGCATGATAAAATTCCTCAAGCGCCCCTCTAGTCATTTTTCTTATGGAATGGTGATCACTAAGATTCTTCATGCCTTTGATATTCAAATACCGAAAGATGAACCCACATAATTCTCTACTCTTAGAAGCAATTATGATGAACAATGAATGTCGTACATGATGTTCAAAAAGCTATCAAATGGAAAACGGGTTCGATCGGGCTCTAGAGAAGAAAGAAGACAACTAAATCTACCATCCACTAATAACTCTGATTTTGATGAACTACCAGTCAATTCAAATTTACTTGCACTTGTTGATGAAATTAAGACTGACTTCTCAAATTATACCATAGATGCTCTAGACCAAGGGAATGTCACTTGTGATCCTGAATTTGTTTATGGCTTTATGCTCCTATGCAAAATTCTAAACAATTTGGTGAGTCCTTTAAAGTGTCTGACAATGCTTTTAAATTTGTTGAGCTCAAGGCTGAATTAAATTCAAATAAAAAGAAGCTTGAAGACGTGGAAAAGTAACTCTACTTAGCTTAAATGGACATTGCAAGCCTCTTGAAGAATCAGCAAAAAATGATGGCTAATCAAGAACATACTCGGGGTCTTTTAAATTCTATTCTCCAAAGCTCTCTTGATTTTATGTTCTTTCTTGCCCTCTTTTTGATAAACTGAAACTCGATATGGTTTTAGTTACTTTGTGGCTAGTTATCCTGATCATAACACTCTGTGTCTTTTTGTGAATGTTAATAGACTTTTGTGACTTGTCATGACTTTAGTGATATATGTCTTTCTCCATATTTCTATTGTGCTTGTATTATAAATGTTGGATTTTTTATTTTTTTTTGCATTGCACTTCATCCTTTTTATGCTGAAGAGGGAGAAAAGGCAATTTTTTGCAAAGTTTTGCCAAAGCAAGGTGTAAGCTTAGGGGGACCAAATTTTCATGGACTAAGGCATAATCTTAGGGGGAGCAAGTCAGCAACTCTTCATCGATTAAGGGGGAGCCTTCCTAAATATTATTCTTTAATTTTCAAATAACCTAATTTCAATATTGCTTGCTGTCAACTCTGATAAAGCATACATTGTTATCTTGTTTAGTCTTGTTAAATTGAGTCATCATAAAAAATAGGAAGAATGTTAGTTTCAAGTTTTGATGATGAAAGATTTTTATAGGAAATTTGTTGGATTGATTGATGATTATGAATTTGAGTATAGAAGGAAAGTTTTTAAATTTGATTTTCCTATAAAACATTTCCTTACTCATAATTTGATTTCCATTATTGTTAGAGACAAGTCATTATACCTCTTTATGATTAGATCAAGCTTTTTAAGTGTAAATAAAAGCTCCAACGTTCAAAAATTGGATGATATGCTACCATACATAAACGAGATAAAATGAGCGACTATTAGGACCACTACTAGGCAAATGAGCAACTATCAGATAACAGAAAGAGCAATTGTGCGTTTTATACATAGAATTAACTCTCGTGAATTAGAGGCTGATTTTCCTTAATTTTCTCTGTCTCCAATGACTAGAAAAACATGAGGAAGCTTTCCACTATAAATAGGAAGCCTTGGAGAAGATCAAGACATACAATTGCTAAAAACAAAAGTGAAGAAGTGCTGCAATCTTGCTATCTCCATTTTTCTTTTCTCTTGGTTGATTCTAAACTTGTGTATCCACTTTAGAGAGAGTCCAAAACCTATTATAACTCATTGATCAGAGCAACCATAACCTTTGAGAGTTAAAGCTTTGTTCTTGTGAGAAGAAAGAGGTGTGGGTAGCATTCTTTTGATATTGCTACTCTTCTTCGGGTAGAAGTAGAGGGAGGTTTAGTGATATTTTTAGTGAAAGAAACTATTGTAACTTTGTTTTTTTGGCTAAGGTAGAGGAAAGTTCGTCAGAGTCAATGTAAGAGAAAATTCAACAAGTGAAGAAAATTTTGAACCTTTACTTGGAAACTGGATGTAGATCACAAATTATGGCCAACCTAATATAAAATTCGTTTGTGCATTTTTCTCAACTTTTTTCTCTTTATTTTCAATTTTTACTTGTGTTTATATTGCAATTGTTGTTTGATTTTTAAATTTTCTATTATTGAACCCTATAGAACCAATTCACCACGCCTCTTGGTTCTGTCATAATTAAATGATAATAATTGTGTAAATGTGAAGTGATGTATGTGCAAGTTTTTTTTTAGGTTTTCCCGCAATATACCCCCGCTCGGAAGGCGAATGACTAATCAGCTATAGTAATGTCTGGCTCCAAAGAAGGAGAGTGCTCCTAACCACGTTTTCTCCATACACATGAATCAGGAATCGAACCCCTGACCACATGTTTAAAGTGCCCATGTCCATTACTACTTGGACCAACGCTATGTTGGTATATGTGCAAATTTGTGTAAGTAGCATTATTCTATTTAAAATAAATTCATCCGTATAGGGAAGAAGAGTAGAAAGAAAAGAGAAAAAGAATCATTGCTGAAGTTGCATAAACATTGATAAAAACTAACAAGCATAAGGATCCGGCAATGATCCTTCCAAGTACATACATTCAATAGGCCACTTCATAGGATGCCGTAAGGCACAATTTTTTTCTTTTCACAACACGCACAGGAGAAAACAAGGACTACATAACCAGGCAAGCTAAGCATGACAATGTACAAAAAGCTGACTAAATTACTCGTCCAAACTAAAGCCCATAATCTTCATTTTGAGCATAGCCTCAAGCATGCTAGAAGAGAAGGACAGGTTACCTAGAACCTCCAGGCTTATTAGGAAGACCAGGAGGCGAAGGTTTTGGGATATATGGCATGAGAGGAGTTCCATGCTCAATAGGCCCTGGTTCTGGTTTTATTGAAGCCTTTGAACTTGGTACTGGATCAATGGGATTGTAATCATCCAGAGTCACGTGACCTATATCACCCTTATTGTTGCTTCTAATACTATTGCCATTTTCCTGAAATTTCATAGAAGGGAATAAGATACAATTTAACTAAAATAAATTGCCATCCCATTATAACTAGGTTTTGATTGTTTTAACCAGATTGGTCAGAGGCCAGAGCTAAAGTCCATGGATTATTAAAAGCATTAATACCTTCAGTTTCCTGCTTACTGCAATCAGTGTTGTTCTATCACCACAGTTGGTAGCAACTAAATCTGGTATGGCATTAAAAAAGTATTGTGGGGTAAATACGTAAGGCTTCACATTGTTAAGAAGCTAAACAATCTATCACCACAGTTGGTAGCAACTAAATCTGGTATGGCATTAAAAAAGTATTGTGGGCTAAATACGTAAGGCGTCACATTGTTAAGAAGCTAAACAATAGAGCTTCCAATAAAATATACTCTTCTAAGTCAAACACATCTGGAATGATATACAGGAACTTGAAAAAAAGGTACTAGTGGCCAGGCAAGCATTTTAATTAATGCATGCAATATTTAGAGTGAATTGCACTATAAGCATTATCAAATGCAGAAGAAGCTAAGAGGAATTCAATCATCAGTCACTTTTTTTACTAACTAGTATGAAAGATACAACACCTAATCATATATAAAGCGAGTCTTATACTGACAGAATGTCCAAAAATATATATTCTTTTTCTTTTTCCATCTTTTAATTTTTAAAGTAAACCCAGAAATGAATCAACTGATCATTGTAGCTGTCAAAGAGGCTAGCATGGATGCATGATATAATAAGCAGATATGAAAATGCCAACTATATCAGGCATGGGTTTAAAAGCCTTTGTCCCCTAAACAATAATTTCAGAATAGGTGCAAATTGGAAAACTAGAAAATGCATTTCATTAAGCTCTCAAATCATAAATTACTCGTACGGTTCCAAAGACTCAATTATAGCACATCAAGATTTTGATGAAAATTATCTCAGAGTCTCAACTCAATGCTGAATGTGAGAATCAGGGCAATAATAACATGAACAATTTGTCAACTACTGAAAAATCATACCTCGGGAAGACAAAGGTTATAATCTTTCAACAAAAAGGAATTTAAAGAAAGCAAAAACCAAAAATTTCTCTAAAAGGTTGTGGATATGAAACTGTTATCACCAATTCATGCACCCTGCTCTCCTCAAATACAGAGTAAAAAGAAAACTGATCAGAGGAAAAACAATATTCAAAAGATCCCATGGTTTTTTTAAACCTATAAACCTGTTCTTACGTAATAATAATAATAACTTGATAAAGACCAAAAAAAGATTTCTATCATGCCAAGACATATCATTTTCTCAAATGAAATAAAGAATTGCAACTAAAAATAATAATGGATAGAAAATATTTACCGGGAAACCAGGAGCCACCAGTGGGACTAAAGAAGTTAAAGAACGTCAAAGCTGTCCCAACCACCAAGAACAAAGCCCAAAAGCCAGAAACCTTCATGATGTCAATTATTGCTTATCAGTTATAACAAAACCTCAAGTGGACAATGTACTCGAATAGGAGTGGAGTGATTATTATCACACTATACTACAATTTATAGTAACTCTTTTCAAAACAAAGAAACAGGTAAGTGTGGAAGCAATAAGCGGTTGTGGTCAGTGTAGATTCATGTCTCATGACCAAAGTCTTGAAGAGGAGGAAGAAGAAGATGAGCTTCCCAAAACCCACCCCTTGACATGTGTAGTTGCTTTTCTGTCAGCACCAAGAGTCGTGCCTGAAGGCTCGCATTACACTGCAACCTTTCGGACCAGCATTAAAGACTGATCGGTCTCTTCATTCTTCACACTGTTCTGCAACTCAAAACAAAAGCAATAACTCATTCTGCACGTCACACAGGCACAGCAATGAAAAAAACTGACTTCCAAGCTGCACTTCATTATTTTACTAGATTTTGCATCCGTTAAAAGAATAAATACAATTGTAAACAAAAGTAATAAAAGAAATAATATCAAATAAAATATATGCATTATAATTATCTAAAATTATAAATATAATTATAATTACAGTAGAAATATAACAGATAATAACTACACTTTGTATTATACAATTCTATAGGTAACAGAAAGTATGAGAAAATTAATATGAAATAAATTTAGGACATGAGAGAATTCACGTAATGAAACAATTACTTTACATATTATAATAAACAATAGATAGAATAAAAAAAGCAAAATAGAAAAACAAATATCATATAAGAAACCTTTGTCAAAACTATTTTTAGTCACTAGCTCTACAAATAGATAATAATATGGTTGATATTTTTATTTCACATCATTAGAAAAATTTGATAAAAAAATAAATAAAATTAAATAATGATAAAATATATTTATGCAAAACAATCACTTTTATATATTATAATAAATAATAAATAAAATAAAGAGGAATCAAATTAAAATAGGAAAACAAATGAAAGACATGTGGTGAAAGACATGTTCAATATTAATATTGTCACTTGATGAAATTTTACAAATTAAATATCAAATTTGAAAGATGCATTCAACATTAATATTTATCACATGACAGAGTTTTATACATGTACTACCATGTTAGAGTGATACATGTCATGATTTGAAGGCATGTACCTCATCTTTATATATTATATGATTTTTTTCGACAACATAACCACTGGAAAATAGTTCAGGCAAAGGAGGTGGTAGACTGCCTAGATATAATGTTTCGGAGCTGGCATAAGTATGTGGTGAAGCAGAGTGGTAGTCCGAGATGAACTCCGATATGAACTTTGAGTATGTGTTGAATGTCTCATTGCTTGTTCGTTGTATGATTTAGAGGCAAAAGATGAATTTTGAGGAGATGAAGACCTACCGATGTCATTTTTACCCAAAAGCTTAATCCTTTTTAAGAATGAAGACTCATCAACCGAAAACGACAAAGGAAACGAAAATCTCGAAGTCTTTGTACACAAAAACTTAATCCTTTTTATGGATAAATACCCATTTACCGAAAATAGTGAAGGAAAATTGGGATCTGGATGGTAGCCATCGTACTATAATATTTTAAGGAGATTGACTTTTGTAGAGATACACTTCAAATTCGATGCTAGAAGCTCAATGCAGAAGGGCATCGGTGGGTCTTCAAATTTTCCTTCAATTAATCTTTTTCTTTTTGTTGTTATTTCATGTTTCTAATTTTTTTAGCTCTTTTTTCAAAATTTTAATAATTTATAATGTTAATAGATAAAGTCTAATTTTTTTATTTTCTAGTCTTTTCTTTAAAAAAAAATTCTAGCGTGACATTGTTTTTCTAATATGACAACACATTTGCACTTTTTATTTAAATCATAGCATGATATACCACATGACAATTATTGGAGTACGTATTTATCACATGACAATATTTTATATATGTACTACTATATCAGAGTGACACATGTCATGATTTAAAGACATGTACCGTCTTTTTATATATTATTATACGATATATGATTTTAAGAATATGCTTTTCTCTTCGTTATTTATTTATTCTTAGAAAATCAAATCCTTTTTTTTTATTATTTTCCCTACTGGCTGATAGTTCATAGTTTAGGTGTAAATTTTCTTTTTTTTTTTCCTTTTTCTGTACCAAAACAATTAGAGTTTAATTACACTTTTATACAATATAAGCTTACCATGATATCATATTTATAAGTTTGACTATGTTAACTACTACTTGAAATGTTAAACTTATGGCTTAAATAAGATTTTGATCTCTATAATTTTTAGATGGCAAAACGGATCAGATCCTTTTAATCTGCAAAAAATGAATAGTTGAGTTGCATTTTACAACCAGTTTGTTCATACGAGTTATTTTAACTCGTTTCCCATAACCCGCAGGTTGAGGAAGGGCAGAGTGAGTTGACCCGTTAGGTCAATTTCCTTTTTTTAAAAAACTTTTTTGTGGTAGGTAGGTGAGTTGATCTGCCTATTTTGTTCATTTTTTGACTAATTGACCCATAATTTACCATTTTTTTATTTTACATAGGTTGACTCGCCAATTCTTCCCAAAACATGATGGGTTGACATTCCTAACCCATATTTTAAAAACTGGTCAATCCACCTTGAGGCAGGTTGAGACGAGTTAACCCGCCTTGCCACCTATATTTTTACGTATTTGAGTTTTGGTACCCGTAATTTTTTTGAAAAATTAATACTAAGAACTATTAAGGAGTAATATTTAATCTAAAAGGACCAAAAAAATTAAAGTTATTAAGAAATTTTATTCCAATTTTAATTGAAAAAAAGGATTATATAATTTTATCTAATAGTTAAAATCACTCTTAATAAATTGCCTTAATTTTTTCATGTTCCTTTTCTTCTATGCTTTCCTCAATCTCTTTCTTCTCTAACGACACTCTTACCAACAATACGCCCTCAACCTCAACCAACCAAGGCGCTCACCAATTGCCCATCAAAAGAACATGATGATAAATTAAATATACTATGCCAACTGTATATTTTAAACTCTTTCTTTCAAACATGTCATTATAGCCACTTAATAAATAATGTTAAGCACTCAAAGATAAGTAATTAATATCTATACACGTGATAATCATTCATTGGCTGTTATTGACCAATTAGAAATGAGTAATAGCAGCTTGATAACAAAGATCATATATCAAATGACAAATTCATCACTAAATACAAACTTGAGAACATTTATCCTTTTTTTTCTTTTTTGGTATGTGTTCTGAATGGGTCAAAGAGTTTGTACTTGAGATCTTTTTCAATGATGGGTTGATGGTGTTTTCCTTCATGTTACAGCAACTCAAGCGGTGGAGCATAGGTGAAGGAGTACCTGCAAATAGCATTTTAATGCTCAAGTTAATTAGTAGATGCACTAGAAAGGGTTAATAGTGTTCTAAACCATATATGAGTGATTTACTCTGTATTTATAGGTGAGAATAATCCAACGGTTAGATAGGATAAATTGGAATCTTAGCGCTGGAATCTCATTAATAGGTTGTTATATCCAATTATGGGATATGTAAGAGTACTTATTAATGTGGGATTCGTTGCTATCATTGCACATTAATGGTGTAACAGTTGTGTCGTGGTTGGCAATGATTATGCCAGGATCCACTGTGTTAGGAGGTGTCTAGATGCATGTTTAACCAAGATGGTCCAAGTGGTATGAATCTGGATCTTAGTCCAGAATAGTATGAAAATTAGGCTAAATAATGTCAAGAAACAATTCTTAAACAAAAGTTAAGAAATATAAAGAAAAGAAAAATAAAGATTCCAAAACTTATCAATGACCTCCATCATATTCTAAATTATTGATGCTTGAAGAAAAAAAGAGTGAGACAAAGCAAAGCAAAAATAAGAAGAGAGAGGAGAGAAAATGGAAAAATGAGGGAGACTAAGTGCATCAAAAAGAAGAACAAAGAGAATAAGAGAAAGAACATGATCCTTATTAGGGAAAAAATGGAGAATTAGAAAAAATATTTCATTTAGAGTATTATTGTCTATTAGATAAGATTAAATGATCATTCTCTCAAATTAAAATTAAAATACTTCTTCTTAATAAATTTGATTTTTTGTCCATTTAAATTAAATATTGCTCTTTAATGATCCGTAATATTAATTTTTTATTTTTTAATTAGGATATCAATCCTTATATTTATCTTCATTTGAGTAGAAAAATGAAGAAAAATATGGATATCAATTCTTATACTTATCAATACCTTAATAAGTGAAAACTATAGTGACCAATCCTTCATAAAAATAAAAATCAATACTTTAAAGAGTACAAGAATGCTAAATGTCACAATTGTTTGAAAAATGAAATTTGTATACTTAAAAATACGACACGTATAGTGACATTGTATCTCGATGTGAGTGTGTTGAATACTCTTGTATATTATATGTCAAGTTGAAATAAATATACCATATTTTAATATGAGTGAAATATTATCTAAGTATAATATTTTGAATATTCAAATAATGAAACTCTTAGGGAATTTAGTACAAATAGTTTTACTTGGCAAATGTTTATTTTCAAGATGTACTTCTTGCGTTTTTTCTATATAGCATTACTTAAATGATTATGCATTATAGGTATTAAAATTTAAATGAGTAAAAAAAAAATATAAAATCTGATACCTTAATTGCAGGAACTAAAATTTAAATGAATAAAAATAAAGGAATTAATATCTAAAAATAAATTATTCGGACCAAAACTAAAATAAGTAGAAACTATAAATACTAAAATCTTATTTAAACTTAAACTTATTAAATGATGTGTGTCATCAAATCATTTAATGCAAATGTAATACATTTTTAAGTTTACAATGCATCAAAATCAAATTTAAATTCAAACAATTATAATGGCTTGTTATTTTCTTTTCCTGATCTTCCATTATTACTCTAAACATGTTTTACATATCATCCAATCTAATTTATCTTACAAAATTATAAAAATAGTTTAACTTCTTACATAACTATTATCAAAATCAAATTATTTTAATAATATAATAACATATAATTGAATGATATAACAAAAAATATATATAATAGAATGATATAAAGTTAGAATTTTATTATGGTGAAAAATTATTTTTATTATTTTTATTTTTATTATTTTATTTTTATACAAAATGAAAGAGAAAAATAACCTAAAAATAAAACAAAATAAAGCAATCAAACGATAAACAAACTTCATCTCTTGACTTATAAGTAATGTTTTAAAAATTGGATCGAACTAGTTAGTTGAATCAGTTAGACTATGAACCGATTATATTTTCAATTCGAGTATTTTCTAGTTCAATCACAATTTAATTATAAATTTAATCGGTTAAACAAATCGAATCATAATTTGGAGACCTTGCAAATTTAATCTCCGGTTCAATTTTTAAAATATTTCTTAAAAGTAAAATAAATAAAAGAAAATAATAATAATGCATGTACTAATCCTAAATTATATATATAGAATTTTCTTTAAAGCATAGAATTTAAGAATATTATTCTAAAAACCAGTTATTTAAAAATTAAATATTTTCATTCTGAACTGTTTTTTTTTTTTTTGGTCTGCAACATTATATTTTTTTTTTCTTTTGGTCTACGACATTCTAAACCTCTTCAATTCAACGAGTTCGAACCTTACGCAAAAAGAACTCTGGGTTTCAAAAATGATAACTTAGTCTAAGAAGCCCGAAACAGGAAGCCCAAGAAAAAGGTCCGAAAAACAAATAGGCATATAACCTTCATTTGTATGTCCAAAAGAGAAATATTTTTTTTTAATGCCAAAGACCCATTTATGAGTCTGGTAGAGAGGCTCTCTAGAGAGGTCTCTAAATGGCCCAGCGAGAGGGGTGAGAGAATAAGGGAAATGAAATTAGGATGGAGAGTATTTGCGGGGATCGAATTCCGTTACTCTCTTTACATGTCTTTAACTTTAGTCAACTGAGTTACTAACATAAAATATTATTTGAAAAATATTAATAATACATTTTATTAAATATTTTTAAATATTTACTTTATTATTAGTTCTTTTCACATATTTAAAAAAATTATTAAAAGAGAAATACTAACACTTATTTTTAAATCAATAATAAAATAAGTATTAAAAATATATCTTAAAAAATGTATTGTTAATATTTCTCATATTATTTATTATTTATATATAAAAAACTAAATTGATCAAAAGAAACTTTATGTTTGATCTTAATGTTTGAACACTGAAGTATTTTGGTTGTTGATGGAAATTTACTTAGCGATGTTTCAATTTAATTTCTCCTTTTATACTTTTATCTTTTGCGTTTCCTTGAATGCAATTTGATCAGTAGTACTAGTAGTTACGAAGGTCCAAGAGATGTTTTGCAACTAAATATAGGGATCCGTTTCGATATTAAATTATCAAGATGTCCTTTCCACAACGAAATATGTGCGTGGTTAGATTTCTTTTGCTGACTGTTAATTTTCTTGCTAACTGTTAATTTTCTTGTCCTCTTGTTGACTGCTAATTTTCTTGTCCTTTTGCTGACTGTTAATTTTCTTGCTAACATTCTCTTCATACTGTAGTTTATCACATTATTTCCTTCTAATTTTTGTTTTCTATTTGAGTGGAACAATTTGCATCTTATTCATTACTAATCAAATGTTCTAGGGTCCAGTTTGAATATAGAAGCTGAACCTTAGGAATATAGGGAGAGTATTAGCTATAGTTCTAATTGACTGTTGAGTCTTGTAATTGTTTATATTTGTTTCGGGATATCTCAATTGCACATGCTTTGTGCTACTACAATTGCTGCAGTTTTGTCTCAAGGAAGCAATAATACATTCAGTCAGCCAATACCACAGTGGCCAACTTCTAGCCATGACAACCGAACTGACACTCAAAATCAAGAGCCTAAAACTGCACAGCAGCAAGAGCAGCCTTCATATGAGGTGGAGCTGAAACAACATGGATCTTCTGTGGAACAACAACAGCATGTTGCTTCTCAGGATGTAAATAATCCTCCTTTAACACAGAAATCATCTCAAGACGAATGTCACCAAGCGCAAACTGTACAAGTTTCCCTACAAAATTCTCAAACGATTGGGATTCAAAATTCTTGTAAAGATCCAGTCCTTAATCATGAGGTAGTCAAAACATAATCCCAGCAGTGAATCTCAGTATGCAAAGTTGCAGCAGATGAGTAATCAACAGGCTACAAAACAATCACTGAGAAGCCAAGCAGCCAAATTAATCACAATGAAAAGTTACCACTTGGCATGTTAGAGTTCCACATCATGTGCCTCAACTTTTCGCGTGTAGTTTATATATCTATTAAGTCATTTAATTTGATATCAATTAGTTTTATGTCAGAATTTCATCCAGGCATCTATGGAGGGAGGTGTGATGTTCAAATAGGATATCAAGGATTGCAACCAAGCCAATTGCCATCTTCCAGTTAAAACAAGCACATGGGAAAACAAGGATTACAAAGCCAGGCAAGCCGAATAACCATGAAATGTACAATATGCTGACTAAAAGGCAAGCCGAATAAGCATGAAAATGTACAATATGCTGACTAAACTACCCGCCCAAACTAAATCCCACAATCTTCAATTTTGTGCATGGCCACTAGCATGACCAAGAATGTTTCGGGATATATGGCATGAGATGAGTTCCATGCTCAACAGGTCCTGGTTCTGGTTTTTATAGACGCCTTTGAACTTGGTACTGGATCAATGGGATTGTAATCATCCAGAGTCACGTGACCTATATCACCCTTATTGTTGCTTCTAATACTACTGCCATTTTCCTGAAATTTCATAGAAGAGAACACTTATAAGACACAATTAGTTAACTAAAATAAATTCCCATCCGATTATAATTAGGATTTGATTGTTTTAACAAGCTTGGTCAGAGGCCAGAGGTGAAGTTCGTGGATTATTAGAAGCGACAATACCTTGAGTTTCTTGCTTACTCAATCAGTGTTCTATGACCACAGTTGGTATCAACCAAATCTGGGATGGCATTAAAAACCGTACGGTGGGGTAAATACGTGAAGGTTTCACATTTTTAAGAACCTAAACAATATAGCATGCAATAAAATCTACTCTCATTTGTCAAACACATCTGGAATGATCTACAAGAAGCAAGAAACTGGAGAGGAACGCAATCATCAGTCTCTCACTTTTTTAACCAACCAGTATGAAAGATATAACACCTTTTCATAAGGCCAATCTTATACTAAGAGAATGTCCGAGAACATATACTCTTTTTCTTTTTTCATCTTTAAATTTTTAAAGTTAACCCAGAAATAGTCTATCATGATGCATGATAATCCTAAAATTTGTGTATAGAAAGAGAAATTTGGTTAAAGAATATAATTCAAGAATATTGTTCTAAAAATTAAGAGAAAATAACATATAACTATTCTAAACTTTTACTCGTTACAAACACATTAAACTTCTAAATCTTTTAGATTTAGTCCTTAAAAATACTTTAATTCTTGCAATTAATCATTCGTTCAATCTCAATAATGTGTTTGCATATAATGTACCAAAAATTTTTATTACACTATTCTACTCAAATTATAACATATGATACTTATATCATGCATGTCGTTGGATAAAAAAATATTATTAAATCAAATATAAACTATTGCAAACCAATCTAGAGTATATACTTTAGGAGTATTTAAAAATTTCTTGTGGTGCAGTACTCTATTAATCTGTTAATTTAGATTAAACGACGAAGGACTAATTGCATGAGTTAATATAGTTAAATGATTAAATTGAAATATTTGAAAGTTTAAAGTAATTTTACAACTGAACAAAAGTTTCCAGTGGCTAGATACTATTTTTCCAAAAATTAATCATTAAAAATTAAATATGTTAAAGATCAAAAAATTAGTAAATATTTTCGTTCCAAACCGCTTAAATTCATCGAGTTTGGATTAAGCAAAAGAACAGGGAGTTTTATATATGATAAGGCACAGAAGCACGAAACAACAAGCCCACGAAAAAAGGGACGAAGCAGAGGAAAACGTGATAAGGCACGTAGCTTAGTTTACTACTTTACTTTATTTATCTTCTCGAATGAAAAAAAAAACCATGATATTAATTACAGTGACTGACACATTTTTTTTCTTCAATAAATTACTTTTATATTCATTGTTTTGTTATTTTCAACTAGCTACTTTATCCGTACATTGTAAAACAATATATTTATGTAGTAAATTAAAGATTTAATTTTCATGTCATAATATTATAAAAAAATTTACACTATCATTTAATAATAAATTAATATGTTATTAAAAATATTTAATTTTTACAATAATTACTTTAAAATTTATATGTATATAAAAAATTTTCCATTGAAAATGGATCAAAATTAATCTCTAAATTATAATCATAGGAATTTTGTGTTATGTTAAACATTTTTTTTATCTTTATTATTCATTAGTAATACCTTTTAATTTTTAAACATTGCTGTAATCAAAATACCCAAAGTTACCCTAATACTTGATGTATCTCTTCTTCATATAACTTTGCGTTGCAAATTATTCCCTAATACTTAACCCGTGCTATGCAAGGCTTTTACTATCAAGTTAAGAAATTCACGTATTAAATTTTAAAAAAAAATTAAAAAAGAAATCTTACGCTTTATTAAGAAATTTTGTGTTATGCACAAGTTTATTGATGAGTTGTTTTTTAATCCCCTATAAAAATTTCTTATTTAATTCAAATAAGTTAAAATCTTATGAATTATTTTTCAAGAAACTCTAGCTTCCCTTTCTCTTTATCTTTCTCTTATTCGAACCTTCCTTTCATAAGAGTGTTGGAGCGGGGGTTGTCATTTTCTTTTTCTGGTGGCAATCCCATCATTTCATTTTCTTTTATTTTTGTGTATTTTTCTAATAATTTGCTTATATATGATAGATCTTAAGCTTAATGGTCTAAATTTGTTTATCTCAATGATAGATTTTTTGATTTTGTGACTTTGTTATTCCTTTTAGATATGTTTTTGGTGTCCCTTTTATGGATATTTTGGTTTTCAATTTTTAGGATATATTTTGTCAGTCTTTTTGTGGTTAATCATATCATAATGATTTTACAGGTAAGGGAGACTTTCAGATTTACTTTAGGAGGAGACATAATATATTCCTCAAGCTGTAACACTTTTCGTTGGTTTCGTGAAAGATACTTAGACATTAATAATTTTTGAATAAAAAATAAATTTACAAATCGTTGATTAGTTCAAATGATATATTGTATTTGTTTCTTTCTCTTTCTAAAACTAATGTATCTTTTCTGATTTATAAGTGTTATTAGGCTTCAATCATAATGAATTTTCTTTAACGTAAAAAAAAAGTTAAAATCTTATGAATTATTTAAATAATAATTTTAAATAAATGGTATAATTGAATTGCATGGATAACAAAGTATATATTAAACCAATTTTATTTGAGTAGAAAAGAAAATATAAATATAATAGTGAGCATAATTTTAAGCTTCTTATAAATTTTGTTAAACAATTAAGGCTGCGTTTAGTGCACCGTATAAGGAGGACCTGATTGTATAAGCTTATACTATCTGGTGATATCAGATATTTGATGCACTCACATGATTGTATAGCCATATCAGGTTAGCCTTTTTTATCTTGTTATAATCTGATAAAATTATCATCTCCCCCACCATAGGAATGTTGGTGTATGCCCTAGAGGCCAATACATTTTCTGTATTTACATACATTCTATTATACTATTTTTATATATGAGGCATTTTATTTATTGTGTTCTTTTTGATAAACATAATAAAGTCCTTAGAATAGTAAGTTTGATGCCATAGGACATCAAGTGGATGACTTGATCGTGAGATCTTTTTGGTTACAACATTATTCTTAAATGTCCCTAGTCAAGTATTATTGTTAATTAGGACAACAATAATACATTGAGACTAGTATGTGTAAAGACTGATAACCACATCTCACGGGTCATGGATATGAGATATCAAGTCTTCACATGGGTACATATTAGAGTAATGATGTACTGGACTGACCCACCATGAGAACGCTACATGGATCGTTACGTGAGTGTCATGTTTATTCTCATAGTGACAATGGTGTTTGTGGTCTTTTGACCTGAAATCACTACGATTCCTACATGAGGAGTTGTGTGTTTTAATGCCATCAAACGTCATCTGTAATAAGGTGATTATAAAGTTGGTTATTGGACATACCGCGAATCATGTAGAGGGATGTGATTGACCTAGATGAGATTTGTCACTCCTACATAACAGGAGCGATGTCTTCGGGCCCCCTGATTGAGTGAGACTGCGAAATGCATGGCCATGCTCAAATGAGTCAATATGAGATATTGATCTCATTTGTTGTTACAAAGTCTACTCGAATATCAGGAAACGAATTATTGGACTATACAAGGGTGACGCATTCCATGCCTTGTGTTCAATCTAGATATCTTGACAAAGAGACTAAACAACACGGAAACATTGGTCACGGAAAGGTTATGTCAAATCACTGACATTCTTATTACTTGGGTAGCAAATGATGTGTTGCTAGATACCGCTCACACGCTTGTAATATTAAAATGAGATTTTAATATTACGCCAACGTAATAAGAACCTGCAGGGTCACACACATAGAGCGTACTAAAATTTGAGCAATGGATCCAAGTTGGACTCGGATTCAAATATGGGCGACTCATAATGGATGGGTCTAGGGTTGCACACTTACCTTCTTGTCTTTGCTCACACTCACTTAAGGCGATCACTATTATAAATAGTAATCGCTAAGAGGCGCTAAGATAGATGATTTCAGAATCCTAGCTGCACCTACAGAAAAGTGAGTGAGAGAGCGACAGGTTTCTTCTCTTCTCTTCGCAGCTAGCACTGTGTGAGAGACGTGAGGCTCCTCTTGTGGACGTTGGACGTTCATGAGTCTGTTCGTGTAGATACCGTAGAGACATCGTTTCTATTACGGTGTTCGTGATTCACGCTTCAAGAGGTAAATCATTTAAAAAAAACTCGGATTATGGCTTTTTCGCATGGATCATCGGTGGGAATCCCTGTTTTTCGCTGCGAGATGTATCTGCAATTCCCAACAGTGGTATCAGAGAGTCTTGCGAAACCATGATTCGGTTTTCTGTTTTCGTTTACATGAGATAACATGTTTTCTGTTCTTGTTTTTGACAAAAGATATGATCTTTAATATGTTATTTCTGAAAACCGTATGAAACCCTTTGCGAAAACATATTCTGTTTCTTATATTGTATGCAAAACCGTGATGTTGTTTTCAAAAAACTTCATGAAGATGTTCATATGTTCTGTGAAAACTGTTTTGTATTAAGATGTATGCTTTTGCGAAGCTTTCTGGTATGTATGTGATACGAACAACGTTATAGAATCCTTATTCTCAATGCGCGGTGCAAGGGTTTAGGAAACCTTGTTCTTGGCTTGTGGCTGCAGGGGTTATGAAATCCTTGTTTCTGCACAAGAGGCGCAGCGCAAGGGGTTTTGGAAACCCTATTCTTGTTTTGCGGCAGTAGCATCAAGTGTTGATGTGAAGCCGTCAAGGAGGCGCCTGAGGTTCAAGTGTTGAACGACGGCGCAAGGATTCCCTGCGGCACATGAAGTGTTCATGTTGTTCAGGCTTAGGGTTCCGGGCGGCACAAAGGCTCAAGGGAGGCGCAAGAGATTCAGCTCTTGTTTTTGGTCCAATTTTTCGGGCGGGCGCCGCTCACCTTGCAAGGGGCGACCTCCCTTGATCCCTCGCCCCGCTAGACAAGGCAATGGACCCCGTGCTACCTCTGCGTAGAGTGTTTTTTGAAAACACGATATTTTATATCCAATTTTATGACTCGTAAAAAAAATAATAATAATGTATTATTGTTATGAGTTTATATGTTTTTGTGATGCATGGTGCATGGTTATGCCCTTAGTCCTTTTTTATGCCTTTTGGTTTTAATAAATAAGACCTGCGTGTCGTGCCTTTCTCTCTACATTCTGATTGTACATTCTCTTCTCACCTAACTCCCCTCGAATGTAAACGGTTTCTATATAATGTAATTATGATGTGGAGACAAGAAGACGGCATCAAATGAGGACGTTGATGGGAGATGCTTGGCGAAACTGGCTTAGTTAATGCTACTCTCTTAGGGGCCATAAACATGTCACTTTTATTATATACTTTTTATGTATGAGATGCATGGATAATGTTTATGGTATGATAAACAGTTTAATAAATGATGAGATCTAATAATAATAATAAAAATTTTCTCAAAGCAAATATTAAGTCATTATGTGATGCCTTCTAATGTGTGGCACTCGTCAAGACTAGTATCGATCAAGTGCAGGTCTGCTAAAGTAGGATGCCTTTATCTATATTAGTAAGACGCGATGGGATAAAGGTAATATCCAACTGCCAACCATTGGGTCTGACTTAACTAGGCTATTTCAATAGGATTGAAGGCTTAGAGGCATGAAGTTGGGCTTTGGTCCATTAGATGGACTTGAATAAGTGTTATTCACCCATCTATCCAAGAGTTACATGTAATGTAATTGGAAAGTGTTTCCTACCTAAATAACTGAATTTTGAGTGATCAGCCAAAGCTGACTCAAAACTAGGTGAAATATGGATCTTGGCCCACTAGGAAATCTTACAGTGGGATTTTTCGAGTTAATGCTGAGGGTCATTGACTTGAATAAAATAATGGGAGGCATATTTAATTAAAAGACCTCATTAAATATGTTTATGGCATGATACTTATATTTTACATATTTCTGTTAATAGATTACCATGGCAACAAACACATCGGGTACTTTATCATTGTGATCCGTCCTTGAGAAGGACAAGTTGTCTGGAACGAATTTTCTAGAATGGTACAGGAATTTGAGGATTGTCCTCAAGCAAGAGAAAAAAACTGTATGTTTTGGAACAGCCTATTCCTGAGCCACCTGCTGCTAATGTCCCTAGAACTGAAAGAGATGCTTATAAAGAAGCATCAAGATGATGCCTTGGACATTGGATGTCTAATGCTGGCCACCATGAACTCTGAGCTCCAAAAGTAACATAAGAACATGGATGCATACGATATGATCGTATACCTTAAGAAGCTCTATCAAGAGCAGGCCAGGCATGAGAGATTCGAGGTCTCTAAAGCGCTATTTCAGTGCAAGCTGGTAGAAGGAAGCCCTGTTGGTGCTCATGTACTCAAGATGATTGGGTACATTGAAAACCTAGAGAGACTCAGTTTTCCTTTGGGCCAAGAGTTGACCACTGACATAGTCCTGCAATCGTTGCCGGAAAGTTTCAGTCAATTTGTCATGAACTACAACATGAATGAGATTGACAAATCACTACCAGAGCTGCTAGGCATGTTAAGAACTGCTGAGCAGAACATTAACAAAGGCAAAGGGAAAGCCATAATGATGTTCCAAAAGAATAAGGGTAAGAAACAACAGAAAAAGCCCAAGGACAACTGGAAGGGCAGGGGCAAGGATAAGTCCAAGCTTAGCACTTCTGGCTTAAAACCAGTGGGTGGAGTGGCTAAGGAAGGTACATGCTTCCATTGTGGTCAGACCGAACATTGGAAGAGGAACTGTGCCAAGTTCCTGGAGGAGCTCAAAAAGAAGAAGGGAAGTGAGACTTCCACTTTAGGTATTTTTGTTATTGAAGTCAATTTATCTACTTCTGCACCATGGGTATTAGATACTGGATATGGATCTCACATTTGTGTAAATGTGCAGGATCTAAAGAGCAGTAGACCATTGACGAAGGGTGAAGTTGACCTACGAGTGGAAAATGGAGCAAAGGTTGCTGCATTAGCTATAGGGACTTATTTATTATCTTTGCCCACTGGGCTTGTAATAGAGTTAGAAAACTACTATTTTGTGCCTGCTATTAGCAGGAATATCATTTTTATTTCTTGTTTGGATAAGAAAGGTTTTTCTTTTATTATAAAGGACAAGTGTTGTTCCATTTATATGAATGATATTTTTTATGGTAGTGCACAATTGAGTAATGGATTTTATGTACTTGATCTCGAGACGCCCGTCTATAACATAAATACAAAGAGGTTTAAATCAAACGATATGAACCCAATTTTTCTCTGGCATTGTCGTTTGGGCCACATAAATGAGAAACGCATCTCCAAACTCCATAAAGATGGATTCTTGGACTCATTTGATTTCGAATTATATGAGACATGTGAATCTTGTTTATTGGGGAAGATGACAAAAGCCCCATTCACGGGACAAGGTGAAAGGACTAGTGATCTTTTAGGCCTTATACATAATGATGTATGTGGGCCACTAAACACACTCGCTAGAGGCGATTTTCAATACTTCATTACATTTACTGATGATTTCAGTAGATATGGATTTGTATATCTTATGAAGCACAAATCAGAATCCTTTGAAAAGTTCAAAGAATTCAAGAATGAAGTACAAAACCAACTTGGCAAGAGTGTTAAAATTCTTTGATCAGATCAAGGAAGAGAATACTTGAGCCAACAGTTTGATGATCATCTGAAAGAGTGTGGGATAATATCTCAACTCACTCCACCAGGAACACCACAATGGAATGGTGTCTTTGAAAGGAGGAACCAGACCTTGTTGGACATGGTCTGATCCATGATGAGTCATACAAACCTTCCAGCTCTCCTTCGGGGACATGCTCATTAACAAGCTTTCACACTTAACCGTGTTCCATCTAAGACGGATCAAAAGACACCATATGAGATATGGATCGGGAGACGGCTCGATGTCTTTTGAAGATTTGGGGCTGCGAAGCTTATGTGAAACGTCAAGTTTCTGATAAGCTTAGACCTAAATCAGATAAATGCTTCTTTTTGGGATATCCAAAGGAAACCAAGGGATACTTTTTCTATAATCCTACCGAGGGCAAAGTATTTGTCGCACGAACAGCTGTGTTTCTAGAAAGGGAGTTTATCTCCAAAGGAACCAGTGGGAGAAAAGTAGAACTTGAAGAAGTTCAAGTTTCACAAAGCAGCAATGAACCAATGGTGGAAATAGAGCAGCCTCCACAAAATGTTGTGGAACAGTAACCTACTCTAGTAGCACAAGACCTACGTAGGTCTAACAGGATACGTCATCAACCAGAGAGATATGAATTTCTCATGACCCAACAAGGTGACGTATTGCTCATGGATCAAGATAAGCCTGTGACTTACCAGGAAGCCATTATTGGTCCAGAATCTGAGAAATGGCTTGAGGCCATGAGATCTGAGATAGATTCCATGTATGCCAACCAGGTATGGACCTTGGTTGACCCACCTGAAGGGGTAAAACCCATTGGGTGCAAGTGGGTTTTCAAGAAGAAAACCGACATGGATGGTAATGTGCATACCTTTAAGGTGCGATTGGTGGCTAAAGGTTTCAAACAAATTCATGGTGTAGACTATGATGAGACTTTTTCCCCAGTTGCGATGCTTAAATCCGTTCGGATCTTGCTTGCTGTTGCAGCATACCATGATTATGAAATCTGACAAATGGATGTCAAAACTACTTTCTTTAATGGAAATCTTCTCGAAGATGTGTACATGACACAACCTGAGGGTTTTGCCACTCCAGAGGATGCTAGAAAAGTATGCAAGTTGCAACGATCTATTTATGGATTGAAGCAAGCTTCCAGAAGCTGGAATCTTCGTTTTGATGATACAATAAAATAGTTTAGTTTCATTAAGAATGAAGAAGAATCTTGTGTCTACAAGAAGGTTAGTGGGAGCACTATTGTCTTTCTGGTATTGTATGTAGATGACATACTACTTATTAGAAATAACATCCCTACCTACAAATCCATAAAGACTTGGTTGGGAACCGCTTCTCTATGAAGGACTTGGGCGAAGCCACCTATGTATTAGGTATCAGGATCTATAGAGATAGATCACTGAGACTGCTTGACCTAAGTCAGAGTACATACATAGACAAAGTGTTAAGACGATTTAACATGCATGAATCCAAGAAAGACTCTTGCCTATGTCACATGGTGTAAGCCTATCTAAGGCTCAATCCCTTCCACCCGGGATGAGAGGGTTCGCATGAGCAAGATTCCATATGCATCCGCAATTGGATCTATCATGTATGCCATGTTATGTACTCGACCGACATCTCGTATGCTTTGAGCATGACAAGTAGGAACCAGATCCCGATCCCTATGAGAGTCACCGATCGCTATCAAGAACATCCTTAAGTACTTAAGAAGGACTAATGATTCGTTCTTGGTATATGGAGGCGAAGAAGAGCTAGTTGTAAAAGGTTACACTGATGCTAGCTTTCAAATCGATAAGGACGACGCCAGATTGTAATCGGGTTATGTTTTTTGCCTAAATGGTGGGGCTGTGAGCTAGAAGAGTTCAAAGCAGGAGACAATCGCCGATTGTACCACAGAGGTTGAGTATATTGCTGCCTCCAATGCAGCAAAGGAGGCCGTTTGGATTAGGAAGTTCATTACTAAACTTGACACTATTCCTAGCATTGTGGACCCAGTGGACCTCTGTTGTGATAATAATGGAGTCATTGCACAAGCTAAGGAGCCTAGATCTCACCAGCGATCCAAACATATACTTAGGCGCTTCTATCTCATTCGAGAGATCATCGATAGAGGAGATGTGAAGATATGCAGAGTACCAACAGATGATAACATTGCTGATCCATTGACGAAGCCTCTTGCACAGCAGAAGCATGATGGTCACACTAGGTCTTTAGACATTAGATATATGCCTGATTGGCTCTAGTGCAAGTGGGAGATTATTGGTGTATGCCGTAGAGGCTAATACATTTTTTGTATTTACATATATTCTATTATGCTATTTTTATATATGAGGCATTTCATTTATTGTGTTCTTTTTTAATAAACATAATAAAGTCCTTCGAATAGTAAATTTGATGCCATAGGAGTCAAGTATTATTGTTAATTAGGACAACAATAATACATTGAGACTAATATGTACAGAGACCGATGACCACATCTCACGGGTCATGGATATGAGATATTAAGTCTTCACATGGGTACATATTAGAGTAATGATGTACTGGACTGACTCACCATGAGAACTCTACATGGATCGTTACGTGAGTGTCATAAGCAATTCTCATAATGACAATGATGTTTGTGGTCCTTTGACCTGAAATCACTATGATTCCTACATGAGGAGTTGTGTGTTTTAATACCATCAAACGTCATCTGTAACAAGGTGATTATAAAGTTGGTTATTGGACATACCGCGAATCATGCAGAGGGATGTGAGTGACCTAGATGTGATTTGTCACTCCTACATAACAGAAGCGATATCTTCGGGCTCCCTAATTGAGTGAGACTGCGAAATGCATGACCATATTCAAATGAGTCAATATGAGATATTGATCTCATTTGTTGTTACAAAGTCTACTCGAATATCAGGAAATGAATGATTGGACTATACAAGGGTGACGCATTCCATGCCTTGTGTTCAATCTAGATATCTTGACAAAGAGACTAAACAACACGGAAACATTGGTCACGGAAAGGTTATGTCAAATCACTGACATTGTTATTACTTGGGTAGCAGCGATGTGTTGCTAGATACCGCTCATTGCTTGTAATATTAAAATGGGATTTTAATATTACTGCCAACGTAATAAGAACCTGCAGGGTCACACACATGAAGCGAGACTAAAATTTGAGCAATGGATCCAAGTTGGACTCGGATTCAAATATGGGCGACTCATAACGATGGGTCTAGGGTTGCACACTTACCTTACTACTCTTGCTCACACTCACTTAAGGCGCCACTATTATAAATAGTACTCGCTAAGAGGTTGCTAAGATAGATAATTTCAGAACCCTAGCCGCACCTACAGAAAGTGAGTGAGAGAGCGACAGGTTTCTTCTCTTCTCTTCGCAGCTAGCACTGTGTGAGAGACGTGAGGCTCCTCTTGCGGACGTTGGACGTTCGTGAGTCTGTTCGTGTGGATACCGCAGAGACATCGTTTCTATTACGGTATTCGTGATTCATGCTTCAAGAGGTAAATCATTTAAAAAAAACTCAGATTATAGCTTTTTCGCATGGATCCACGGTGGGAATCCCTGTTTTTCGCTGCGTGATGTATTCGCAATTCCCAACAGATAAGACCTGATAAGGTTTCATTCCAACCTTACCCTTTATCCCACCTCTCTCGCAACCTCCCCCTCTCCGTCCCCCTTATCGCCTCCCCCATGGACACCTTCTTCGAGTCCACCATGGCGCCCATGGCGGCATTGCCATCATCCACTCAAACACCACCCTCTCTGGCCAGGTCGCCCTCATCCGCACCACCAAGTCTTGTCGCTTCCCCATCCTCCACGACCCCATCTTCCTCCCTCCCTCTGCCACCATCGACTCTGCCGACGACTTTAGCGACTCGTCGCTCATCCTAGTAACTGAGTCTGGTGGCCCCAAATCAAAGACTAGTCCAAATGGCTCATGTTGAAGAGATTGGAATAGATTGAAGCGAAGAAATGGACTTGCCAGTTGGAACAAATTGAAGAGAAGAAAGGGACTAGATCTGTATTTAGACTTTGGGTAAAAGGAAAGAAAACCAGATTTGAAACTTAATGCAGAATGAGAATGATTTTGCAAAAGGAAGAAGGTTAATTTTTTTTTTATAATGGATAATTATATCATGAAAAATATTTATATTTACAATTAATTTAATTATACAATAATTATCAAACACCTAATATAATAAGAACTTATAAGCTCTTTTATACTATCAAGTCATATTATATTACCTTATATTATTATGTATTATTCTATCAAGTATACTAAATGCAATATAAAAAAACTAATTTTAATGTAATCTTAATTAATGCCTTTTTAAAAATATGAAACTTCAATTATACAAGTATAAAAATTCAAAACTTATGTATTTGAAACCCACTACACAATCCTAATTCTTAAGTCTAAAAAGTAATTCTTCCTATGCAGATGTGAACGTTACGCAAAAGGAGGAGGAAAATCGGCATGGTGATTGGTTGGTGGTTACTCGTAGCCGTAGGAAAAGGAATTCCAAGTCACATGAGAATTCAAAAGATGCAAAGGGTAGAGATCAGAAGGGGTCCACTGATGCTAACAGTTTTAAGGCTCTTTAAGTTAGGGGTGTGCAAAAAATTCAAAAGAATCAAGCCAATCCATAAACTGAACCAAACTATTTCATAAATAATTATATTTTTCTGGACCAGTTTTAAAACTTGAACCGGCTATTTTTTAAAAGTGGTTTGGTTAATTGGTTTTATATCCCGTTTGGTTCATCGGTAATAACCATTTCTCTCATATTTCTCACTTTTCACTGAAATCTCTAACGTGAGTGAACCCTAACCCCCAAATTGGGCACCACAAATTGCTCAATCGGAGAAGGCTTCACGAGTTGCGAGTTTAGACGATTCATTACATCTTCTTTCTGGGTATCTGAGTCTTCGTCTCTCTACGTTGATCTGCTGCGCCTTCATGGATTTGCTTCTGTTGCGTCTTCATCTCTATGCGTTTGCGTCTTCATCAACTGCTGCGTCTTCATCGGGTCTTCATCTTCTGCTTAAGTGTCAGTGCTCATGCCATTGATTGGCTTCTACTGGTGCTGGGTCTTCATCTTCTTGTGAGTGGTGATTTCTTCTCCAACCTGAACCCTTGATTTCTCTTTTTTTTTTTTTTTGAAACTTACATTTACATTTTTATTTTTTAATTTGGGTTTTTGGTTTGTTGTATTTTTAGTTTCATTTGCTGGATTGAGTGAAGTTTTCAGCCTCTAATTTTAGCTCTGTTTTGCACTGAAAAACTTTAGACAAGATGAGCTCCAATGCTACATAGATTTGATTTGATAGTACTGTGAATGTGTTTTGGTTGCTATTATCTCCATATGTGTGTTGAGAGTGAGAGTGAGAGATGCTAGCTGCTAAGGCAATATAACCATGTGTGCCAGCTATACAGCTATAGCCCAACTGCTTATTAGATTTTTCTGCTAACCTTGCTACACCAAAATCAGCAATTTTTGGCTCATAATCCTTATCAAGCAAAATATTGCTAGATTTTATATCCTTATGAGTAATAGATAGAGAACAATCATGGTGTAAATAGGCAATTCCTTTTGCAGCTCCCAGAGCAATTTTATACCTCTGGTTCCAAACCAATTCTAGCTGAAACAAAGTGGAGAATCATTTTTTGTACTTCTCATTGACTATATTTCTCTACACTTTAGTTTAATTGAGGTTGGCCTTTAGCATGTTAATTAATTAATTTAGTTAGTGTTTGTCTTGATTGCATGCTGGCTGGTTGACAAAATGCCTGAACTATTTTTCGGTGGCATCTTGTTCCCATGTTTGTGAATAATAGCAGCAAAACCTAGAGAAAGAATCATGTGAAAATGCTCATAATCTGTTCGATTTTGGATTTGAAATATGGAATAGATCTTAAATATGCTTTGAGCCTCTTTTCAATCTTGCTCATGATCTATCCTAAATCACTATGGTATATGAGAGATATTGGTATTGGTTTTTGGCTATATTCCTTTCAAGAATTAGCTATGGTTAATTAATATATAACAATGATAATCTGATCTATATGAAGGTTAATTTACCTAGCGTTAAGCTGTTACAAATTATGATAGTGTGCTCTTTATGGCTATCTCAAAATGTTTATGGCATAAATTGCTACTGGGGAGTGGACACTTTTGAGTGTTCATATATGTCATATATAATCTTGTGCCTGGTTGCTTTTACTGACCTCTCTTTTTTCACTTTGGATTTGAAGCTGCTAGACTTTAGCGAAGTTTCTCAATTGAATTTCATTTTATATTTGATGTGTTTTTGTTCTTTGATTGTCATTGTTAAACTTTGTTAGTTAATGTCATTCTTGGTAGAAGCTGCATAGCATTATCTCTGTAAGCAGTTAATATGCTAATTGCTAATTACATTTTTCTCTGTAAACATTATCTATGGTTGTTGCTTGTGTGTGGATAGTAGATTCCTTTGGTTTTGACTACGATCATAAACTGTTTTGGTCATGGTATATTTAAGCTGATATTAGTTGCCTCAGTTAGCTTTCAATCACTCTTCTGGTGCCTGAATGTTTGCTTGATATAGGTCAATGCAGTCCAAACTGTGGGGTTATATTTTTTTAATGCAGAATATAATATTAGTGCATAACAAATTGGCTTTTCCATCCATGCATCAAATCAAACCATTTGGCATAATTTCTTAATTAGTTTAAATTAATGTGTTGCAATATTATACCAATCCGTCCTTCAGATTGTAAGGCTTTATTAAGTCGTTCACTTGGCTATGTTGAATTCAAGGGACGTGTTAAATGAGAGAAATGTAGCTTTACGCACATACTATATTTCATTTGTTACAAGCTTATGGCTTTTTAAGAGGTGTTTGAGTGTAGTACTCTTGGCTTCCTGATTTCAATTGAAAGCACGGTACATATTAAAACCCATTCAGATTTAGCTTGCATCTTTTCGTTGACAAAGTAGAAAAGGTGAAACTGGATTAGGACTAAATTTTCTTGATAGTGGATTCATATGATGGATGGTATCATGCTATGCATTATATGTTCTCCCTCTGTCCGTGCACTCTTTCCATCTTCATGCATATATCCTGAAGTTTATATATCAATTAGCTTAGGTGGTTGTACCCATGAAGACATTTTTTGTGGTCTCCTTGCATTTCAGACCTTTTTCCATTATTCATGATCTGCCATGATTCTATTACTGTATTTTTTGTTTTTGCACTGATTACTTCTTAAGTTTTTGCTTTCTTTTGGAAGTTATGTGCTTGAATGAGGCACTTGGTGATTATCATTCTTGTTTCTGTTTGTTTTCAATGTGCAGATTTTGCAAACAATAGTTTCTTGGGCTCAAGATAAAACATGTTCCATGAAAACTCTTAATACCAAGGAGGTAATCTGCTTCTAGTACAGTAAACTCTCTGTATTATTTACCTGCACATTGCTGCTATGAAATTATCTCGTAGAAATAGAGTTGTAAAACATTTTTCTATAATTAGATTCATTTATAGAGGAGTTTAATCTCACTAAAGCTGAGAATTTCCAGTGTAGTTTAATCTTCCATGTAGTATTTGGTTAAGCCTCCTGATTGGTTTTCATTCTGACAATACAATCTGTATATATAATGTGATGGAACACTAGAATTCTTATTCAAGAAATTGGGGATAAATGCCCCAAGAATCGTACAACAGTATTAATCTCCTATAGAATAGAACCTAGAGATCAGAGATCCCTCCTTAGCCAATGTGGCTCCCTTTCCTAACCAAAATACCCAATATCTTTCTTGATCCTACCCCCTCCTTATATTTCCCTCCTTTCCCCCTATTCTCTTCCTAATCACCTAACTAACTATCAAGTTAGTTAGTCTGGTTACAAGGGTTATGGGCCCCCCCTTTACAATTGGGCCTATCCCTCCTTACATAAACTCTCCTAATAATGGGTCGTGTGCCATCATAATGTGAATCTGATAAAACTAGTTCTGAATTGGTTTTTAAACCAGTTTTGAAACCAGTTTAAAAACTAGTTTTTTTTGAACTAGTTTCATGAAAAACCTAGTTTTGGAACTGGTTCAGTAGAAAACTGGTTAACCAGTTCAGAATCGGTTTTGAACCTGAACTAGTTCTGAAACCCAAATCGGTTTTGAAACCCAAACCGGTTTTGAAACCCAAACTGGTTCTAAACCGGTTTTGAAACCCAAATTGGTTCTGAACCGGTTCTAAACCCAAACCGGTTTTGAACCGGTTGCGAAACCCAAATCGGTTTTGAAACCCAAACCGGTTCCAAACCGGTTCTAAACCCAAACTGGTTTTGAATTGGTTCAAAATTAGTTTGCCGAACCAAAACCTGTTCTGCCCCAAAAGAGAACCGATTTACCGGTTCGGTTTGGTTCGATTTTTCATGCCGAACCGAACCATGCCCACCATTACTTCAAGTCACTATGCAAGAGGGAGATAAGCAAGATTCTGGTGTGGTTGGGCCTCAACAGTAGCCTATGTAGGCACGTCCTTCAAAACCTCAAGACAAGAAGACATGGGCTAAGAAAAAGAGACTGAGGAGTGATGACTCCAAGGAACAGGGGGCGGCTCTAAAGCTACAGAGGTCTAAAACTAAATATTAAAATAGGAGTTTCCTCTTAATTAAAGGTTACTAAAAAATTAAAATTTTATTTTAGCTTTTGCATATTTTAAACAGAAAATGAGATAAATAATTTAGAATTAATAGGGATGTGAGATGTGAAAAAATAAATAAGGATATAGATATTTTATTAATTATCATAATTTCTGAATTTTTAATATAATTGATGTATTAATACTACAAAATATAATTAATATATTATTATAAAATTATTATTATGACACCTAGAAAAAGTTGGGGCCTAAAGTCCTTGCTTTAGTTGCTTTGGGCTAAAGCTGACATTGGGCATCACAGATAGCAACTCAACCCGGGATCACTCTAGTTATGAAAATTCTTGAGAATAGCTGTAAAGCTGCTACTCAACCCAAGACCGTGGCCTTTCCTAGAGCCGTCAAAATAAACTAAGTCCGATGGGTCGGCCCAAATAACCTGACAAAATGGGCGAACTGGGCTAGCAAAAGTGAACACAGAGTTAAAAAAAACTCGAATTAGCTTGGCTCGAATGGGTTGGCCCGCAACGGGCAGAACCGGCCTAGCCCGTTAACATTACATAGAGGAGGGTTAGGCTAACAAAATGCCAGTCCGAAACTCGCATAACCCGATTTGGCCCGACCCAAAAATGACCTGGTCCGATTCGGCTTGGCCCAGCCCATTGACAGCTATAGCCATTCCTTCTCCTTCATCGCTGGGTCACGAGGTAGGAGTGGGCTTTCAAATGAGCATTATGATAAAGTGGTGCCTGATAATGATGAGATGGTCCCTGAGACCCAGCAAGCGCAGTAGAGGGTGCTACTGATATCCTTATGGATGAAGACAAAACCAAGGGATCCTCCTACAATGTACCACTGAAGATAGAACCTAATTTCTACAGACTACATTCACAATAAAGTGTTAGGCCTTAGTGTATACCATCATCAAAGCAAAGGGCCTTAGAACATATTTAAGTAGGCATACATGGATTTGTGTGTCAATACCAAAGATGGGTATCGCCACTTGCCAATTGATAGATGAGATGAGATAGAAGAACTTCACCATTTAAAATAAGAAAACATCCTTCAAGTATGCCATTAAAGTTTTACGTTACACATAATTTGAAACTAAACCTTGATATGATAAAAACTTGAAATAAAAATTGAAAACCATTTTAATAAACCAATGGATAAATTTTAAAAAACCAATAAAAAGTATAGCAAAGGAAAGAATATGGAACATAACGTCTTAAAGCTCGATATTGAATTTGACACCTATCAAAAATTACTTCCTATTAATGTCCTTCCAAGACGACACTTCTATTCAATTATTACTTGCTATTTCTTTAACAATACTTCGGTGAGACATAATGTCAAACACGTGGATACATAACAAAAACTTGCAAAAATGAGGCAAGAGACAGAAACCTAGAAAAACATTGACGCTCATATTAGCTTCAATGACTTCTCCAAATGAAGGGAACGCGTCTTTAATGGTCTTCTCGTCGAGTGACTATGACAACCCTTGAACACCATCATCAACCATATGTCTACACTGTGAAAATTGAGCATAGCAAGAAGAAGAAAGAGGAGAGAGAGACCTCCAACAAAAAGCTTGTTGGTGGAAGAAAGGTGCTTTCAAGAGACCTCCATGCATGTGTTGATTTCCTTAATTTTCAATCAAAACTACCTAAAAACAGAACCTCACAAGAGGCCTCCAGGCACCATACACCACCAAGCCACCATGCCAGAAACAGAACCCCGCAAGGTCCTTGAACTAGAAAACCTAACATCCAAGTGCTAAATGTGCAACACCGTGTTGCCATTACCGAGGTGTGGTTGAAAGAGACTCCATGGAGGGTGTGGCAGTTTAGGGGAGGATGCGAGTTAGAAGTGTAAACTATTCATGTAAAGGTTGCAAGGTAATTTTTTTTTTATGGGAGTGAAAGTGAAAAACCGTAAATAATTTGTGATAACCGTCAAATGGAAAATGCTGTTTCTCACAAGCAGCATTTTACAAAACGCTCACGAAAAGAAAGATAAAAATTTGTGTTTTGTAAAATAATATATATTTTTAATGAAAATAGTTACATTTCTTACCCAACCTGTACCCGTCTTAATGCCTTCGTAATCATTTCATGAATCTCAATTAGTGATATATAGCAAAATTTGTGTTTTGTAAAATAATATTTTTTTAATGAAAATAATTACATTTCTTACCCAACCTGCATCCGTCTTAATGCCTTCGTAATCATTTCATGAATCTCAATTTGTGATATATTGATAGGTTCTATGAAGACAAAAAAGTTTGAGAGAAAGAATCAAGGGATCCTCCTACACTGAATTATCAGCTTCTTTACAATTCCAAAAATTATCCCCCTCCTCCTACGTACAAGATAGAACCTAATTTCTAACAAACTCCTACTTCCTTCAACTCAATTAACACCTTTAATAACATATACTTTCAGTGTTAGGCCTTGTCCTCAAGTTGCTTTGAGGAAATTGTTCGTATACCATCATCAAGTTTGCAAAGGGCCTTAGAACATATTTAAGTAGGCATACATGGATTCAATGTGTGTCAATACCAAATGATGGGTATCGCCACTTGCCAATTGATAGTGCTTCATGAGTAAGGTGAGATAGAAGAACTTCACCATTTAAAATGATTGGAAATGAAAGGTCTCCTATATACTATCCTTCAAGTATGCCATTAAAGTTTTTTCTACGTTACACATAATTTGAAACTAAACCTTGATATGATAAAATGATTTCTTGAAATAAAAAGACCATTTGTCAGTAAAGGGGTGAATGGGAACCATTTACTAATAAACCAATGGATAAATTTAAAAAGTGATAAAATCCAATAAAAATTTGGAATGTATAGCAAAGGAAAGAATATGGAACATAACGTCTTAAAGCTCGATATTGAATTTGACACCTATCAAAAATTACTTCCTATTAATGTCCTTCCAAGACGACACTTCTATTCAATTATTACTTGCTATTTCTTTAACAATACTTCGGTGAGACATAATGTCAAACACGTGGATACAATTAAGTAGGGCCTCCAATAATGGCAAGGACCAAAAACTTGCAAAAATGAGGCAAGAGACAGAAATCCTTCAGAAAATGGAAGAGTAAAATCATTGACGCTTGATATGTGCGCTTCAATGACTTCTCCTTCCCAAATGAAGGGAAATACCGTTAGGCCTCCCTTTTTAATGGTCTTCTCTCCACCTTCGTGGATCCATAGAAACCCCTTCAAATGAAATAATGTGACTAATGACAACCCTGAAACACCATCATCAACCATATGTCTACACTGTGAAAAATTGAGCATTAGTGAGCCCAGCAAGAAGTCCCCGGTGGGTCCTAAATCTTGTCTTCGGAATATCGAGATTTGGTGAATTTTAGAGAGAGACCCAATAGCTCCTCAATAACCCAACCCTTTAAACAAAAACGCTTGTTGGTGGAAGAAAACATTTCAGGTTTCTTTCAATAAGAGACCTTCCATGCATGTCAAAAACAGAAGCAAACTTCCAACGATTTTCATTTCCAAAACATTTTCAAACATCAAAACTACCTAAGGATCCCCTTGAATGCAGAACAACTCATTGTCCTTCAAAAATGACATGCTAGAAGTGTTCCAATTAGCCATAACTCCCAAAGTAGCTAGCCATGCCCCCAAAATAGACATCGATCCCATGCCAAATCAAACAAAAATCCTTGAACAGAATGTTGCCCCAACCGTAAGATCAACCCTTCACAACACCCTTGAGAACTAGAAAATATCATTAGAAACATAACATCCAATGTTATGCTAAATGTTTTAATCTTTTTCAAATTTCCAATTTTCCCAAAATCTTCATAGCAACACTTCCCCACACACCTCTTTCTGTTTTTCTAGAACAAGTACGTGTTGCTTCATTACCCCAGGTGTGATTCTTGAAAAGATTGCTCTAAAACATGGATGGTAATTGACGGGCTCCATGAAATGGAACTCCCATTACGCGACACGCCCGGTGGCTAGGATCCTTCCCCAAAATTCCCTGCTCCTCCCTTCACTCGCAAAGCCGGCCGGGCTCGGATTCTTGCGCCACGAGCTAGAAAGTTCATGAATTAGAAAAAGACTGGGCTTCAAGGATGAACCATCCGTAAAGGTTCCCATAGCACAAACGCAAATCGGTAATTTTTTTTGGCCATGGGAGTGAAAGTGAAAAGACCACCGTAAATAATTTGTGATAACCAACAATTCGAACCCTCACAATGGAAAATGCTGTTTCTCCCAAAAACGCAGCAAATTTTCCCAAGAAAAAAAACACTCACGAAAACAAGAGATAAAAATTTGTGTTTTGTAAAATAATATATTTTTTAATGAAAATAGTTACATGAACCCTTCTTCACCCAACCTGTACCCATCTTAATGCCTTCATGTAATCATTTCATGAATCTCAATTAGTGATATATAGCAAAATTTGTGTTTTGTAAAATAATATTTTTTTAATGAAAATAATTACATTTCTTACCCAACCTGCATCCGTCTTAATGCCTTCGTAATCATTTCATGAATCTCAATTTGTGATATATATAGCAGTGCTCCCATCAAATATACGCATCAGTTGAAACGGTTTTTAAAGGAACTACTGCAGCAGTTAGAGTATAGAAATGTGGGATAGTTCAAACTTCAAATTGGAGAGGGTTGTGAATTGGTTTAAAAGTAAATATAAATATATAGTAATAATAATGACAAAATGGGAAAAAATTGTGACAAAACTTATGTGTGACCAAACGGTTTCTCTCGTCTCAAAGCCAATAACGGCCTATTGTCTCAAAAGAGAAAACAAAAAACTAAAACGGTGTGTTTTGTTGAGAAGGGGTTTCTCTCCTCTCCCATCCCATCGCTCTCTATCTCTCTTGGTATCTGTCTCCCCAGTGTGGTCTGTGGCTTTCGCAGGCTTGCAGCTTAACCCACTGTGCTGTTGCAGCTTCTATTCGAAGTAGCTATAAGGGTTTTGCTGGGTTGGTTTCACTCAAAGAAGCCAAGGGACATTTCTGGGCAGCTTTATCACACCAAACAGGTTTTTTTTTCTGGTTTAATTTTGGGTGGGTTTCTTATGGGTTTTGCTGGGTTTGGGACATGCATATGATGAATTGGCTGGGATTGGTAGCATCGCACGATCCTACTGATTTTATGTGCTGAAACGCGATCCCACCACGATCCCATCCCTGCAAAACAAGTTTGTTGCTGGGATTGGGATCGCTCCAGTCTTCCAAACACGTAAAAACGTACGATCCTGCTGATTTTGACAACCATGCCAAGAAGTTTAGCTGATTTGTGAAGATGCTGGGGGCTTTTTGTGTCCCTAGCTTCTACAGTCATAACTCATTAATTCCATTTTGTCATGAGAGTTGTGCTCGGGTTGCATTCATGTAATGTTAACGACCTACTGCTTGTTAAGTACTACCAAAGGAGACCAAAATTGATCGGGATGATGCCCCAGTAATTTAAGCATGAAATATTTATGTTGCAGTCTTTTCAATTTTCAAACTAGCTGCCCGATTATCTTCTCTTTTTTGTACATCTGTTTGAGCTGTTTTTTATGCAGATTAAAGCAAAAGATTCATTTCTCTCCTAGTAGTATATAATGTTTAGTATATCAGTATATAATGCTCAGTTTGTTAAATTTGCAGGGATTTTGGGTCAAATAACGTCTCAGTATCAAAACTTAGGAGTCTGATTAGGAGTCTGATAAAATTAGAACAACTGTAAGTTCTTCTGCAGTCCTAGCTTCTATATATGTTTATTTTTTTAATGAAGTTTTAATGTTTGACATCCTTCATCTATGACAATGAAACTTTAAATTGTTTGCATATTCTTCCAATAGAACTTGTGATGATATTGTGGCAATCATTAATATTTTGGAAACGAACTTCTTGCTGTACCATTAGCAGCCAAGAAATGAATGGTTAGAAATTAACAATAGATAAATTATTAGTTCCTTAGTGGCAATATAATCCTTAAAAACTGTACCATTAGCAGAAAATATCCTGAAAAATATTGCAAGTCTGCAACTTGACTACACATTAATAGAGAAGAGAGAGAAAAATATTGCAAGTCTGTAACTTGACTGCACATTAATAGAGAAGAGAGAGAGAGAGAGAGAGAGAGAGAGAAGGCCAGGATAGGTGAGTAAGAGGGGCTCGAGAAAGAGAGAGAAGACAGGCTTCTAGTGTTTGGCAATTTGCACTTGATGACTTGAGTACGACCATGGTGAGCCATTCTTTGTTAAAAAGACTAGGAGCCTAGAGGGATTATAAATAAATAAAAATAAAAATAAGAGTTTGGTGGCTAAATAATTGATTTTTGAAGAAAAGAGAAGAGAAAATGTTTGAGAGACGGCTGGTTGATATTTTAAACTTTAAAAGGAGTATTGGGGTGTGCTTGGTGTCTGCCTTTGGGGCGCGGTGTGCTTGGTCTTTGCAGCAAGTAAGGTGTGGTCATGTAAGGACTTGTTCATCTATGAATGACTATGAGTTTTGAGTTGAGTTGCATCCCCATTCCCACTTGGTCCAACTGTTAGCAGAAAGTGACCGTTCCTTTCTTTGTTCGGTTATGCAACCTGCGAGGCTGCTAAAGCCTGTCTTCAGTCTTCAACACAAAACGTAATGCAAAGAAATTAATTGAAAAGGCTGTCTTTGTATGTTTCTTGTTTGCATTTATTTATTTCATGGTCCTACCTGCTTTTTTTTTTCTTTTCTTTATTTCATGGTCAAGATAAGAATAACTGTTGTTCTGGACATTATTATCTGAGAACTTATCTTATTTGTTCATTGATTGTCAGAGCAAGATGTAATTGTTGCTTAACCTTGCTTTGTTTTATTAATTGGTGTAGGTCTACTTTTTAATACGTATCTGTCCACACCCCTGAATAATTTACTGTGAAATAATTGAATGCTTTAGCCTTTATTTTGGTAATTAATGGTTACCCCAATGCAGGGGCCTTTGCTTATTCATGGTATTTATCTGAGAAGGTTAGTGTTTGATCGTAGGGGCCATATTGCCAAACTATGTCCTTCCTTGCTGAAACTGATCCCTGGAATTTCCAAAACACACTTTCATAATTTTTTTTTTACTTATAGAATAAAAGTTTTTGCACCTTTGTTTCGTAGTAGGATCCATCTGTATGTATGGCTGAACACAGACATGTGCACCTTTGCTGAAAATCCAGAAAATTTGTTGTTTTCCAATAATGGTTTGGTTTTTATGTATTTCAATTGGTCAAGTGGCCACCTTGAACCGATGCTGAACTGGTTTTAAGCTGTATTTTTAACTTGAACCGATTTTGAACTGGTTCCGAACTGGTTTCAAGCTGTATTCAATGGTTTTTGAACTGGTTCCATGTTAAAATACCAGTTAGCCAGTTTTGAACCGGTTTTAAACTGGTTTTTGAACTGGTTACATGGAGAACAGATTCTGAACTGGGTTTTTAATTGGTTTTCTGAACTGGTTACATGGAAAACATGTTCTGAACTAGTTCCATGGAAAACCGGTTAACCAGTTCTGAACCGGTTTGTTGAACCAAAACCAATTAGGCCAAAAAATAACCGCTTTGGTTTGGAAACCGAACCGTTTTATTGGTTTGGTTTGGTTTGGTTCAGTTTTCCATGCCAAACTAAACCATGCTAAGCCCCACTTTCTTTATGAGCTAAGATATGGTGTAAAGATAATTTATCAACTCCTTTTGGTTAAATAGAGCAACCAAGATAACAGTGCAGTGAAATTGCTATGGACCCGTCTATTGTGAAGCTTCTTGAAGATGATGAGGTTTTCTCCTCTCTTCTTTCATTATTTTCTTTCAAGAAAACATCTGGTCTTACTGAATTGGGGCTTAAACTTATCCTACCACCATGTTTGAATGTCCATAGGATGAATCAATGCACTCAGGGGTGGACGTGGAAGCCTTCCAGGCTGCCTTAAATAGAGATATAGGAGGAGATGCGTCTGCTTCTCAGCCTTCTAGTACAGACGCAGGTATCCCTCAATTTTATTCATTATTTTCTGAGTTCCAATGTTCAGTACTCTCTCATTCTGGCCATATTTGATTTCTTTATTGTTATTGTTTATTATGCTATTCAAATTCACCACTCCTTCAACCAATGTTTGAGTCTATTGTTTATATATAAAAAATCAAAATGATCAAAAGAAACTTTATGTTTGATTGTGATGTTTGAACACTGAAGTATTTTGGTTGTTGATGAAAGTTAATTAGCGATTCTCCAGTTGATTTCTCCTTTTATCCTTTGTGTTTCTTTGAATGCAATTTGACCATTAGCAGTTATGAAGGTCCAAGAGATGTTTTGCAATTAAATATATGGACTAAACAAATTTCTGTTTCAATATCAAATTATCCTGATGTCCTTTCTACAACGAAATATCTGTGTGGTTAGATTTCTTGTCCTTTTGCTGACTGTTAATTTTCTAGCTTGTTTTAGTTTTAGTTCTAATTGACTGTTGAGTCATGTGTTTTTTTATATTTGCTTGGTAATTTCTCAATTGCACATGCTTTGTGTGCTACTATCATTGCTGCAGTTTTGTCTCAAGGAAGCAATAATACATTCAGTCCGTCAATACCACAGTGGCCAACTTCTAGCCATGACAACCGAACTGACAGTCAAAATCAGGAGCCTAAAACTGCACAGCAGCAAGAGCAACCTTCATCTGAGGTGGAGCTGAAGCAACATGGATCTCTTGTGGAACAACCACAGCACGTTGCTTCTCAGGTTGTAAATAATCCTCCTTTATCACAAAAACAATCTCAAGATGAATGTCACCAAGCGCAGACCGGACAAGTTTCCCTCCAAAATTCTCAAATGATTGGAATTCAGAATTCTGGAAAAGATCCTGTCCTTAATCATGAGGTAGTCAAAACACATAACCCCAGCAGTGAATCTCAGTATGCGAAGTTGCAGCAGATGAGTAATCAACAGGCTACAGTCACTGAGCAGCCCGGCAGCCAAATTAATCGTAGTAAACAGGTACCTTTTGGTCTGTTGCTACCCATCTTGATTCCCCAACTTCCCAAAGACAGAGCCATGCAACTGCAAACTCTATTTACTAAATTGAAGGTGGGTTTCTTTCTCAAACGAAACTCAATAGCAGGTCCTGTGGTTCTGCCCCCCCCCTTCCCATTATGTGCTAAATTTTAGTCTCTTTGCGACTAATTTTCTGTTTTATCAATTTTGTTGTTTTTCATTCTAGAAAGATGAAATACCGAAAGACAGTTTTGTGCGGCTTATGAAAGGTATTGTAGGGGACCAGATGCTTAGATTAGCATTAGCGAAAGTGCAATCACAGGTAGGTAGCAAACATGGTTTGTCTTGTGTTATGGATGGTTTTTATTAAGCCAGTTAAATATTGATGTCAAGGTCATCCTAAGATTCATCCTTTTCTACTGTTCTAGACAAGGCCCAACCAAGGACCTGTTGGGCAGCAGCTTCCTGTAAGGATGCCAACTGTTGGTTCAGGTGCAAGACAATTGAATGATCCCCATGCTTTAGCACAGCTGCATCAGAGAAGTATGAATGCTGCTGCAGACCAATCTCGTATGACTTCTTCAGCTGTCCAAAATGTGGAGAAAATAGAATCTCAAGGATTGCAACCAAGCCAATTGCCATCTTCCAGTTCCAACGCTGTTAGTCAAGATACAGAAAGATCATCAGTTCACATACAAGGGCTTAATAAGCAGCAGCAACAACATCTACATTTCCCTTCAGCATATGGAAGTAGTGGTGGTAATTATAACCCTTTTTCTGGGACAACCAGTAGTACCACATCATCTATCAAACCACAACTGCATGATTCACATATGAGTCAAATTCCACATCAAAGCACTGGTCCAAATCACTTAGGTGGGGCAACACAGGGTTTGAATGTGATTGGTATGCCAAAACTTGAACGGCAGAATTCTTTCAGTGATCCCAAGAGATTGCCTGTTGGATCTGTGTCTTCTGTGGTAAATAATACAGCATCACAGCAAACTTCAAATGCTTGGCAACCATCAACAAACAAAGAACAAAATGCGGGCTTGTTGTCATCTGTTTCTTATGTGAAAAAGGAACCTAGTGACCTGTCTACTGAGCAGCAACACAGGCTTAATTTGTCTAAATTGCATGGTTTGCCTTCTGTTAATTCTGCACAAGTTGAACAGGGTAGTGCCAATCAAGGAACTGTAAAGGATGAGTTTTCAAGAGGTCTTCCAGCATCCACAAGCATGCCACCTACAACATCTACAGGCTTGCTGCCACTCAATTCGGCTTCCCCTTCTGTAATAACCCAACTAGACCCTAGTGTCTCGGTAAGTTTGAGACTGATATACATGATCTTGTCTAAGATACAATGGCTAAATTTTTTGTGGATCAAATAATGTCTAATTGTGTTTTTGTTTTCATGGACAGTATGCATCCTTTAGTACTATGTTATATTGAATGTATATCAAATGTAAATTTATGAAACATTAGTTCTTTCAGTGATGCGTATTCAGGAATGTTGAATTGTTTATAGCAAAGAATTCTTTTCACTATCCTTATAATTCTGTGAAACTCTTGGTAATTTAGTTTTGAGAAAGCAGATAGTACTCAATTTTGCCCCCTCTTTTCTTTTTGTTTTGCTAGCTTATTGATTGTTCATTGATGTAGAACTAAGTATCCAAGAAAAGATCAGAACAATTCTGAAATTTCTTTATTGTCAATAATCACACAAAAGGTTTTCAAGTGGTGAAAAGAGGGATATTTTTAGCCCTCCTCCACACATGCTTACCCTCCCTCCCCCCCAACCCAAGAAAAAAGTACTAACCAAACTGGAAATAGACTGGGATAGGAATATCCCTATCAAAATAAATGGTGAGATCTCTAACTGGAAAGGTTAAAAACGACAATTAACAATAAGAAATTAAGAACCTAATCAAAATCATCCCCATTCTGCATCTTACTTTATTATAAACTATTCCACATATAATGCAACTATATGTATATTCTCCATGTAAGTTGTAGATATAGTGCCTCTATATATGTTGCAGCCCTAGTTTCTCTTACACTTCAAACTGGTTTTTTGACTCTATAAATGGCATCCATAATTTGACACAGATGTACTAGTGTCAAGAAAGCCTAGGTTTAAAGATCAAATTTTGTCCTTTTTTAGATTTGTTAGGATTAGTAAGCTGTTACTTGGTTAATCTCATTAGTTCCATGCTGGGGGTATTTTAATAATTTTCTCTTTCATAGGTGATGGTCTGTATTTGGGCTTGGGTTTATGTTATTTAGGTGCTAATGGTTCTTATTTTGATGTCCAAATTTTTCTTATTGGCAGACAGCACAAAAAATTCATGTGTTTGAAACCTCTACTATTGCATGTAGGACTGGAAATGACTAAATGAGTCGAGTTGAGCTAAGAAAAGCTCATGCTTGACTCATTCATTTTTAACTCAGTTCACGGCTTGCTCCTATTCAATGTGAGCCAATTTGTTAAGCTCATGCATGGCTCAAGTTAGACTCGAGCATAGTAGTCAATCCCGGATAGCGGTTCGGAGCGGCCGACCCCAAAACTGCTATACCGGTATAGCGGATAGCGGAGGGCCACTATATTGAAGATAGTGAGGAAAACATACATAATTTCTAATACACATAATAAATGCTCAAATTTTAAACACTACTCAAAACTTGAGATATATTCATCATTAATACTTCAAAGTAATAGATTAGATTAAAAAACACAAAACAGAGATGGGCTTGGCTGGAAAATTCTGGAACAGGTTGAGAAAGTGCGAAACAGAGCAATGCAGAGGCTGAAACAGAGTTGGGGAGTGAGTGAGTGCACGGAAATTGCCGGTAAGTACACGGAAATTGCCAAAACAAAGCAAGAAAGTGTGAAACAGAAACAGCGTGAGGACAGAGGGTTGTTAAACAGGTGGAAAACAGAGCAGCTATATCTTCTTGGCTCTCTGTGTGCCGATTTGTGCAAGAGGATGCTCTGTTTGGAAAGCATGAAGGAGCTGCTGCAAACCCTAATTGGTCGTTGGGAGGAAGATGAGTTTAAGTGAGGGCAAAATAGAAGTTTTAACAGGTTAAGTGAGGGTAAAAAAGGAATTCCGTTTAAAAAGAAATAGAAAACAGAGATTTCAGTGTCTGCAGAAGTGAAGCGGCCATGACTCGTGATTTGGCCACGAAATTGCTGCGATTCTCGCTCCACAAAAACGTGATGTGACGGAAGGCTCATAGTGGACAGCTGCCGCGACGGTGCAATAGCGCTGCTATTGCGCGCTCTGCTATTGACTACCCTGCTCAACAGCTACTGGAGCTGGCTCAACAAGCTCAATTGGGTTGAGCCAAGTGAACTTACATCGTTAAATGAGCCAATGGATTTGAAAAAAGTTCCAAATTCCATAAAACTGACTCAATACATATAATACACTACGTTGTGCAACCCACACTCATGGACCCAAAAAAAATTGTAATTTTTTATGTGTGATAAATTTGATGAATTTCAAAGATATGTGTATTAAGCCAGTTCGTGAGCAAATGAGTTGAGCACTGACTCATGCTTGGCTCATATTTTAAGTGGGCCAGATATTCTAGCTCATGTTCAATTCATTTTGCTCATGAACTCAACTTATTGAGCCAAAATTGAGTTGAGTGATGAGGCCAATTGTGAGTGGCTTGACTCATTTTCATCACTACTTCCTTGAATTTGCCCTAGAATGGGATGTATCAACCCTGAATTTCCAATTTTTCTAGCATTGAGATTTGACTCTATACCCAACCTATTACTTGCAAAATTGCTCTTGCCTTGGCATGTATGTATTATAGAAGAAACCTTTGATCCACTAGTTTTCTTATGCAAGTTTATAAGGTACCTTTGACATCAAAGATGTATTGAAGTTGCATTGAAGAATGAGAAGCATATAATGAGAAGTCATACTTATTTTTACTATCATGCTTTGGGCTTCTACTTTTTATTTTTCAAAAGAGTCTGCTATTGGAAAATATGAACTTCAAATTTGTTTTTTCTATGCATTTTTCTTTCTTAAATAACAATATCATTCTGTGCACAGAGCATGGCCCATGTCTATAATGATATCTTCAAACTTGTTAATTCGTAATTTCCTTTCCCTATCCCTCCCCCTCTGAATTTGATCAGTTAAGCTCTCAGATCCCATCAAACACTTCTGGAATTATTGCAAGGACACCTGTGAAAAAGCCTTCTCTTGCCCAGAAGAAACCGCTTGAAGCACTTGGTTCCTCACCTCCTCCTCCTAGGTGATATGTCTTATTCTGCTGGATCATGATTCACTTATTTTTTGGTTAGTTTCTTAATTTCTAACTCATTTTGATATATGCATAACGTGCCTGTTATCCTACAGTAAGAAACAAAAAGCATCTGGGGGATCTGTAGAACAAAGCATTGAACAGCTTAATGACGTCACTGCTGTTAGTGGAGTTGATCTTAGGGTATGATACTTTGTCATGTTGAACTAAGCTAGATAGCTCAATAAGTAGTGAATGTTTACTCTTCTATTTCAAAATCTGAAGTCATTTCTATGTGTCTCTCTTTTACAGGAAGAGGAAGAACAGTTATTTTCAGGGCCCAAGGAGGACAGCCGAGTTTCAGAAGCATCTCGAAGAGCTGTGCAAGAAGAAGAGGAAAGACTGATTTTGCAGAAAGCTCCATTGCAAAAGAAATTGATTGAGATTAGTTAGTGTCCTATTCATGTCATACCTCTGTCCATCTGTTTTAATTCTTTATTTTTGAGTTTATCTGCCTATGTACTAGGCCCACAAAGCCTTATAGCAGTTTTATGTTGTTACTCTGGCAGTGGTAAAGTATGGTTTGAAGGGTATGAGCAATGATGTGGAGAGATGCTTGTCACTGGTGAGATTCAGGCAAATTTTCACTTTTCATTGCAGTAGGTTTGCATTTAATCTTATGACTGAAAGTAAATGTTCAGTGTGTGGAGGAAAGAATGCGTGGACTAGTAAGTAACCTGATTAGACTGTCAAAACAGGTCAGTTGTTTGCTCTAGCTGCTTGCGTGAATAGTCTTTCATAATTATATAAAATTTCTTACTTCCTAGAATTTTCCTACTAGCGGGTTGATTTTGAGAAGACAAGACATCGGACTGTTGTCACCTCAGATGTTCAGCAGCAAATCATGACAATAAATAGGAAAGTAAGGGAAGACTGGGAGAAAAAACAGGCAGAAGCAGAGAAGCTTCGGAAACTAAATGATGTGAGTTCCACATCTTGGAATTGTGTGTTTTGAGTCACTGACAAGATAAAGGCCTTGTCTATGCACATTTCCCACGCATGCATGTTTTTATGTATATCCACCCCCTATATATTAATTTCAACCATGATATTCTTATCACAAACAGTGCATACACTCTTTTTCACACCTCATCTAATACCATTCATAATATTTACTTTTTCTTATCACTTTCTCTTAATTACACACCATTAAAAATGGTGTGTACAGTACCTACACCTCTAAAAGAGGTGTAGGATCATCTTTTTCCTATTAATTTTGAGTACTATCTCTTGCGAGTGAATTAAATCGTTATGATACTCTCTATTTGAATGCCACGTCTTTTCTTTAAATACAATTCCTTGAGAGTGAGTTTATTTGTTATGTTATTCTTTGTATTTAAATGCCATGTGCCTTTTCTTTTAATATAATTTTCTCTCTGAGTTTTAACATTTCTATCTGTTTTTATTTTTATTTTTATTTTTATTTTTTGTTTTTGAAAATCCTGTCTGATAGGTACTGGTATTTCACTAGGAAAATGTAAGGAAAAGTTCCAATTACACAGAAAATAGCAGAAAAAGTGTAGAGACAAATCTAGGTAGTAGAGAAAGAAAGAAAGAAAATCAGAGCTGCAAGTCACAGACTGCCCCTTGGCCTAGGCCACCCAAATGACTCTCCAAAATTCTGTTGTGACGTCCCACCACTCTCCTCTCCTTATTCAAGTTCCTTTCCCTCTTTCCCATCATTGCATGATTGTCTTCACCAATTCCCTGCTGCCATGTGTACATTCTATGACATTTTCCCATCACTGTCTCCTCCTCACCCCTCTTATGACCCCTTATAACCTCCCTCGGTCCATCTCTCTCCAGCCCACCTTCCTTTCTTTCTCTTCTCTTATACATGTGTCAAGGGCCCGTCACTATCCATATATTTTTAATATAAATCATATTCATAATAAATTATGAAACAATGAAGTTTGGCAAAGAAAAAGATAAAAAATATTTCAAAAAAATAATAAATAATTTATTTTAAATATTTATACATTTATAATATATGCATAGAAAAAATAAATAGTAATAATATATATATAAGATCCCTTAAAGTACATGCACGGGCAACTTACTAGTTTGCATTTCAAACCTGTGTGCCTATCATGTAATCCCCGTAAAGCTATTTTTAAATATAGGTCGAGAGCAATATTGGAGTTGATGGTGACAAGGAGAAGGATGAGGGTCGTACTAAATCAACAAAGGTATTTATCTCATTCATATATCCACCTTTATCTACATAGGAAATATTTTCTTTGATTTATAATATGCTGCAGGTGAACAAGGAGGAGGATGACAAGATGAGGACGAATGCTGCAAATGTTGCTGCCCGCGCTGCTGTTGGGGGAGATGACATGCTGTCAAAGTGGCAACTTATGGCTGAGCAAGCCAGGCAGAAACGTGAAGGGGGGATGGACATGTCATCTGGTTCTCAACCAGCTAAAGATGTGAACCGCAAATCTTTATCAGCATCTGGAAGAAGTATGAAGGATAATCAAGAAGGGGAGAAAAAAGGTCCAACTACTTTTTTTGCAACTTCAGGTGAGTTTCTTTTAAGCTGTTTAGCTATCATTTCAGTTGTAAAAGAATTCAACTGCAAGATGGCTGTCAATTTTAGATATCGTTATTCACTATACTGACATCCATAATGCTTAATCTTAATTTATGGATGAAAAAAATTTAAGGAATAAATATGAGTGAATGAAGTTAGACTCCATTAGAATATCTCAGATAGAATGAAATAACTAATATATATGTTTTGCTTAATATTTATTTATTTATTTATTTATTTTGGTTGAAAATGTTATCTAAATGTAGAATATCCTCCTCTTCCCAACTTCTTTGGGCCTGAAGGGGAGTATCATGCTCCTGATCACCTGCCTTGGCCATTGTCCTGCTGTATAAAGTGTAGAATACTATATGCTTAATGTTGCCAACAAAATGGCTTCAAAGAATTTTCTATACAGAGTTGCAGAGATGCAGTTTTGGTTATTGGTTTGAATCAAGTAAATCAGTCCTGTTTTGATTGTCTGTGCTACTTTTTTATTGCTGTTTTGCTCTTTTGATTCTTCCAACAGGGGCTGCTAGAAAACTTGGGAGAAATCATGCCCTCGCATCTCATACTAGGGTAGCACGAAGCATCTCTGTCAAGGATGTAATTGCAGTCCTGGAGAGGGAACCCCAGATGTCTAAATCACCACTTATACATCGCTTGTATGAGAGAATTCATTCTGATGCCCCAGCTGAATAAGGTTAATTTAAGTACCTAGATGATCTTGGCTTTTTAATTTTATCGCTGAGCTTATAATTATCATATGCTTACCAACTGAAATTGAAAGGTTTTCGCGAGTCGGAAATCAGCTGTATTGACTTACTCTTCGCTACATATAACCCGGATAGTTTACCTGTTAAATTTGATTTGCTCCTGTATTCACGATCACCTCGTGAGAAGTTTGTCTAGTTTTTTGTCCATTATGCGTATTCTTCTTTTGTATATTCACTTGGCAAATTTGGAAATTAGTGCAATTAAACAAAAACCTCTCATTGGGCAGGCTTTTAGCTACTGTAATGGTACTAACACAACTGCACACCCGCTCCATCCGAGTTTATGTTTTCTGTTCAACTGATATTGAGCTAAGTGTGTAGTTGTATATAGTTGTTAGTGCACTCTAGCGAAAATAGCACTATTGTTTAGCTAGGTCTCTCAACTTCCATGCTTGAGGAACGCTTTTGTTTGCAATGACCACAACTTGTTTTCCCAACATTCAAAATGCTCTTTCGATCTCCATAAATTTGACAGAAATTCCACAAACACTCCTAGCTCTTATGGGGAGGTGGTGCGTTGTGGATTTTAGCTTGGTAAGGTTTGAAAATTATGATCAAAGCTCTTGATCTGCTTAGTCAGTGAATGGAATTCCAACTCGGGAAGTTTATCGTGTGTGTGTGTGAGTAGAGAGCCACTTACTACCATGTAATAATATTGACAAGCAACAAAAAACATGCAAAACTTAGAGGCGCCAAAATGGGTTGGGTCACTTCGGGCCAAGCCAAGTCAGCCTTAGTATGTATCAGGTTAACATTTTGTAAACTTAGTCTAACTTATTGAGGGTTGAGGGTTGAGGGTAAGGCTATCTGCCCACCAATTTTTTTATTTTTTATTTTTAAAATGAATTTAATCTTTAAAATATTTAAATTAATAAAAAATGAGAAATTTGGGCAGTGTTTTGAGCTAATTACAAATAAATTAGGGAACTAGTTTAATTGTCAACTGAGTTTTAATTTTTCAAGCAAAAAATGATAGTATCTTTTAGTTGCAGCTTGTTAAATTAAAAGAAAAATTTGAACTAATGACCAGTCCGACAAGAAATGGGTCAGTTCGATTTTTAATCCGTTTAAATTGAGTTGAGTCATGTTGAGTTAAATTAAGTTTGAGTTTACTTTTTTCTTTCCTAATTTGTATTTTTTGTTGGATTATTAGGTTTGACTCATTTTGATAGCTATATGTTATTGCCTAGAGTTAGTTTAGAGATAAAATAAAGGGAGAGGATCATGGAGATGTTTAATAAACTGCATTTATCCCCTGAAAACTATTTTACCTGAAATATAGACTAAAGTTCTAATCTTAGCATTGGCTCTTTTATCTAGTGAAAAATTACACAATGGTTTAAAATTGAGATTATGTTTTATGTGGTAATTGGCAATACAATAAAGTGCTGTATTAAACGGAGAAAAGAAAATAATGATAAAAATGACATGACTACTATACATGACAATGTTTTATTTTTATGGGGGGACCGACCATACAACAAAATATTTGCCGCGCGATCTAAGATGCACCCTTTCTATGAAGGGTGCATGATGCACCTTATATGATACTCTTTGATTTATGGATATAATATTTAAAAGGGTTAGATTTTATCACTTGTAATTTCAGTAACTGGTTACATTAAAAAAAGATAGAGACCTAAATGAAATTGTGAAATAAGTTTACTAATTACAGAAAGGTCCTTATTGACTAAGGGTGCTCACGGGTTCGATCTAACTTGTGAACTCGAGCAACCCGATATAATATATATGGGTTGGTTTGGATAATCGAGTATGTTTGGGTCAAACCCAATGAACTCGTCTATTTATTGGTTTGGGTGATGAGTTCAGTGAACCAACTCGATCGCCCGACCTGATGATCCGATGATCTGAAAAAACAACGCCGTTTTGGGTAAAATTATATACCTTATTTTCATTTCTGCTTCTCACTTCTCATTTCACTTTTCACCTATGCACCTGAAGCCTCTAGCCTCACACTCACTCTCTGCATCTACAAAATCAAAATCCCCAAATCCCTAACCCTAAGCAGCAGCGCCACTGTCCACCTCTACCCCTCCTCAATCTCTGGCTCTCAGCCCTCTCTCACCGTCCACCTCTGCTTTCTTTTCGTGACCAGATCTTGTGAGATCTGAACAGATCTAAGCAGATCTTTGACGACTTGGGTGGCTCTGCGTTGGTGGCTCGGAGCGGATGGAGATGAGCGATGGAGGACGGCGGCCAACTGCGATTTGAAAGATGTGGCAGACGAGGATGTTGGCGCAAGCTGCGATGGAACTGGCCCAAGCGACGACGAAGTTGGCACGAGTGTCAACAGAGCTAGGCAATCCTTCACGCTAGCGGTGGTGAGGCGGTGACGAATGGGTGCCATGATGACGGTGTGAGGAAAACAAATATTGAGGTTGTGAGACTTTTTGCTCTAGTTGCTTGGTTGCTTGCTGAGTTTGACAAAGTCGGTGGTGAACAAGATGGAGTTAGGGAGAATGACTGAGTCAGAGATGAAAGCTAGGGTGAATGAGTGACTAGGGTTGCATCCCTAAGTTTGGATGCGGTTGGGGACCCCATTATTTTTTATTTTTAAATTTTAAATTAATATTTTGACAAAAAATTAAATTAATATAAAAATTTAACCAACTTGATTACCCGAACCGAACTAACCCGATTGTAATCGGGTTGGTTCGGGTTACCCGAAATTTTTTTCTCAAACTCGATCCAACCCAATCCGACCTCACATAATTGGTTTGAATTTTTTTTCTCCCTAAACCCGAATCAACCCGACCCGTGATCACCCCTTCTACTGACAATTATCATTGACTAAAACAATGAACCCTCGTCCTTTGACTAGCCATCGCCTTTTCCTTCTTCGGCCCTTTCACCGGGGATCCCTCGTCCCTCGCCTCTGTTTTTGCGACTTGGTCCACCTCCAGGAGCATTGGTGAGGCCTACAGGGGCTCTTTCTGGACCCCATTATCTACATTCTTTTGGGTTGAAGAAAAACTAGTAGTAATGTCAGTTCTAAAATTAAAATTGAGAGTGATTTGTAAACTTGGATCTCTGGCTCTTTACCCTTGTGCCAGGATATCACAATATTGACTTGACCTAGTTACTTCTACACCATGACTACAACGAACGCTCTCACAGAAGGTTCATAGCTGCTGCCGAACAAAACACGATATTTGAATGCGGACCCTAACTTTTACATCAATCTCATTCCTCCTTTGTAAGATTTATGTTATACTATTATTATCACCCTTCATACAAATGGAAAAATAAAAAATAAAAAATCTATGAATACATTTCAGATGAGAGATGAGATGTGAGATGTGTCTGAATTCTGATATACAATTAATAGCTTATGTAATTATTTAAGAGTAGGGGTGTAAATTGGTTCGGATAACCCGACCAACCCGATCAATCCGAACCGAACTAAACCATATATTTATATAATTTATTATTATTTTTTTAATTTATGCTACAACCTTTTTTGGTTACTACTTGTTTTTTAGACTTTTTGTAATACTTTTCCAATTCCCAACCCCTAAAACGTCATCTTCGTCCAACGCAGAAGGCCAGAAAACTCCTTTGCCAAAACGTTTAGTTCTGCTCACCGGCACCGCAACTCACCGTAGGTTCTGCTCCGCCACAGCTCAGGCCAGATCTGCTCTGTCACAGCTCGGGCCGCACCATTCGTTCAACGCAGAAAGCCAGAAAACTCCTCTGCCAAAATGTTCGGTTCTACTCATTGACACCACAGCTCACTGACCACAAAGGTGACACAATAGTTCTTTTCTGCTTACTTTTGGATTTGACATTTAGAAAGAGTGGAAGACGACATTTATGCTAATGTTTTCCATTTTTCTTTTTTTCCTGAATTAACATTTCTTTTTTATTCACCTAAAAATTGACTCCTTTCTATCACTTTGATAAGAGGTGATATGTCTCCTACCCCGCTTAACATTTTTTTCCTTTGCAGGTAAGGATAGTTTACCCTGATAAAAATCCTGAGATCCTAGGGTTGTAGAAAATTTTCAAGTAAGCATTATGAACCTATGTTTTGGTTTCATAGTACTTCATGATATTAGTAGATTTTTATTAACAAACTTATTTACTTATTTCTTACAATTAGAGGTTTAGTCCTATCTAAAAGAGACACTAGTGTTTTAATTCTATTAATAATAATTAGTCATGGTCTGCATAATTACTAATTTTCTAACTTATTTCATCATTAGTTTCTTAAATAAGTTGTTTAGATCATAAAATTAACTCTAATCAATATTAGGCATAGTATACATTGAAAAATTGAAAAATTAACAATTGTTTGGTGACTTCCCCAGGTCATTCAGCAATTGTTTGAGCTTAGAAAATTTGTTTTTGGTCAGGAATATGCTATCAGGTGCTATTCCAAAAACTCTTATAGAGGTGAGAGGTTTGGAAACTTTGGATCTTTCCTCTAACTAAATCTCTGGATCCATTCCTATTGAACTTCAAAATTTACATGTCATTCAGCTTTTGAACATCTCTTATAATGATTTAGAAGGAACCATTCCTAGTGGTAGAGTTTTCCAAAATCTCTCTGCTGTCCATTTAGAAGGCAATAAAAAACTTTACTTACATTTTGTATGTGAGCCTCATGGCCATAGAAGAAAGTATGTCAGACACTACATCATCATAATCATAGTGGTAACACTGATACTATGTTTGACAATTTGCTTGCTACTATATATAAAGAACAGAAAAGTGAAGGTAACAGCAACAACATCATCTGAACTTGGAAGTTTGGAAACGATGAATTGACTTTAAATGTTCTAGTATTGACTTTAAAAACAATGAATTTCTAGCTCTGATTTATGAGTACTTAAGTAATGGGAGCTTGGAAGATTGGATTAAGGGGAAAAGAAAGCATGCAAATGAAAATGAGTTGAACCTTATGGAGAGACTGAATATAGATATGGATGCTGCTTGTGCATTAGATTACCTACACAATAATAGTGAAGTTCCTATTGAGCATTGTGATTTGAAACTCAACAACATTCTCTTGGATGAAGATATGATTGCAAATGTTGAAGACTTTAGATTCGCTAATTTGCTGATTCAAAGTTCAACTAATCAAGTCTCCATTAGCTCCACTCATGTCCTTAGGGGTTCAATTAGTTACATGTATACCTCCAAGTTAGTAGCCTTACAACTTCCTCTTTAATTAAATAGTAGTAGTATACAACTTGTCAAGTTAAATCTCTCTTGAAGAATTTTTTAACTTATTCAAATATAATTTCTTAATACAAATATCAATATGTTTCTTTATTCCCTCTTTATGAACCTTTTAATACACATTCTGAAACATGAAACAATTATTAGTGTTCAAATCAATAAGTTTGATTCTATTTCTAGAAATTTTTTCATAAGTTTATTATGTATTTTTTTTTTATGAAAAGTTAATTATTTAGTTAATTTTTGTGTTAAAAAAAATGACCAACCCAATCATCCGAACCAAACCAATCTGTAGATGTTCGGTTCGATTTAGTTCGGATTTGACTATTAAAAAACATGAAAATCGAACCAAACCAAATCAATTAATTTTGATTAGTTTAAATTTATTTTTCCTAAATAACCGAACTAAACCACCCACTTACACCCCTATTTAAGAGGGACTATTTTGATAAAAGAAGAATTACTTTTAAAATGCCATAAAACCGGTTTGGAAAGCATTAACAACCTACATTTACAGGTAATTTTTGGGGTGCAACAATATTATAAAGTACATATTAGTACCCGCCAATGTTTACCTATCAATGAATTTTACAATGATTAACTTTCATCTGTATAAAATTTGAGTAAAATTACTCACACACACACACGTATATATACATTACTTTATATTTATATGATTTTTATTATTTAATTACAATTAATCTCATTTTAGTTTTTGCACACTTATACTTTGATTTTGCTACCTTGTCGATGTAAAAGATGTGAAGCAATTGTAGATGTGCAAGTAACTTTATTCATAAAATTTATAATGTTTAATATAAGAATTTAATTTAAATGTATTATCAAGATAAAAAAAATTTACACTGTTATTTAATCATGTATTATCATATTATCAATGATTGACTCTTATAATAATTATCTTAAAAGTCACATATATGATAATATATAATTTATTAATTGTGCAAAAAAATTTACATTAGTAGGGCATCAAAATTAAATTCTTAATCTAAATGCATGATGAGATTAGCTTATTTTATAGTGCTTAATTTTGATATATTGTTAATGTAAAAAAGTTTTATATTGTTATTCAATAATGAGTTATCACGTAAGTTAATGACTTTGACATCTTATATATGTTTTACGCATTTTGTTAACTTGTGCCATTAGGGTATATGTTAATAAATTGAAAATAAAAAATTATTAAATAAAAATACAAATATTTAATATCTTGAAATTTTAAAAAATATTTAATACTTTCTTTTTAAAATAACTTTAGATGATTAGTAAATGCTATTTTGATTTCTTAATGTGTATCTTGAAGTCATACATTAACAAAATTTATATTTTAATTTATTAAATGATATGACAATATATCATTAAAAGATATTATAAAATTTGTTTACATTGACCGTATATAAAAATCAAATTCTATTTTATAATAAAAACTCGGAATACTTTACAAAGATGCTTTGATTGAACATTTTAGCCATTGTGTGGTTTGAGAGAAAATGAAAAGAAAGAAAATAGAAGAGGAGAAAATAGGTTGATTTTAACATTTTCTCCTGTTTGGTTAGCTAGAGAAAATGGCGAAAAGAGAAAGCAAAAACATTGTGGGTCCCACGTCAAATTTTTCTTTGCACATTTGCGAAGAGAACAGGGCAGCCGCTGCAAAATTACAACTTTGCCATTCTCTTCTCCTCCACCATGAGTAGCGATTACCATAAATGGTCAACAACATATTGGCTCAAAGTGACTATATGCAGAGGATGGCTGAGAGAAACTTAGATAGAAAATAAGCAAAAGGCTAGTGCTTGATGTGTGAGTTTTCTTGTTCAGCCTCATCAGCAACACAGAGAGAGAAAGGGGGGAGAGAAGAAGTGAGAATGGCAGGTGCATAGAGAGCAGAGAGTAAGTGAGAAGCCTGAGTTTGAGCTGTCACTAGCCCACCATTACCAAAGCTAGAGTTGCTATTGTGCCAATACTTGAAATGAAATAATTGAAACATATTCTCCCTAAAATTCCCAAGCCACAGTTGCTTGAAGACCTGAAGTTGGCAAGCCATACTACCTCGTGTTTGGAAATGGATTCAGAGTAATACCTGACCTGATAGATAGATGAAGGTGGAATATTTCGTACCATGGCGACAACGACGGTGGTATAAAAAGGTAAATATCTGGAAAAAGGCATATGACATTTAAGTTAAATAATACACAAGATTGATAGTATTTAAAATTAGTTATATATCTTTGAGATTTTATAGGTTCTTTATAAGAATATCTCGAGTGATAAAAATTATAATTTAATTTAAATTAAATATTATTATTTAATATCAGAATATATGAAATTATAATTTTTTTATATTTAATTATTTATTTGTGTGAAATGTAATTAATGTCAGTATTTATAAAAAATTTGTAAAAAATTATGTTTTATAAATAGATAAATTAACTTATACGGGTATAAATATCTAAAAATACTATTATAGTAAGACAAATTATTTCTGTTTAACTTCAAACTCGATCCAAAACACCTCTACTGCCTAAGGTGGAAATTGGCCAATTGGGCTGTGGAGATGATGGGGAGGAGGTGGTGGGCTATGGGGACGGGAAGGTTAGAGTGATTAGCGGTGAGTGGCCGTGTGGCTGAGGGCATGGGGTGGGGGTATATTGATATTTAATTCAATTTTATATATAAAAAGATAACTAAAATAATAAATAATAAATCAATTGGAAGTTGAAACACTATAGTTATATTCAGATTAAAAAAAAACAATAGTTATATAAAAGAATTTTTAACAATTAAAAGAACTAATAATAAAATTTTATTGAAAAAGTAATTTTAATTTGAATTTCATATTTGTTGCCAAAAATTAAATTTTAAATTCATGTGTTAGTATATTTTTTAAAACTATATATGTCATCCTATATAATTATATTTTTATTCAAACTTTTCTATTCAACTCTCTTTTCTTTCTATTCATTTTCTCTTCAACCAATTACATAGAGAAAAACATACTTTTCTCTTTATTTTCTCTTCTCTCTATTTTCTTTCTTCTCATTTTCTTTCTTTTAATTTTCTCTTCTTATCCAAACATTGGGTTAATAAAAATCTATAAAGTACAAGCATACTATTTTTGAGATATGTCAATATATCAAACATATATCTATGTCAGACACATAAAGATATATGTACGACACATGTATCTTTCATGTTTAAATGTGTCTAATTAAAAATATTATTATTTTTAATTTAAACATGTCTCGAATACGCTTTGATATGTTTAAACACGCCTCTAGACATTTAATTTTAATTACGATCCATTAATATATTATTTTAAAAAATTAGTTTTCATTACTAATATCCAATTAATAAGTCCATAACTCACTTAAGTACAATTACATAACTGATATTCTAAGTCACTATTTTCACATACTATTATTTTATTAGTTAATTTTTTAACTTGTCTCATACTACTATCCTATCTAGTTAATTTTTTAGATACACATGATATAGTTAGTTCTATTAAAAAAATTAGTTTACGAGATTTTTAAAAAATATCAATAAAAATTATGTTTTATATTTTTTAAGAGGAATATAGTAATAAATATTGACACATATATATATATTAAGATATTATAAATTTTTAAGTTTATAAAAATGATATGAATTAATTATAAATCTTTTTTTTAAATTTTGTAGTTATATATATACATAAACTAATTTTTTTAATTTATTTTGATTATTATATATATATATATATATTATGTCAGTATTTTATAATTTTTAAAATTTAACATATCTCTATATTCGTGTTCATATCCATACTTCATAAATAAAAATGGAATAATGTTAAACATGTGCTGAAATTATTATTTTATCAAAATAAAATTTTGAGTTGAAAAAAAAAATAACTTAAACGTGCTAAAAGCCTAAAAGTGACAGTGATGATAAAGGCAAACGAGAATGGCTGTTTGCTGCAACCCCCCACTGAATAACGACGATGGCGGCGAAGAGTTGTGTCAGCCTGGTGGTCGTGCATATACGCCTTTTCACATTTTTCTGTCTCACACGTCCATGACCTTTCACCCGTGTCTCCACATCAATGGGATCCACATACCCTTCCCAAACCCAAAAAGTTTAAAAAAACAAAAATGTATATAATGTATTTTTATTTTTATTTTGTGAAAACAAAATAGAGCAAAAAAGCCAAAGCATAAAGTGAAAAAGCCGCAGAATATGCTTTGCTCTGCTGCGCAGATTATCCTTTCCTCTCTTCGCTCATCTTTTCCGTCCTTCCTTCTAATCATTTCCTTCCTGAATTCTCTCGTTAATATTCTCTCTATTCGTTCTCTCTCTAAAACTACTATCCAATCTTAAACCTAATCTTGTGCTCAAACCTTTCCCTCTTTCTTCACCACAACATCTCCGTTTTGGTGTGTGATTTGAAAAAGAGAAAAAAAGTTATGGAGCTTGTAACCGCAAGCGATCTTTTTGTCACCGCGTCTCTGGCGCTTCTTCTGTCTCTACTTGTTGCAAAGCTTGTTTCCTTGGCCATGACCACTGATCCCCACACTCACACCTCAACAAAGGATGCTCACGACGAAAAGATTACCCTGCAGGAGTTGCGCCACGTGTCCGGTGAACGGTTAACGGTTCAGACCGCTCAAAGCGAGAGCAAGGTCGAGTTTCTTAGTCCAATTCAAGTTGCAACGAATTTAGAAACCGAACACGGCAGAGAAGAAGAAACTACGGTTGAGTCCAACGTTGTTGTTGAGTTGCCGGTGGTGACGTCAGACATTGCAGTGGAAGAAAAAATCACTGAGCCCAATGAGGAAACACAAGAGTTTATTCCTCAAGCAGTTGGCAATTCTGCGGAACAGAGGAACGTGAAGTGTGTTGAAGAAATCAGCGTAGAACCGTCCACTGAGATGGAAATTTCTGTTGTAGAGGAGAGGGATGTGGCTTTAGATGTTGATGATCATCACCATCATGATCTTCATGTTGATGATGATGATGATGATGATGATTGGGAAGGGATTGAGAGGAGTGAGTTGGAGAAGGTGTTCATGTTGGCTACGGAATTTGTTGTTGGTAATGGAAGTGAGAGTGATGGATTGACAGGTGTTGGAAGCGATGTGCAGATGGAGTTGTATGGGCTTCACAAGGTTGCCACAGAAGGGCCTTGTCGCGAGCCTCAGCCAATGCCTCTCAAGCTCTCTGCACGTGCCAAGTGGTATCAATTTATCGTATCAAACTTTCTTAACTACCTTTTCAGTTTGGTTCGTGTTTTGCTTTGTTGAATTGCCTAACTTGCATTGCCTTGTTCTTTACTCTACCTTGGTGGTTTCGTTTTGCTCTTTGTTAAAACTTACATGTGGAAATTGTTCCAATCATAGCCAAAATTTGTTTAGGCACAAAAATGATGAAAAATCTCAGCAAGGGTTAGAGGAGTGGAGGATAAGTTAGTTAGAATCACGGGCATTACTCCTGTGGGTATGGTACTGAAGATGAGTAAGCATTCATTGATTACTGGTTATATTTGATAGGATTATAAACATTTATTATAAAATTAATATTTGTTTTACGACTCACCTTGATATTGAGAAATTATTATATGTTCTTAGAACACATTTAATGCATGTTTCAGGAAAGGTATTTACCATTGATTTTAAGTTATTGGTCTAAAACTTGTGTTAGTTTATTTAAAATCAATGATTGAGATCCTTCCTAGAACACGCGTTAATTGTACTCTAAGAGCATGCTAGAATTTCTCCTTGGAACCATGCCCATCATGTTACATAGCGACTCCCTATAATCACTCTTCGTTGAAAGGACACGCAACAAAACCAAATTTGTGTACACTGGAATTCTTTGTCTTTGTGGTATAAGTCCATAAATAGTACTTAGGCTGTGATGTTATTAGCAAAAGTAACCAATGGGTAGTTCTCATGCATTTGATTGGTATTCCCCAAGACATAATAGTATACACAAATTTGGACAAATAAATGAATCATTCTATAAAATAAATTGCAAGACTGTCTGTATCCTGCTAACATAAAAGACGCTAGGAAATATTGAAGAGAAAAAAATGTATAGCAACAAATACGGCCGTGCTGTACTAGTTACACGGTATAGCTTGATTGCTAGTTATAATAACAGGGTTGAGAGCTGCTCTGCTTTGTATGAGTGATGGACGTACTGATTACGTTGTGCAAGGAATGCTTGGCAAAAGCTGGGGAACATGAGTCCAGAGGTTGCGATGGAGCAGTATATCAGCCTTGTTTCGGATAAAGTGCCTGGATGGAAGAAACATAATTCTGCTGTGAGTTTGTGTTGTTGAGGCATATTGTCTTTTAATTTCTTAAGTGACATGAGCAGTGGAGAATTTGAACCAAACCTTTTTACAGGGAATTAGTGAACGTGAACCCGCAGGGTCAGAAGTTTCTGTGTCTGCTGCTCCTGATTTGAGCACATCTTTGTCTCATCAACAAATGATCGTAACTGAATGGTAATGGATAGTCCTTTTTTATTAGTATTATTTATACCTCTGTTTTGATTAACTTTTTGCCAATATTACTAGATTTAATTTTGTGTGGCTTGTTTCTCGTATGTCTGATTTTATGGTGACTACATCTCCCCTGCAGGGAAGAACAAGAATCTGGTGCCCAGGACCGTAACCCACTTACAGAGTCAGATTTGGAGAACAATGTAAGATTGTAAAATCATTCAGACTGATACATTGGCTAACAATCAATAGCTTAGATAATATTGAATCTTATTTGAAATGATATTATCTGATGACCAAATCCCAATTAAGATCCATGATGTTATTATTCAGTCTAAATCAATAGTTAAATCTCGCACACTAAAGCGAGGGGCCAAAATAGCAGATCATGGTAGGAAATTGTGGAAGGAATTTTTACGAAAAACTTTAACAGTTGGAAACATATCATTAATCTTGTGAATGTGGGATTGGTTTCTGAAGCAATCCCTCCACCATTGTTTGATTTACTTTTGTTATTTTTCCATCTAACAATCCTCCAGAGGGATTGGCCTGCTTTGATTCATGTTTCAGTATCTTAGGTTTTGATTGTTTAGTTGTATTCTTTTGAGGATATCTTACCTCTATATTTGTATTTTCCCCTTCTTCCTTAATAAATTTCTTTTTCTATAAAAAAAGATTCATTTCCTTTAAAATCTTAAGCAGTTAGGTGGAAATCTAAATAATTTTATATCTCTATTAACACGCGCAATCTACATATTTAAATTCTCCACACTTAAAGCTCAAAAGATTTTTGTGTGAGGAAACTCTTTTTTGTTGTTGTGGTACTTGTGTGAGGGAACTCTTTAGCCTTCACAGAAGAGTTTAAACTTTTGAAATAGTTTGTCTTCAACAACTGCAAATAACTAGAATGATCATTTTTTTTATTTGACTAACTGCCGTCTGATCTTCTATCAGTTCTATGTTGTTTTTTCGTTCTTTCTTTTTTAATAATGTCTCCCAGCAAAACTTTATGAAACATGTAATCCTTTTAGGGATGAAAATATATTTGATGTTGCTGTTTAAAATTTTCCATGCTGTATAATCATCCGCTGTTTTTTTCGATGTTATGGTTAGAATTATTTCAGTAATTGAATTCTTAATTGAATTGTATATACAAGTTAGCTTAGCATGAATACTTTCAGGTTAAGAAATGATGGCATCTCTCTGTTTGTATCCCGCGCCACGGGACATTCTCGATCATTTATTTCAGCAAAAAGAAGACCGATTCCAAGAAATTAAATTTGTTTCGTAGTATGCGAGATTCTTGGGCTGTTTGCTTCCTCCTTTGTTCCTTAAATCATATGCTGATCATGATGTGTTCTTCAATATCGAACCGTTAATATATATATGTTGTACATAAATAAATAAATGCCTGTATATATGATCTTATGTGCTTCCGAAGATTATGTACTTCCAGGTTCTTAAAACTAATTTATTAGTATCCTCTCAGTCCTGTGGCTATTCCAGGTAAATGTTGTTGCGCTTTCTATTGCAACTATCATCTCAATTTGACCAATTAAGTTCAATTTAAGGCACCTTTTTTTTAAATTTCTTAGTAATTAATGTGAATCCGGTTTAATGATACATTTATTTACTGTTTCTTGATTTTCATTCTCCCATGGATTTTAGCTAAATTCTTCTGTATTGAAAGGGCTCCTCTAAAGTAAAGAAATGGTATATCCATATTTAATTTGATAAAATGTATTGAGATCTAAATTTATTAAATAATCTAAGAATAAATATATCTTCATTTGTTTAATTTAAAGATAAATTCACTTTAAAAAAAATTATCCCGTTGTTATACATGTACTGAAGTCTGCTAGTTAAAAAAGGAAAGTTTTTGCGATGAATTTCCTGGCGTATATCCTTCCAGCAGTCAGTGCTTTACAATACTATGCTCTTTAAATACATTTTACTGCGTCGTTCACTTAGAAACCCTAGTTTGAGCATATACAAGTAGAGAATAATTTCTAGTGGCATTGAGTTACGTAGTTAGCGTTAAATTACAATCCCTCAAAACCATATTAAAGCAAGTGGAAGTTTTGCATCGCACTATAGGCTATAGCATCATCGTACTTTCATGAAGCAAGGGTATATCTATTCACACGTGAAATCTGGCAGGCTTTTAGTGGAACCACCAGTAAAGCTTGGCACTCACAAGTGGTTGCTAATTTTGTTCGTGGCTTATGGTGTCACCTTTTAAATTAAAAACAAAAAAGAAAGGCAATTAGTGTCAACTATATAATAATCTCCAGAATTTTTTAAGTATTTGTCATACTTTTAACTATGTTCCTATTCGTACCTTCCATTTTTAAGTGCAACAATAATATTCATACACTATTTTTATTATATTATTTTTATACTATTTTTCTAATAATAAAATAAGATTAGTATACTTCTTAATATACATTATCTCTCTTCCTTTTCTCTTAAACAAGAAAAGTTTAACCTATATTATAAAAAAATGGTACGTGATATTTTCCTTTTTAGTACGTGCATACTATTCATCAGCTAATGAAGTTGTGTTTGGTGCACCTCATAATATAAAGTATGATAATAGAAGATAATAAGATAAAGTTTGATAATATAAACAAGCTGATAAGTTCTTATATTATCAAACATTTAGTGCACATAGTATAAGTAACTTGATAGTATATAGGTAATTATCTACTATAACCATATTGCTATTCATCTTCCTCACCATCTCGCTTTTTATTTTCGGTTTAATTACCACTCTTCTTAACACCAAAGTCATCCTCTTCCTGAATTCTAATTCTCAAATTGATTTAAATTTGGGTTTAAGATTTATAAAATTCTCAATTTCTTAGTTGACCATGGAGGATTTTTTTCGAATGTCAAAATTTGAGAGATTTTTTTATTCTCTGTAAATGTGATTTACATTGGCATGTTTGGGACTTGTAAATTTTGAAACAGAGAATTTGAATCTTTGAGATGGAGACAAAATGAATTTGAACTAGGATGAGATCGAAGGGTCTGAGTCGTTGTTTTCTTCATGGAGGTCCCCTTACCACCATCAATGGCGAATTGAAGCTCTTGGGTTGCTGCAAATCACGTCAAACTGATGTTCTTTTTCCTTGAACCACCATGGGATTCTCCATTCTTGTTGCTACGAAATCCGATGTGAGGGGTTGTTTTTCAGCCACTGTAAATGGAGGTCCCCTTTCCACCATTAATGGCGAATCTGATGTTCTTCATAGAGGTCCCTTTTCCACCATTAATGGCGAATCAGCTCTTGGGTCGCTGCAAATCACATGAACTTAATGTTCTTTTTCCTTGAACCACCGTGGGATTCTCCATTCTTTTTGTTGGTCAGATTTTGTGTGGAAATCTGTGGTGGTTGGCTGGAGTTTAAAGTGTTCGTCCATGGTAGTGGTGATCCGGCAGTGGTCCTGTGGTGGCCAGAAAGAATAGCCATAATGAGGGTGGGGTTGGCAGTAGTAGGGTGATCTTGGCAGATGAAGAGGTTAGAGTGGGAGAGATGATGTTGAAGGGTAGGGTGGGAATAATTATCCTATCAGGTCTTATCATGGGGTGGTGGAAAAGATAGAGTTATCCTGTAAGAATAGGACAAAAATAATTGACCAGATTTGAATATCCTATCATATGTCAACACCAAACACATACTAAGACCTGATAAGATAAACTTATACTATCAGATCTTCTTTATACGATGTACCAAACACAACCTTAAGAAAAATGTATACCGACATTTAGAAAGTATCCTTATTGGATGCGAATGGCAATTAGAATGAAGTCATAGCACGCAAGACAGATCCACTTGTATAACTATTGGAATACATGTTCTTACTCATCTTAAATTTTTTTTTATCCACAATATTTATTTAATATTTTTATTCTTTTATATTTTTAATTTTATCCTTATATAATGTATAATTAAATAAATGTATTATAAGAGAAGTTAAAATCTTTATAACATTTTTTTAAATTACATCTCATGTAATTAAATATCAAAATTATTTATATATATATAAATAGATAAATATTTGATCATATTAATAGTAAAAAATTATTTATACTATAAAGAGAATAATTATAAGTTAATCTTTTATTATTATGTATTAATATTTTTTTCATTTGAAATTTTTTTTATACTTGTATATTATCTCTGCCACTTTGTCTAAATTTTCTAGTCCTGTCATTGAGTGCAGGAAGCAACATACAAGCAAAAGATGGGGGTAAAGGGGTTTATTTATAATATTCTTATTATTAACATTGTATATATCTTTTTTATATGTTTTTAAATATTATTTATTATATTTATTATTATTATTATTATTATTATTATTATTATTATTATTCATTAAATTTGATATTTTTAAAAAAATATCAATAATATATATATACCTTTTAAAGGTGTATGATGATGATGTTTCAAAGGGATTTCCAACAAATAGTTGCTACAGCCCAGCCTTGGCCTCAGTGGACCTATACTCTGATACTGATCCAAAGCTGTTGTGCCTAACATGATCATATTCCATCTCCACCTCCAGGATCCATTAATACCGCCAAAAATCTATAAGGACCTCTACCGTTAAAAACACGCTGATGTGATACGTTGCTGGTGGCTATGGCACTAAATATGCGGGACACCGCAAGGTACAATTTGATTGAATAATAATACCTGTAGCTGGGATTGGGAGAAACCAGACCCTACACTCTCCATTCCAATTTCCAGCCAACCTACTGCCTTTCTTACCTCATCTTTACGGAGGTGTTTATTTCAAGAGTTGATTTTTCATTTTGACTCTTGGGAATGACATGATAAGAAATGAATCAAATGATATTCTTAGAATCCTATCAAGCTAATGTTTAGTTAAGTTTCACCATTCATGAGAATTTGAAGATAAAGGAGAATAAAAGTGTCTTTTGTAACTTTATAAATATTTTCATCAGAATCATTTCTAAGTCTCAACCCATTTTTTGGGAATGATTTGGTAAGACTTGAATTTTATTAAAGATTTGTATTAATACTTTTTTATTATGTTAATAGATATGTGAAGATTTAAAAGATATATATCAAATATTTAAAAGATATGTGAGATTTTGGAAATATATTTGTTTATAATAGAAAATTAATAATAATTGCTTGATAACCAAGATTTTGTAAGATATAGAAATTTGTATTAGAAAATTATAAAGGTTATGAAGACGAGAATAAGAGTCTGAGATTCTGTTGTAAGAGAGCTTACAAGTTATACTTATTTTAATAGTAAATTTAACTTTTTTCATTTATTGACGTAAACATGTTAAGTCTAATCAAATTGTGTTGATTTATTTATGATACTTTTCTAATTACTCATTTTTAGGTATGTTTGTAAAGATGGAGATGTGATATTCTCCGTGACTGAGAGGGGATGTGGTGTTCCAAAAAGATTGTTGAAGAGCATGTGATATGCCGGTTGGTGGGTAATGTGAGGTTAAAATTTAAGGAAATAAATTTTTTTGAAAAATACATGTTTGGTTTGTGGATTATGAAAATAATATTTGTATTCTTTCATTAAATTATATCAAATAGTATATTTTTTTTTTATATTTTATCAAATATTATTTATTATATATATTTTTTTATTATTTTTTTTTACCTAATCACAATTTTATCTCTTAAAAATAATATAAATAATATTTACACTCACTTTTTAAAAATGAAAAATGTTCATTTTTGATGTGAAAAGGAAAATATTTTGGGGGAGTAATTTTTCTCCTTAATTTTGGGGTAAATTTTACCTGGCTACAAGGTGGGATAAGATTTCCCCTTCTCTTCTCTCTCGATCTCTTGTCTTATCTCTCGAGCTCTCTGTTCTCTCTCGGCACTTAGTGTTTTTCTCTGCTCTTGAAGTTCTTTCTGGATCTCACTTCAGCTTTCTGTTCTCGCTAAGCTCTCAGAGTGCTCTCTTTGCTCTCAGAGTTCTCTCTCGTCGGCACTGGCTTCCGACGCCGGCGTAACTCGTCGCCGCCGTGTCCATTCAAGATCTCGACATATCAGCGTTGTCAGCACTGGCTTCCAATATCGTGCCCATTCAAGAACGACGTGGTGATGGCCCTTCCACAACCGTACACGTCATTGGAATTTCTTGCCGGAAGACACCTTGAGTGACCGCTGACTAGCTGGAACTTTGGCTTTGCTAATGGTGCTTGGTCGGTGGCCAACTTCCTCCTAGGTTGGTGGCTCATGGAAGACTGAAGCCTTCTACTGGAGGAGTTCGTACCCTTGAATTTTTGGATTTTTTGTGAAAAAATGATTACCATACACTTCTTTTAGATATGTAAGTTTAGAGGTGTAAGTTTAAGATTGTGTAATTGAAAAAAAATATGAAAAAAATAAATATAATAAATAATATTAAATAAAATATAAAAATAAATGTATATATTATTTGTGAAAAAAATATTAGAATTATTTTTTGTGTTCTCATTTCCCACGTTAGTTTCTGTATTTTTTGTTTGGATTGGGTTTTCAAAAGATGCTTTGAGCACAATTTACATGGCAGAAGTTTAGAGGCACTGTAAGTGTAGAAGTAGAACCCCACATGTTTGATGAAAGTCCTCTGTGGTGGAAAATGCGTGTAGCTTTCTCATTGGTGGCAATTTTTTTTACGACAAAACTTAAGTTTTATGACTATTAATATAATAGATAAAATAAATGTAATGAATATAAAAAAATAGTGTCAAGTTTAATTTTTTTTAACACAAAATATAATTAATTTTTGGATGAGATCAAATTTTATCCCTTTAAATTTCATCCAAGAAAATACTACTCCCATAAAATTTATTCTTTAAAATTTAATTGAATATCAAACACAACTTAAAATTTTGAAGAATGTATAAACAATTTTGAACTAAACGGTTCTGAAAGAAAGAGAAAAGGCCGGTAATAATGGATTTAAATCTGTCTTATTTTTCTGATCTCAATCCTGTCTTCTTAATATATATATATATATATATATATATATTTCCATTGATAAGTGATAACTTCTTATTATTTCTTATTTTACATTGTCTTATTTGAGAGATTTAAAAAACCAAAGAGGTTAGAAGAATTGAGTATGATATTAGGATTTGTCTAATATAGATATTAAAATATATGATCTATTGATTGATCAATAATAATAAATTATTAATAAAAAAAAATTAATGATTAAAATTAATTATTTAAAATTTTATAAATTTTAATTAATAATACTTAGAATTACAAATAAATTTAATTTAATTATATTTTTTATAAATAATTGAATATATAAAAATTTATAAATTTTAATTAATAATTTTTATATATATTTAAATTTATATATATTCTGTCAGATAAAAAATAATAATTTATTCATAGATCATTTTTCAAATAGTCTATAATAGAAGGCTCCATGATATCAATATGTGGACGCCGCTTATATCCTTGGGGCGTGGACCACAGTGACAAAAAGAAAAATGAACAAGAGCTCAAAAAGGTTCATAAATATGAAAAATGATAGTCTCATATCAATTTTTTTATATTATTTTTAGTAATTATAATTAAATGAAAAAAATATTAAAATATAAATGTTGATGTCAATGATATAAAAAATAGTATAAAAATAAAAAAATATAATAAAAAAATTGGGACTGCATAAATATATATATTGTCACGGAGTCATCTAATATAGATCACCTTCAAGTAGTCCATGAAAGAATTCAGTGTAAATCAGTTATTGATTTATTAATTAAAAAATCAACAACTAAAATTAATTGCTTAAAATTTTATAAATTTTAATTAATAATATTTAAATTTATACACAAATTTAACCAAATTTAATATTTTTATAAATAATTATATATACAAAAAATTATAAATTTTAACTAATAATATTTATATATACTTATTCCCACATATAAATTTTTGTTAAATAAAAAAATGATACATCTATAAATTACTTCTCAAGTGGTCACCATCCTGCCACGAGTTTCTTGTCCACCACCAGTTTTCTTCATGGAAATAATGCTAGGCAACAACAACTAATAAGGTGGAATTGAGAGATCTGATATACGATAATCAACTCCCTCCACGTCGTGAGGCACATAAATACATTAAAAATTCACTTTTATATTATAAATGAAGGGGTAAAATCTAAACTATATTTTTTCTCTTATATAGTTATATCTATTTTTTATATGATTGTGAGGTATTTTTATTTAATTTTTTTATCTTTTTTCTCATATGTGTTTATATGATAAAATTAAAATATGTGTAAAAAAATAAGGTGAGTCTAATTATAATTAAACAATAAAAGCTGTACAAAAATAAAATAGTGTAATTATGTGAAAATATCATTATTTTATAGATGTTAGTGTGATTGATTGTAATAGAAATTATGATTGATTATAGTTGATTTTAGGGATGATTAATTGATATTGTAATTAATTTAGTACATAATTATGTTTGTATATTTTTATTTTCTATACAACAACTTTTCTGTATAAATAGTAACTAATCCTTCTGTATATATTCATTAAAAAATATACACAAATTCACCGATATTTGTTTCCCTATTTTTGCTTCTAACTTGGTATCAGAGCGCCTAGGTTCTTGGTCCAGACTGCTGTTGTCTGCTACGTTTAGATTCCATTCCAGAGTTCGATTGTCGTCCTAAATTCTAGACTCTGTTCTAAACTCTGATTACCATCCTAAATTCCAGACTCTGATTACCGTTTTAGATTCCAGACTTCGTTCCAAAATCATTGTGGACCGCTAAACACCACCAATCCAGACCCAAACCCGCAACCTATGTGAATCAAACCCGTAACTTGTGTGAACCAGGCACCCCTTTGCCATCCCAACCAACGCAAACCACCAGATCACCGTCACCCAGTCACTGGCAACCTATAAATCAGAACCGCTGCCCATCGAAACGTTGCTGCCAGCCAAGCCCTCAACCACCGAGCCCGTCCACGTCGGTACCAACCCAATCGACCAGTGACTCAGATCCGCGACTTGCGACCCTCAATCCGAATTCGCTAACATGGATGGTGACGCCACGTAAGTTGTCTATGTGTCCTCTGTGCTGATGTGACACTACTGACATGGCACCAGCCCCCATTCTAAGGTTTTTTTTATAGATCTTTCTATTTTTGAGGTCCCTTTCTTTCAATTCAACCCTGAAAGTGCACTTTTTGCTATTATTCTTTATCCTTCTTTATCCTTTGTAACCACAGGCCATCTTTAACCAGAAACAACCACCATCATTAAAGCCCCAAATTAAATCCTCACATCATACAACTTTAACTAGCCCATACAACCTCACTGTCACCCATTAACCCCAACAAAAAACCACATCAAACAAGCCATAAACCCAGGCAACAACCCAAAACACTACATCTATAGCCACCAAATACCACCACTGCACAAACCACCACTTTGACCAAAATCCAAATAAAGCACCAGATTCCAGTCACTACTTTGCTTCTCATCACAACAACTCCAAATCAAATAACCATCCTTAAGATAACAACCTCTAACCAAAACTCAAGGAATCGACACTCTAATCCCCTATAACATTTGTAGCAAGCCACCATTGATAGTATTTAACCGCAAATCAAAAGCTGATTCAGCCCCATAAAACCCCAATCACAGAGCCCAAGCATTAGCTTCAGACTTGGTCCCTAACCATTTAACACTGAGCTCTATTGTTGCATCACCATCTGCAACCACCAGCACCGACCAGAGCTCCACAAATCAAAACATAGAGCCTCCATCAACAACCCACCAACCACTGTGAGAATGCCCCACCAAGTCGATACAGAGCAGATCTATAGCTGCAAGCACCAGTGTCATCGCCTTAGAGCCACCACTTGTGCTGCCATCCTTGCTGAATCCTATTGCCAGAACTGTCACTGGAGTTATCGTCCAGATCTTGCCTCTGCTTCCCTCCTTCACCACTTGCTCTCCTCTGGCCAAGACTAAGTTTGTGTGCATTAGATTTAAGACTTTAGGTCATTTTGGTGATGTAGCTATATTCCAAGGATCTTTACATGGACTAAAATGAAGCCACACAAGTTTCTTGGGGACTATTTTGGTGCCTACATGAAACATAACATGCCACATGGGACATGTATGAGGTCACTTTGGCACTTAATGTACCAACTATATGAGTCTGTTAAAATAAATGAAGGTAACTTAACAATGACATTAACTTGACTGACAGAATGCACATTCAGGGATCTCAAAAGTAATTTTCATTATCTCAGAGCTAATATAATGGACGCTTACTTTTTTAGGGACTAAAGTGACTATTTGGTCTATCAGTTACTTTAGAGTCTTTTCTTTTAATTTTCAAATAATGTTTAGATATGCTCACCCTTTCTCAATTTCTCTTATTAAATGTCTATTTTATTTTTTTCTAGAGATAAAACTTACAATAATTCGCTCACAATTGTAATAAGAGCAAGCGATAATTCATATAAGAAAATATTAAATAATAAAAAAAATTGCTTGAAATTTTATTAGGAAGAGTTGACATTGCTATTAATTTTTATGGTGAGTTTGGTATAAGATAAGAATGGGGTGAAAAATTCATAGATATGTTTTAACAATAAAATTGTATTAAAAACTAATACATTAATTTTTTTTACCCTATTTAGATGGATACTGATCTTCATCACTTGAACTTATCTAACAATTATTCTTGAATCTTGATAAAATCTATTGAATTATTTCAATTTTTTTTGACTTTATAGCATTACTCTTCCATATAAAAATGTATTATTCTTATAAATTTCAAAAAAATTATATTATTCATGTGAATTTCTAAAAAGGTATGTGTGTGTGAAATTGATAAGTCCATATTTTGTAATTTCAAATCAAATGGATTATGGTGATTCGCTGGTATTTATTGGTGAATTTTATATGATCTTTACCATTGTCTTCAGTTTTTGCATATTAAAAGAAGTTTATCACATTTGGAGTGAAAGCAGACAAAGACATTACATTTTCAGAGCAAAAGAAGATCATTTTGATTTAGACAGGGTCTTGTGTCAACTCAGAAGCGATTCTTGAGTTAGACACGACCTTGTCTAACTTAGGGAACATTTCTGACTAGAGACACAGTGGAAGACAGGCCCGTGTCTCCTTGACATTAATTCTATGTGGTTTTATGGTCACATGGCCGTGTTGAGCCTAGACACGGTCTTGTGAGGTTTCCTGTGAATAAAAACAGACATTTTGCCCCTCACTAATATAAATAGAAGCGAATTCCTAAACTTGAGAAAAACTTTTGCGACAATAGACTTTTAGGAGAAAAATCACAAGAGAAGACGACTAGGAATCTCTGAAAGACAGCCACGATGAGAGGACGTAATTCTTGAAGGCTTGAAGATCACAATCTTCATTAAAGGGGTTTTGTTTTCTCTTCCCTCTAGTTTTTCCCTTTCTTTAGGTTTTTCCTTTTATGGATTTGTATTATGATTTGGGTTTATTATTGAACATGAATAGCTAATCTCATAGTTAGGGCTATGGGAAATCTTGTTTTCTTAATTAATTGAATTTCAATTCGAATTTGATTAAGATAATTTCTTTGGATTGTATTGCTTGAATTCTTATCAAGATTTGATCACTTTTAGAATGCTTTAATTCATTGTTTGAACGGTAGTCATCCACAATCAATGAGTGGACTTATATAATAAACCTAAGATTAGATTAGTAAATGACCAAACATCAATTTATTCTATTAATTGAATTAACAATTAGGTTAACTCATCTCTTAAATTGAGGTTTAATGCATTCCTAATTAACTTAACTAAATAACCAAATAGGTGATTAATTGAGAATAGAATATTATTTATCCATGACCATTGAAACTCAATAGCAATTAAGAGAATTTGGCAAGAGAATTATCTTATATCATAAACGAGTGAAAATCTAGTTAATTGAATTCAAGTGAATCTTGCGTCCTAGTTTCTTTCTAAGTGATTTATCTCTATGTTGTTTAAGCTTCCATTTTTCTTCTTTATTTGTTGTTTGATTTTATTTTGAATTTCTCTTTACACATACGATTGTTTAAATAACCAAGGGTTTAGCGAATCTAATAATTACATCTTATTCCTCGTGGGATCGACAACTGAGACTCAAGTCCTATATTACTATATGATAGTATACTTGCTCTTAGTGTATTTTATGCATATCAAGTTTTTGGCGTCGTTGCTAGGGAATAAGTTTAGTAATATTAGAAGCGAAAATCTCTAGTTAATTTATATGAACTTTTATTTTATTTCTTATTTTATTTTATTTTTTATTATCCGTTTGTCACTTCACCTACCTGTTTATATTTCTTGTTTATGCTTACTCGTTCTTAATCTCCTAATCAATAATCTGATTAAGAAATTGAGAAAATAACTCACAAGTTAATGAAGTAATCTCATACTGAAGTTATGACTGAAGAAGCTATAAGGAGGATTAAGAGACAAATAGTTGATGGAACTAATGAAGAACGAGCTACCCCAATAGAGCAGACAATGGTAGAATATTCCATGCTCATGGCTAGAGGATACGAAGGGAGTATTACAAGACCAGTTGTGGCAGCCAACAACTTTGAGATCAAACTGGCATTGATCTCCATGATTCAAACTTCTGTTCAGTTTGGTTGATTGCCTTCAAATGATCCAAATCAACATCTGACCAAGTTCTTACAGTTGTGTGACACCATCAAGTATAATGGGGTGACAGATGATGCAATCCGATTGCGACTCTTCCCTTTCTCTCTTAAGGACAGAGTGAGTCAATGATTAACGTCACTACCAAGGGGTTCCATCACCAAATGGGATCAGTTGACACAATAATTTTTAGGTAAATATTTTCCTCCTTCTAAATCTACTAAATTAAGGAATGATATTTTTACTTTTGTACAATATGATATGAATACTTTCTATGAAGCTTGGGAACATTTTCAAGAGTTAGTGAAGAGATGTCCACATCACAAATTTCTTGTATGACATCAGAAACATACTTTTTACAATGGTTTATCACATACCAACTGTTCACTCATTGATGCAGCTGCGGGAGGTACAATCTGGAGAAAAACACCAACTAAAATCCATGGCCTGATTGAAGAAATGACGCTTAACAGTTATCAATGGCAAAATGAGCGCTAAGTACCTAATAAACAAGTTGGTGTGCATGTTGTTGACTCATCTACTGCCATTCTAAGTCAATTAGAAGCATTGACGAAAAAGGTTAAGATTCTGATGGTGGCAAATAGTGCAGCACCACCAATCATATGTGAAGCATATGGCGAACAGGGACATAAAAGTTCAAATTGTTAAGTTGGTAGTTCTTTTGCCCCCTGAGCCCGAAGGAGCAAATTTTGTTAGCAATTTCAACCAGACGCAGTATAATCCATATTCAAATATGTACAATCTCGATCAGAGGGACCAGCCCAATTTCAAATGGGCAAATCAGCAAGGCAATCAATAGAGCCATCAGCGAGCTTCACAACCACCCCCAGGTTTTCAAGCAGCTAAAGAGAAGCTAAGTTTTGAAGATTTTGTAATGAAATACATTCAGAATTTAGAGGTCATATGTTGGCAGTGAAAATAAACAATTTGGCTATTTGATGGCTAGATGATGATGTTGGAAGAATCTTCTAAGTATTGAGCCAATGGAAGTGCCAAATGATTGGAAGACCCAATGCAGCCACTAGATATTGATGTCAGACAAGTAGTTTAATCTGACAGAAGGGTTGCATTTCCAAGAGATTGAACCGATGAAGTATGTTAAAATGGTTAAAAGTTGGTTCTGTCGGGAAATTGGAAAAATTTTAGTGGCATAATTGTCATGTACGTGTCAAAATCCTAGGATGTCAGTTATTTTTGTAATTTGTCTATAAATATCAGCATTCACAATATAAAAAGGGAGGTTATTTGCTGATACATAATCCTAAAATCTCACTCGAGCAGATTAACGAATTTTGGTCCAAGTATGCCTTCCTTTTTCCTTTCAAGTCATTTGATTTAATGCAATGTTCTTTTAAATTCCTTTACTTTTCAGTCTTATTCTTTAAATTTCTTTACGTGCTTTCCTTTAATGCATTTATTTAATTTTTTGCATTTAAACTTCTTATTCAGTTTTTTTATTTCTTTACTTTTCAAAGCTTTCCTTTCTGAACTTTTGTTTATTTCTTTAAACGTGCATTAAAGCTTCTTTTATTTTAAGTTAATTTTCAAAACCTACGAGATTACCACATAACTCTGAACCTATATTCATTTGATAAATAATTATTTGTTTGTTGGAATTTCTTTTGACTTATTGACTAAAATTCCACTTAAACAAATTTGCACGCCCGGTGGGACAAGTTCTGAGTAATTTGTAGTGTCACAAGAAATTGTTTTATGCGTTTAAGAAGTGTAAGATTTATCTATTCTTCTCAAAATATGCAAATCATGAGTAATGTAAGTAGCCAGTTGTCAGATATACCTTCGACAGCCGTTACTGTGCCACCCTCGACCGTCACTAGTACTGGTTTGGTGGATGATGCTATAACAACACGTGCTTTCCAGAGTAATCCAAAAGTAGAACAGGTGTTGCCTAGAATAACTCAGCCATCGCCGAGTCAGCCAAGTAACCAAAGCATAATAAATTCAAATTCAAGGTTTGTGCCCCAATATGGGTTGCCACCCAATTATGTTCCCCCTGTGATGGCACAAATGAGACTTGACTCCACTTTGGCCAATACTGTCGGCCAATCAGTGGCTTCACAAGGCCAACCACAGATAAGTTCGACTTTAGCAAATTTTAATGGCCAGGGAGTAAGGGTTGCAGGTACAAGCAATCTAACTCTCTTTCGATAGAAGAGATTGAATTTGGGACCAGTTTTTTCAAATATGTCGAGAGACAATCCCCAAAGTATAACATGGCCTACCATGAATTCTTTGGTTAGCTTTCGACAACAAATAAATGAAAGCAACCATAAAATAGTGCATATGTTTACTCAGCAAATGGGTGTTGTGATTGCGTCAATCATGAAAAATACAAATAATGCTTGTAGTGCATTGGCCCAGCAAATGGCAAGGCTAAATCAAGCCTTGGGAATAAGCGAATTGGCCAATGAAAATGTTCAAGGAACCCAGCCTAGGGTGAATAGAGAAATGGTTACACCTCAGGCAAATGTAGGGCAAAATCAACACAACTTAGATAAACCTAGACAAAATGATCAGCCACGTTTGGAATATGGTAATGTCCATATGCTCCATCGAGGTGATGAGGATCAAATGGCTAAAAATGATATAGCCATGAGATTGTTTCGACAGAATCTTGGGGGGCACCAAGTGGCTGAACAAAATGTAAATCAAGTAGTGGAACAAATGCTGAATAGGTTCGGGTTTAATGTTGGATATGCCAACCAACCCTATTTTGTTTCAGCATTTCCTGAATGGGTGCAACAAGTAAAGTTTCCCAGAGGGATTAAAATTCCTAAACTTTTTAAGTTTGCAGGAGAGTGTGGGGAATTGACCGTCGAACATATTACACAGTATACGATAGAAATGGGGGAGTTGACCACTATTGAAGGCCTTAAAATGAGATTCTTCCCAAGTTCCCTTACAAAAAATACTTTTTCCTGGTTCTTGACATTAAGACCAAACTCAGTCCATTCTTAGGCTCAGTTGGAAAGAAGTTTTCATAATCAATTCTTTAGAGGAGATTTGAAGGTGGGACTTACAGATCTCTTCAATATCAAAAGAATGTACAATGAAATTGTGGATGACTATTTTGCTAGGTTCTGACAAATGAGGAGTAGATGTTTTACTCCTATACCTGAAGTCGAAATAGTAAATATTACCGCAGGTGGCTTAGATTATTTTATAAGGAAAAAATTAGTGAATCAACATTTAGTTGATCTTACCCAATTAAGTGAGAAGGTTAGGCAAATAGAGCAACTGAAAGTTGAAAAGATTCAAAAGCAAAAAAGATTTCTTAAAAGAGAGAATGTGGCATTTGTCGGATTAGACGAATCCGATAATGAGACTGAAGATAGCAATGATGAGTTTGAAGTTAACATTGTTGAACTTCAGAATAGTCCCCCTTATGTTTGTAAGGCTCTACAGCCTACAAGAAATAAGGAGAAAATAAGTTATGTCAATAGAAAAACATATACATTCGACGTAACAAAAGCTGACAAAATCTTTGATTTGTTACTAAAAGATAAACAGATTAAACTGTCAGAAGGTCATAGGTTGTTTAAACTTGATGAAATAAAAAAACAAAAATATTGTACGTTTCATAATAATTTTGGTCATGTTACTAATGAATGTATTCATTTCAGATATATAATCCAGAAAGCAATAATGGATGGGCGTTTGAAGTTTGCCTACAAGCCTAAAACGAATATGAAGGTTGATACAGATTCGTTTCAGGCTGGAATATCTTGTGTTGATCAACAGGTTCCTTTGAATGCTAGGATGCTCAACATAAGGGATTTGCAAGGGTTTGACGTCGACATAGAGGATGCACTCGACATCTATCCGAAGCCAGAAGAATCTCTTGAAGCATTTCTTGAGAGAAAGAAAGAAAGGGGCAAGGTAAGATTATGCCCAAGGTGTAATGCAGTTTATGATGAAATTGCTGTAAAGAAAGCTGCTGAAGGACAGGTGAGTATCCCACAGGGTAAGAAGAAGGTTTTCGACAAGAAAACCTGGGGACCACAAAAGTCTTTTCATGTTCTAAAGCCAAGGCCAGTCTATACGCCTAGGTCTAACATGAATGGTTGGTTAGTGGAACCACATGAGTTTGTGGGAACCAGAGGTCATGTCGGGCTAGTTAAGACCAGAGTGCCACCTGCCACTATTGCCGTGGATAGGTGGGTAAAAAATTCTACAATGGCAAGTCACATGTATTTTCGACGAAATGTGGCTGCTAGAAAGAATAAAATTCGAAGGGATCAACCTTTGTGGAATGAAGATTTCAAATATGGTAGAATTGATCAAGGTAAAACTATGACTGGCCAGGATGTAGCAGGACCGTCAAAGTCTCTTCTAATGTCAAAAATTAAGAAAAGAAGACTGCAGAGATTAAGACAAGCACAAAAAAAGAGGGAAATGGCTGAATGATTAGTGATCAAGGAACAGCCCACAGAAACAGGTTGTCTGGTGGTAAAAAACAAGCTAGTAATAAATCAGAATCAGAATGAAGATGGTAGGAAGTTAAAAAGTATTATTACAAAAGAATTCATAGATACAGGAAGATCATTTCCAAAGGAATCGACAATAAATGCAGTTAGACAGTTTGACATGGATGATAAGCTTCGACAAGAAAAGTTAGAAGAGATAAAAAAAGGTAAGCAAGTCCAAAGGCCTATTCTAAACAAAACCAAGAAGAAATGGCTGATTAGATTGATAGCAGCAGAAGAAGAGGTAAGGAAAAATAATTTACTAGTCGAGAAAGATAAGGAAATGGTCAGGTCAAAAGAAAAAATTAGGAAAGTCCTAGAGGACCCTGATCAAGATATTGAGTGGAAGAAGAAAATGCTCGACATAAATAAAGAAAGAGAAAGATTGGTAAAGCCTGATTGCCAAGATATGAACTTTATGATTGATGAAGTTATTAAGGCCTTAAATGATCCAGAGGATCTTGTAGGCCTTGGTGATGATGAGCAATTCGACATGGACATCAACTTGGATGAAATTTTGGAAGACATCCTAAAGGCTATGGATAGTAACTTGCCATCAGAAGATTACTTCAGGATTGGAAGATATAGAAGTGATGAAGAACTATTTGATGAGGAAGAATTCCTGAAGTCAATGAGTGTAAATTTAATTTCAGTGTTACCTGTAGAATTCGAAGGATATCATGAGATTGAATACACTGGAGAAATGAAGAAGATCAGGATGACCTGGATGATCACTGGCTTCTTTTTTAGGATAATATGGTAACAGTGTTCAATAACACAGCGCAGCTTGAGAAATCGACAAAAGAGCAGAAGGCTCATCTACGACCGTTACACATCAAGGCTCTATTAGAAGGAAAACCCACTAATAGAGTTTTGGTAGACTGGGGGGGCAGCTATTAATTTGATCCTAAGGGCAATGCTCAAGAAACTTGGGAAAGATGAGTCTGATTTGATGTCGACCAATATGATTGTCACTGACTTTAGTGGTAAAACCTCTACATCAGACGGAGTAGTGATGCTGAAGGTACAAGTCGGATCTATTGCAAGGCTAACGTTGTTCGTGGTTATTCCAACGAAATCAAGTTACAATCTTTTACTAAGAAGAGACTGGATACATGCTGTCGGGGCAATACCATCAACGGTTCATCAAAAGCTTATTCTTTGGAATGAAGATGATTAAGTAGAAATAATAGAGGCAGATGATAGTTCCTATTTTCTACAACAACTTCATGTCGATTTTAAAATATATGCTCCAAATGTCAAGCCAGTCTCAGCAAATGATGGGGTCATTAACAAAGAGGTACTTGAAGTTTGCTTAATGGACTAGTTTAGCATTTGATTAGTGAAGAATGCCGAAGGAGATCGGCCAAGCACTAGTTATGATGTCTATTAGAATCTATCAGAAAGACTGTCGGCCTATTTGGCCGACAGAGTAGTATACACTGCTAAAAATATGCTGTCAAATTGTGTAGTCGATGATGGTCCTTTAGGTCTTGAAAAAAGACTTGATGAAAAACAAAGTATGAAAGTGGAAGATCTTTTGGAAGAAATAAACTTGGGCACCAAAATAGACATGAGGCCTATATTTGTGAGTTCATTTCTGCTAAAGGAGTTCAAAGAAAAGCTTGTCAAATTAATTATGGAATATAAAGATTGTTTTGCCTGGGATTATGATGAAATGCCTGGATTGAGTAGAGATTTTGTCGAGCATAAATTGCCTTTGAAAGAAGGATGCAGTCCTGTCAAGCAAGCCAACAGGAGATTTGCACCTGAGGTGATTTTAAAGATAAAAGAAGAGGTTGAAAGATTGCTCAAAACCAAATTCATCAGAAAAATCAAGTATGTCGAATGACTTTCTAATATTATTCCTGTAATTAAGAAAAATGGCAAGTTAAGAATATGTGTAGATTTTAGAAATATGAATACTGTCACACCTAAAGATGAGTATCCTATGCTAATTGCGGACATGTTAGTTGATGTCGTATCTGGACATGAATTGTTAAGTTTTATGGATGGCCATATAGGTTATAATCAAATTTGTATAGCCGAGGAGGACGTGTCAAAAACTGCCTTCAGATGTCCAGGAGCCATTGGGACATATAAATGGGTAGTCATGCCTTTCGGTTTAAAAAATGCAGGGGCCACCTATCAAAGAGCAATAAATACAATTTTTCATGATGTCATTGGAAAATTTATGAAAGTTTACATTAATGATATCATTGTTAAGTCAAAAACAAAGGAGAGCCATCTGACAAACTTGAGGCAGGTATTCGACAGGATGAGGAAGCACATCCTTAAGATGAATCCAAAAAAATATGATTTTGGAGTATCGATTGCTAAATTCTTGGGTTTTTTAGTCCATAAAAAAGGTATTGAGGTGGACAGGAATAAAGCCAAAGCAGTTTTGGAGGCTGCACCATCAACGAACAAAAAGGAATTACAATCTTTTTTAGGGAACATAAATTTCTTAAGAAGATTCATATCCAATTTGTCGGGAAGAACTAGAGTTTTTGCTCCATTGATCAAGTTGAAGGCAGAACAAGACTTTGTGTGGGAATCTTGCCACCAAGAAGCTTTCGACCAGATAAAGCAGTATTTAACCAGTCCACCGGTTATAATGCCTCCAGTGCCTCGAAGACCATTAAAATTATATATATTAGCATCAGAAGAAACCATAGGAAGTATGCTGGCTCAAGAAGATGAAAATAGCGTCGAGAGAGCCGTGTATTATCTTAGTTAAGTTTTAAATGATGTTGAGAGGAGATATAGTGCAATAGAAAAACTTTGTTTAGCATTGTATTTTTCATGTACTAAACTCAAATACTATATGATACATTGTAATGTATTGGTTATGTCGAAAATTGATATAATAAAATATATGTTATCAAAACCAGTGTTAAATGGACGTATTGGAAAATAGACCATTGCATTGTCAAAATTTTCTTTACAATATGTTCCAATAAGAGCTGTGAAAGGCCAAGCAATTGCTAATTTCTTGGCCGACCATCCTTGTCTGGATTTGGATAACATAAATGTTGTCAGTTTGAAACCTTGGTGTTTATATTTTGATGGATCAAGGCATCAAAATAGAATTGGAATGGGGATTTTAATTGTTTCTCCTCAAGGTACTCCAACTAAGTTCATCTTTGAACTTAAGTATACTTGTTCTAACAATGAGGCTGAATATGAAGCCTTAATTATCAGATTAGAAATATTAGTAAAAATGAAAGCACATAGGGTGTATATTTTTGGTGATTCATAGTTGGTCGTTAAGCAGCTTACCCAAGAATATAAATGTGTTAGTGAAAATCTAACAAAATATTATGTTGTGGCAAGTAAGCTAATGAAGAAGTTCGACGAAGTAACTTTCGAACACATTTCTAGAAGTTTAAATGAAGAAGCTAATGAATTAGCACAACTAGCCTCTGGGTATAGAATTTTGTCCAAGGTTTTTAAAAATCTAATGGAAATAAGGGAACTCTTATATCCATTAGAGGAAAGAGACACTACAAAAAACATGGTAAATTGCGGCGGTTTTTTTGTGGGGGTTATTAAACTCCACAAATTAATACATATTACGGGAGTTTTTTTTACCTTTTAGTAGAGGTTATTAACCTCTGCAAATTAAAAAGGCTGAATATTACTCACTCTCCCTTTCCCTCTCACTCTGTCACTCTCCCGCTCTCCCTCTCAGTTTCTCGGCCTCCCTCTCACTTTCCCTCTCCCTCTCATCAGCAAGATCTGGTGCGAAGGCACCACCACGAACCCGCATCCGCCTTGCACGGTCGCGCACACCTCTCCCTCTCCCTCTCATCGCATCAAAGATCTAGTTCTCCATTCAACTAATTAGAACTCTCTCGTTCCTCTCTCTCTCTCGTTCCCGAAGAAGAACTCTCTTAAAGGTCATCATTCTCGGTGACAAGTGGGTTCTCTCTCTCTCTCTCTCTCTCTCTCTCTCTCTCTCTCTCTCTCTCTCTCTTCTCTCCTCCCTCTCCTCTATTATTTCTATGCAACCCTTCCTTTTCAATTTTTCTAGGTTTTATATGTTGCGATGATTCTTCAGATATTTATAGCCTTCATCCTTTTCAACAATACTCTAGGATTTCCTTTTAATTTTTACTACTTCTATTCATTCCATTTCTCCCAAGATTTTTGTCCCTTTCTACTTATTTTTTTTCTCCTATTGCGAATCGTGTTTATTTAAACTCCTTTAATCATGTTCTAAGTGCAAACACGTGATTAGATCACAGTGTAAAAAAATTTACTATATATGTTTCCTTTGTTTGGATCATAACAAATATAGCTACTGTAATTCAAATCATTTGGACACTTGCAATCAGGCTAAATTGATTTATGAGTTACAAAGATTTTTAGTTTCTACCAAGGTGTTTTTTTTTAGTTACAATGTGGATGCTTTGCGGGGTGGGGAATTCATCTTTGATGAATCAAGATCCTTCGGTTCTTGTTCTTTACTTTTTTTTTTTAATTTTCAATGCTATGTTTCCTATTGTTCATTACTTGTATTGTATTAATCAATGGCGTATTCGAGCTACTATTAAATGGAATCTCATTTCATAAGCCCGACATACCATTCCCACTGTCACCAAAGATCAATTAAGAGGAATTTATAAGCTTGATTTTCCCAGTAAGCCAATGAACAGAACACCACTAATAGACAGATCTATTATTAATGCTACTTATAAGGGATTCATTGAGATTGTATTGCAAAACAATGACACCACAATACAGAACTTTCATATGGATGGCTACTCCTTTTTTGTAGTTGGGTAAGAATTCCTTTTCTTTCACTCTTTTTGTTTTTAGAGTACAATATTTTTTGTGATCACAGTTCAGAAATTGATTTCTTGAATTCAGGATGGACTATGGTGATTGGTCAGAAAATTCTAGAGGTTCTTATAATAAGTGGGATGCAATTTCTCGCTGCACAACTCAGGTGTGTGTTCCTTAGGAAATTGTCACTCTAAATGTACATGGTGAAGGCCATCTCTTTTCCTTTTTCCTTTCTGGCTATTGGACATGGCTGTCTTGCTATTCTTTTTTGCCAAAAGGTGATGGGATTACTTTTACAATTGAGTTGATTTATCAGTTTTTTTTTGCTTTTTTTTTCTTCTTTTTCTATTTGTATGAATTTCTTCCCAATGTCTGTGAAAACTAGAAACTTTGATGGCTAAAAGACTTGATCTGAAAATTTTTCAGAATCAAATAAACTTGATTTTCTAGATCTAGCTGATAAGTTGAACTTAGAACATGCTAGAACTAGTTAAATGGTTTCTTTAGTTTGTACAAATGCTTTGTACATGCTAGCTTAGGCATGAAGACTTATATGTTTAATGGATGTTGCCATTCTAGATATTCAATCATTGAGGGACTTGATTTTTAGTATGTTTATCTTGGGTGTTTAATGTGTCCATCTTACCACAAAACTGGTTTTTCCGGGAGGATGGACAGCGATCCTTGTATCTCTTGACAATGTTGGATCATGGAACCTGAGAGCAGAAAACCTTGACAGATGGTACCTAGGCCAAGAAACATATCTGAGAATTGTCAATCCTGAAGAAAATGGTGAAACAGAGATGGCTGCACCAGATAATGTTCTATATTGTGGTCCCCTCAATTACTTGCAGAAGTAACATATTGAAACACATTAAATTTCTCATGCTTGCAATGACATTGTTTTAGCCCTTTTGTTTAATTTTTTTATACAATCTCTTTTATTAAATTTACTTTCTTCATACCTGCAGTGTCGCAAATTTCATTCTTCTGCAGCCTTCTACTATTGCGCTTAGCTTGAGCCTTTTCACATTTCTCTTTGGCACTTTTTACTTGTGATTTTCATAACTAGCTAAGCTTCGTTACATTGCTCGCTAGCGCTTTTTAGAGTTCCCAATAAAGTGTAGTTGTAGGCTGTCGAGAAAGGTTGATTATAAATTAAATTAAGATTTGATTTAAAATAAATAAATTATTATATCATTAATAATTACTTTTAATTATTTTTTATAATATTTAAAATGTAAAATAATAAAATTAAATTAAATTAATTTTTTAATGAATTCTAAATATAAAATTCAATTTTTAAATTAATTTAAATCTTATGATTCGTTTGCAACAATTTCTGATCTTATTCTCCTGTGTTAGTATGCAACTTTACTTTCTGCCTATAAACGAAAATTGCTCTAAGGAATGTTTTCTTCTATTTCTTATTAAAAGCCTTATTTACTGAAATTAACTTTACTTTCTATTGCTCTAAGACAATTATTTTAGTTGAATGTAAGCAAACAAATTAACAAAAGTTCTATTAGAAATGTAATTTAAAGTAAAAATAATTTAAGAAAATACAATCCTAGTTTATCTTTTACATTTTATACTCTTTTTCTTTTCTTTTTTTTTAGTTTCTCATAATATTCTCTTATCTCATAATACTCTTTTCTATTGCTCACGTGATGTTTGTATTAATTATCACCATTTTCTATCATATTTCTTGTTTTCTCTGCTTCCTAAACTCTTATGGCAAGCAACAAACAGGAATTATTGGATAAATCATTTGGCTCGATTAATGCATAATGCATCTCTCTCACTTATTATTGTTATCTTTTTTTCTTTTGCTTTGCTAATTTTCCTTGCGGTATTTTTCTTGGCGAATCGCATTGGCAAGCAATCTTGCTTGGTAACTCGTAGCTCTCAAGTTTTTGGGAGATCCATGTCTAGAACCGCAAAGAAGTTCTCAGTTGAGGCCCTATGTAGCTAGGGTCCAACAATATACCAAATAAATGTGGTGGGATCTTATTAGGTTCAATATAAAAAGTATTTGAAATTTAGTGTTGATTTTTTATGTGCATTTATTATGGCACTACTTTAGGTTATTAATTATTTTAAATTGTAAGTTTAAGTTATCATGGATGAATTTATTTAATTTATTATGGATTCGAACTTGTGATGTTGTATGTTACTATGAATATTTTTAATGTAATTTGATTTATATTCATATCAATAATGTTATATTTAGTAATTTTTTTTTTAAAAAGACATGTTAAATAGCGGCGATTTTGAACCTCTGCAATTTTTTAGTGAATATCAGACAATTAGATAGTGGAGGTTAGAAACCTCCGCAAATTGAATAAAAACCGTCGCAAATTGTGGGGGTTTTAAACTGCCACAACTTATTCATTGTTGTGGGGGTTGCTTAAAAATCACTGCAATATATTGCGGCCAACGTAAATGCAGCAATTTTAAAAACCGCCATAATTTAATTTATGGGGGTTAAAAATCGTCACAAATTAAAATAAAAACCCCCGCAATTTAACGTATTTTTTGTAGTGAGATATACTACAAAATGATATTTCGACAATTAATGACTGGAGACAACCAATACTAAGTTATTTGGAAAATCTGAGTCAAGATGTGGATAGAAACCTCAAGTATAGAGCGTTGAAATTTGTAATATTAGGAGGAGCCTTGTATAGAAAGTTTGTCAATGAAAATTTAGAAGTTTGCCTGAGTGAAACAGAGGCTTATATTGCCTTGGCAGAAGTCCATGAAGGAATTTGCGGAGCTCATCAGGCAGGTGAAAAGATAAAATGGGTCATTCGACATAAAAGGTATTATTGGCCTACACTGGTTAGGGATTGTATAATGTTTACTAAGTCTTGTGAAGAATGTCAAAGACATGACCATATACAAAATATTCCTGCTAGTGAGTTATATTCTATAGTTAAACCTTGGCCTTTTAGAGGATGAGCTTTGAATTTAATTGACTAAATTCATCCTGCCTCGTCGAAGGAACACAAATATATTCTAGTAGGAGTTGATTACTTTACCTAATGGGTTGAGGTGTAGCCTTGAAGGATGTAACCCAGCAGGATGTGATTGACTTTATTGAATATAATATAGTTTGTCGATTTGGAATACCGCAAACTTTGACAACCGACCAAGGATCAGTATTCATCGGAAAAAAAGTTGTCGAATATGTCAGTTCAAGAAAAATTAAAATGCTCACGTCGATGTCATATTATGCCTAGGCAAATGGTCAGGTAGAGGCCATGAATAAAATAATCATAAGTCTAATTAGAAAGCATATTGGTCGACAGCCTAGGAATTGACATAATACCCTTAATCAAGTATTATGGGCATATAGAAATTCACCAAGAGAAGCAACGGGCACATCACCATACAAGTTGGTATATGGTCATGATACAGTATTGCCCATTGAAATTAATCTTCAATCAGTGCGTATTAAAAAATAAGATGAGTTACCAGTTGAACATTACTAGGACCTGATGTTTGATGAATTAAACGAATTAAATGATGAAAGATTAATTGCTTTGAAAAATTTGATTCGATAAAAAGAGAGAATTACTAAATTTTATGATAGTCGAATTAAGTACAAATCTTTTAAAGTTAATGATTTAGTTTGGAAGGTGATTTTGCCCATGGATAGGAATTGTCGGGAATATGGGAAATAGTCTCCAAAGTGGGAAGGACCATTTAAAGTGACTCAAGTATTCTCAAAAAATGCTTATGCGCTTGTTGAAATTAATTCTGGTTTAAGAATTAAGTCGATTAATGGCAAATATTTGAAGCCATATAGACTGATAATATGCGAAGTAAAAATTAACAAAAAATGAAGAAAGAAAATATATCTATTCATGTATTTAGCGATTACAGGTTACATTGTCAGAGTAAGAATACTAGGCAAATGTTACAACTTGAGCCAAAACTTTACAAAGAATAAATCGACAATTAGCTAGAAATGGAAGAAAAGTTATACTTAGAATTTTTGTCGAATCCCCTAGGAATCTTCTAAAGATTGTCTGTCGGAACAGGCAGTTTGATATTCTGCTTCAAGAGAATTTATTTTTGCAACACAGCTTTGGCTTCGACAGCCCATTGTTTGGTATTATTAGCAATACTTTGCTGCCTAACGGCCCCTTGTTGCAATGTTGTTTGAAGTTTTTGTTTGCGATGACGGGCTGCTTCAAGTTTTTTCTCCAAGTCTTCAATTTCCTTGTCGAGCTCTGCTTCTTTGTTTTTTCCTTTTACATGATTTTCCTTCAAAGTTGCATTTTCACTCTTTGCGTCAGTCAACTGTTTCAAGATTCTATACTTTTCTTGAACTTCTTTTGTATAAGTAGGAATGACTTGATGAATAACAGGCATCTTTGCTGTTAAGCTTTGAAGAAAATCTTTAACAGTCGTAGGAAGAACTCGACTGGTTATTGGTAATTGTTGAGCAAGGGGTTCAAGTTCGGTCACAATTGCCATCATTCTTTCTTGAAGGGGTTGATCAGAAATCAAGTGCTCGAAAGAATAGGTGAAGGCATTCTTCAATTCGGCTAAAAGTCCAGTGATATGAGAATCACTAGAATCTTGTCCCAACTATGTCGAAGAGCGAGCTGATTGAGGAGAACTTCTGTGACCGGCCGATAACATTATTATTAATTCATCTAAATCTGCTTCCATATCTTCAGTATCTTTTGGCACAGAAGCAATCAAGTTGGCTGGAGGAGATGGAGGTGGATCGATTAGAGCAAATTCTGCCATGAGAGTATCCATGTTGAATTCTTCTGAGAGAATTTGGACAAGATTGACTCTGTCTGATTGAGAAGAACTCTCAATGCCTAGGGGATTGGAGTTTTTTATAAAACCACGATAGTCTGGGTTTCTGTCAGAGGTGGTGAAGAAACAGCAGGTATTACAACGGCCATAGAAGTTTGAGATTCTAGAGGATTCTCGGTTCCTAGCCTTTGTGGGCTATTAGATATAGCCAAGTTTGTTGAATCCTGTAGATAAAAAGAGGAGATTTCAGAATAAATAACATTATAAAAATAGTTGATTTCGGTAAGATACATTACCTCGAGAGATTGTCGAACTGGCTCTTCAATTCCTGGTTCGATAACAGGTTCTAGAGGATGATCAGCAGTTTGTTCAGCCTCCAGATCCTGACATAATAGAATCAAATATTGAATGAGTGGTAAGAGTTAAGAATTTGAGGGAAAGAAGTATATCGATAAAAATATTACCTCAGATGAAAGAGATATAGTTTCTGTCTCCAATTTGATAGTTGGCTTCAAAGTGGAACTGATAGATTAAGTCTTCTTCTTTTTCTTCTGCAAAGGTAAGACAAGGTGAGATTTAACCAAGTAATGGAGAATATATAGTAGTACAAGGCATACCTTTAAAGGATGTTCAGGAGATGGGATTGAAGACTCAACAAGTGCAACAGAAGTGATAGGGGTAGATTCACTAATCTGTATTCAACATCAAATTAAGCTTAAACAAATTTAGAAACCAAGTTTTAATGTTTGGTCGAAAAGTATGAATACCTTGAGGGTTTTTGACTTTGGAGGTTTTATAGCAGTACCATGTTTTGAGGAGCTTTTTATCGACGCTGATGCAGTCGATTTTGCCTTTAGAGCCTTGGGAATTGAATGATTTTGAGTCCTTTTACTTTTTTTCTTTTTGAGGAAAGAGCTTCCTCTTCTTCTTCCTCATCACCTTTTTGAGGTTGCTTGTACTCCAAAGGTCTTTTCAATGGGAGTGCTGCAAGAAAGAAAATATACTTAGTAGATGGGACAAAGAATCAAGATGGCAGAATATAAAAAAGAAAAATACCTTCAGGTATTTCAGTGATGACCCGGGTATTCCTGGAAAATTGTTTGTACGATAAGGCAAACCGACGAGTAAACTTGACTTCTGGAGTTCTTTTAAGAAAGATATTACTCAGAATAAATCCTATCTAAAACAAGGAAGTTGTCAGCCTTCGTAGGTTTACCTGAAAATTCATCGGCCAAACCAAAACGAGCACAAGGAAGAAGCACTGGTTTTGGAAAAGGAATTTGAAAAGGTTCAAGCCGTGCTAAAGGATTTTTTATGGAAACTGAAAGAAAGTTAGTGGAGCATTTTTCCTTGTGTGCTTGTTTCAATTTGGCCACGACTTCCTCGCAGTGTCGAATAATTAAGCTAGGAAACCTAAAGTCCCATTTGATTTTGTAGTATTTTTCAAAAGCTTTGATGTCTTAAATATGCTTACATTTGGTCTTTGTTGAATGATCCTGACCCTGCACAGGAACCAAAGTTTCAGTGATACGACTTCGACAGATTTCAATATCAACATATTAAGGACTATAGTATTTAGTCCACCATTCGACAAAATCTTTGGAGACTCCTCTATAAGGAGTAAATGTAGAAATCTTGAAGTGTTGTTTGTGCCTCTCATTCCTTGAAGCCACTCGTACAAGGTCTGACATGCTTTGTAGATGGCCGTTGATGAGATGTTCCTTGACTTTTTGAGAAAATGGTGCTGGAATGGCTTGACAAAATCCTAGTTGTCGAGCTACCGTATTTGGTAGACATAACTCTAAGGATTTGTCTGTCGTACTGGGAAGATCAGTAACCAAGATTTGCGATAGAGAAAGTTGGACCAAATGGAAATATTGTCGGCCTGAGTAGAAGGGTCATTGGAAAGAATTGGTCGGGTAAACCATTCTGGACCAAGGGAACGGTCGGCAAAGGAAGCAAAATATATGTCTTCAGTGCTAAAGGAGATGGAATGAAAAATACTGAAAAAATGCATGAAATTTTCTAAATTTTGTTTGTGGATTTTCTCATGTTTTACATGGTAAAGCTTTATACCATAGGTAGCAAGAGAAATTATCGGGGGAGAAGTGTTGACCAAATAGTCTCCTAATATGGCATTTAACCAAAGCTGAAGTAGCCACATTAGGCCACCAGAATTAGTTTTCTTCACTTGAGATCTAATACTTTGGAAAATTTCACCAATGCTCAGGTAGAGGTTGGCAAGGAGAAATTGACTAAGAGCTAATTGTCGACCTTTATGAAGGAGGTTAGCAAGATGAAGAAAAGATTTGGATACCTGGACTGACCTAGATCCTACAACATAAGCTGATAACCAAAGAAGAAGGAAAGCTACATGTTCTTTGTCAGTTACAGGACCAGTTTAAGGAAGGAATAAGTTAATGAAGTTTGAAAAAGAAGTTGGGGCTTTCGTATAGACATTAATAATATTTGAAGGTTAAAGGATAGGTGTGATGATCTCCCCATCTGGCCAAAGACCAGTTATGACAGCTACATCAAAAAGCGTAAGACCCATTATGCCATAGGGGAATTGAAAGGAGTTAGTGGTTTTATTCCAGAAGAAAAATGAAGCACCCAACATGCAAGAATCCATTTTTATGGGGAAACGAGAGAGTTGGATACAATCAAAGATACCTATTTCCCTCCATAAACTTTCTTTAAAAGCTTGGACTCTATCAAGCCATTCAAGATACCCATTAATATGGGTAAAGGGAGTTCTGAAGAGCCTTTCGGATTTACCAAAATAGCTGATAGGGATTGAAGGAAGGGAAGCCAAGATAGCTTCTTGAGAATTTTTACAAGGAAAAAAGGAGTGTATTTCGTCAGTAATGAATTCCTTGGGCAAAACTGGGCCCAAGAAAGCAGTTGGGGGGTCTAAAGAAAATGAAGAATCGTTGATGGGAAGAATTACCTTTGAGAGGTGCCAAAGTTCATATTTCTGCAGAGTTAGGTCTTGAACAATGGCATGATTTCCTAAATTCACTGTTGATGCGCTAGGAGATTGAGAACTGGAAGCCATGGAAGGAGGCAGAAATTTACAGAGAGAATGTGCAGAAATGAGGTTAAAGGTGGTGAACAGTAAGAAAAGGTTAAAGACAATGAACAATGAAAAAACATGTGAATTTGAAAAGCTTTATTAGGAACGACTATTTAATGTTTGCAATGATTAGTTTAGCTGTGACCGTCCAGATATTTACGGAAGGTTTTACTGGATTTACAAAAAAAACTATCCATTTGAAAAGACTTTGATCAAAAAAGTTATAGTCGAAATTGGATTAAAATTTATCTTCCTCCTGTCAGTGTCAAAAGAAAAATTTTGGGGGGCATCTGTTGGGAGTGAAAATAAACAATTTGACTATTTGACAGTTGGATGATGATGTTGGAAGAATCTTCTAAGTATTGAGTCGACGGAAGTACCGAATGGTTGGAAGACCCAATGCAGCCACTAGATATTGATGTCAGACAAATAGTTTAATTCGACAGAAATGTTGCATTTCTAAGAGATTGAACCGACGAAGAATGTTGAAATGGTTAGAAGTTGGTTCTGTCAGAAAATTGGGAAAATTTTAGTGGCATAATTGCCATGTACGTGTCAAAATCCTAGAATGTCAGTTATTTTTGTAATTTGTCTATAAATATCAGCATTCACAATGTAAAAAGGGAGGTTATTTGCTGATACATAATCTTGAAATCTCACCTGAGCAGATTAATAGATTTTGATCCAAGTATGCCTTCCATTTTCATTTCAAGTCATTTAATTTAATACAATATTCTTTTAAATTTCTTTACTTTTCAGTCTTGTTCTTTAAATTTCTTTACGTGCTTTCCTTTAATGCATTCACTTAATTTTCTGCATTTAAACTTCTTGTTTAGTCTTTTTATTTCTTTACTTTTCAAAGCTTTCCTTTTCAAACTTTTGTTTATTTCTTTAAACATGCATTAAAGCTTATTTTATTTTAAATTAATTTTTAAAAATTATGAGATTACCACATAACTCTGAACCCATATTCGTTTAATAAATAATTATTTGTTTGTAGAATTTCTTTTAACCTATTGACCAAAATTCCACTTAAACACCATAATGAAGAGCATGGAAACTCAGATTAGCCAATTGGCTACCTTGATGTTAGAAAGGGCACCGGGGACATTACCTGGCACTACCGAGCCTAATTTGAAGGAACATGTCAACGTAATTACCTTGAGAAGTGGCAAGGAGCTTGGGGAGCTCCTCAAGAAAAAGGAGAAGCAAATACAATAGCATAAAGATACTCTTGATGAGTCAGTTAATGTGGAAAAAAAGAATGCAAGTGAAGCACCCTCTGCGATACATGTAGGTGAGCTACAAAAGCCCTCTATTCCATTCCCTCAGAGGCTCAAGAATACTCAACAAGACAAGCAATTTGTCAAATTCTTGGAGATGTTTAAGAAATTACAAATTAACATTCTGTTTGTTGAAGTTATCTCCGAAATGCCTAAGTATGCAAAGTTCTTGAAGAAATTACATACAAAAAAATGCAAGCTTGAGGAATTTGAGACGATAAGGCTAAATAAGGAGTGCTCTGCCATTCTCTTGAAGAAGCTACCCCCAAAATTAAAAGATCCAGGGAGTTTCACTATTCTTTACTTTATTGGTAACACTTATTTTGAGAAAGTATTATGTGATTTAAGTGCTAGTATAAATTTGATGCCTTTATCTGTTTTTAAGAAATTAGGAATGCATAAACTAAAGCCTACTAACATTTCACTATAGCTAGTCGATAGATCCATCACTTACCTTCGTGGTGCATTGGAGGATGTTTTGGTGAAGGCGGACAAATTTATTTTTCTAGCAGACTTCATTGTGTTGGACATGGAAGAGGACGCCGAGGTCCCAATCATACTTGGGTGTCCTTTCCTCGCCACTGGAAAGACCATGATTAATGTCTATCAAGGGCAGTTGACTTTGAGATTAAATGATGAGGAAGTGATTTTTAATGTTTTTAATTTTGTCAAAAATCCTAGTTCCTTTGATTCATGTAATTGCATAAATGCTATTGGTGTTGCGGATAATGTTGTGTTTTCATATCTACAGAAATCTGTGACTGATGATATGCTAGAGAAGATCTTGCCCAAGGTTGCCATCGACTTTGAGAATGTCAAGCTCTATAAGAAGAGAATAAAGAAGCGGCACGACATGCATTTCAAGTAACGTGAGTTTAAGATTGGGGATAAAATTATTGTCTATAACTCACATCTCCGTCTCTTTTCCAGTAAGTTGTGGTCAAAATGGTATAGACCACATGAGGTTGTTCAAGTCTTATCGTACGGTGTGCTTGAGGTAAAGAAAGAAAGCCAAAAGACATTCAAGATAAATGGCCTGAGAGTGAAGCACTATAAAGAAGGAGTGGGGACTGAGCACCGCTCCATCCGCCTCACCTAAGCATAGCACCGGCCCATAGTCAAGCTAATGACTATAACTTAGCGCTTCACATGAGATAACCTGTGTTTTATCCTTTCTCATAGCACTTTTAGTCCTTGGATTTAATTTTTCAATTTTTGTTTTGTTTTTCCCATAAAAAAATTGTCTTGATACATTTTGTTTTTCTTGTGTAGTTTTCGACAACATGTCGCCACTTAGTTAGACTAGATGTTTGAGCTCATGACTACACACCTCCTCCACCACCTTTGTGATATTGTGTTTAATTTTTAGGGAAGTTTCATTATCTTTTATTCTATTATTTTTCTTATTTTTCCACATTGAGAATAATGTTCATCTTAAATGTAGGGGCGTACACTTAAAATTTTATGCACTTAACTGCTAGTTTTGCTTACATTGAGTCAATGAACACTTGAATATTACTAGTAATCAATTAGGAATTGTGTGTTAATTGCTTGAATTAATTCTGAGCGTATAAAGATATGTTTAAGAGGGAAATTCATTGCTTATGAGTTGATATTGTGTGAAACAATCTTTTTCAATTGAGTAAAGATAAAGTTAGCATCTTAGTTAAAAATTAGTCATGTCTACTTGCATTTACTATCTCTATTAACTTAGCTAGAAAGTGAGTTTTGAGCTTTAATGATTGGATTTTTCATAAACAAAATCTTATTTTTCTTCTGGAGTGAGATTTCTCCTGATTAATGTGCGCTAGAACTTGTTTTGATATCTTGTTGAGACTTCACATACATGTTTGAACATGATTACGACAATTAGGCTTAATTCTTTCTTGATTTCTAGAGTTGCATTGAGAAAATAATCCCTTAGTTGTCCCATTTGATTCTGAAATTGATTTCTTTAGATACCCGATTGAATAATCATGTTGGATTCATTGAATTTTTTAAAATAATGGAGCAATTGATGTGTTAATTTAAAGGTCATTAAGGGTTGCTTTTGTCTTCAAGGGTTTATTGGTTTAAAAAAAAGGAAAAGGAAGAAGAAAAAAAAAGATTGTTGGTGAAGAATAATGAGAATATTGAGTTGAAAGTGAGAATCTATTATACCCATATGCATTACGTTCTATTTATTATCTTTTCAACCTAATTCTGTTTTGTATCAATTTATCCATGAACATTCTTTACCCTTATTTATCTTTTTCCTACCCTTCATTGTTCCCTTTGATCCTGTTACAACCAAAAGAAGCTCTTTTGATTCTTGTATTGTATGTGAACTTGGAAGTGGAGATGAGATTGATAATTAAGCCTATGGTAATGCATTTTTCAAGAAAAACAAAAGTGATCTCCTTGTCCTTAAACACTTGAGTGATGAAAATATGAGTGATCTCTATTGGTTAGTAAGGAGAAAAGATGCAAGTTAGACTCAAATATCTAGTTGTATTAAGTGCTAAATGATCTTGTTGGATGAGATTTGATTGCTGAACTTGATTGAATTCTTAAATTGTGAAAATTTCCTTGATTCATGTTTCTGGATGCTGAATTTAACCTTATTTTTTATGCCTATTCTTTGCTTGAGGACAAGCAAAGCTCAAGTGTGGGGGGTTGATAAGTCCATATTTTGTAGTCTCAAATCGGATGAATTATGGTGATTTACTTGTGTTTATTGGTGAATTTTATATGATCCTTACCATTGTCTTCGGTTTTTGTAGATTGAAAAAGGTTTATCACATTTGGAGTGAAAGCAAGCGAAGACACTGCATTTTCAGAGCAAAAGAATATCATTTTGGCTTAAACAGGGCCCTATGTTAACTCAGAAATGATTCTTGAGTTATACACGACCCTTTCTAACTTGGGGAATGTTTCTGACTAAAGACATGGTTGTGTCTACTTAATGTTAAATCTACGTGGTTTTATGGTCACACGGCTGTGTCGAGCCTAGACACAGCCGTGTGAGGTCTCTTGTGCATAAAAACAGACGTTTTGCCCCTCACTAATATAAATAGAAGCTAATCTCTAAACCTGAGAAAAACTTTTGTGGCAGCAGACTTTTGAGAGAAAAATCACAAGAAAAGACAGCTAGAAATCTCTGGAATACAGTCACGAAGAGAGGACATAATTCTTGAAGACTTGAATATCATAATCCCTATTAAAGGGGTTTTGATTTCTTTTCCCTCTAATTTTCCCCTTTCTTTAGGTTTTTCCTTCTATGAATTTGTATTATGATATAGGTTTATTATTGAACATGAATAGCTAATCCCATAACTAAGACTACAGGAAATCTTGTTTTCCTAATTAACTGATTTTCAATTCGAATTTAATTAAGGTAATTTCTTTGATTTTATTGTATTGCTTGAATTCTTGTCAAGACTTGATCACTTTTGACATGCTTTAATTCATTGTTTGAATGGTGGCCATTCGTAATCAATGAGTGAACTTATATAATAAACCTAGGATTAGATTGGTGAATGACCAAACATCAATATATTCTACTAATTGAATTAACAATTAGGTTATGTTCATATTTTGAATTGAGGTTTACTGCGTTCCTAGTTAATTCAACTAAGTGACCAAATAGGTGATAATTGGGAATAAAATATTATTTATCAATGACCATTGGGACTCAATAGCAATTAAGAGAATTTGGCAAGAGAATTATCTTACATCATACTCAAGTAAAAATCTGATTAATTGGATTCAAATGAACCTTGCGCCTTAGTTTTCTTCTAAGTGATTTATTTCTACGTTGTTTAAGCTTCCATCTTTCTTCGTTATTTATTGTTTGATTTTATTTTGAATTTTTCTTGACACATATGATTGTTTAAATAACCAAGAGTTTAACGAATCTAATAATTACTATTTATTCCTCATGGGATCGATAACTGAGACTTAAGTCCTATATTACTATATGATATAATGCACTTACTCTTAGTGTATTTTACGCATACGAGAAATCTTTTGCTCATGCATCAATTTTATGTGACCTATTCATTTTTGTTTTTGTTGTCATGTTACCTCTTCATTTGATAGCAAGGTAATCATGTGGCAACGTTGAAAATATTGTATTATATATATATATATATATACAAAGCAAAACTATCTTCAAGAATTACAAAAAAAAGGACAGGTGTCATTCCCACATGAAAAGTTTTCCCGCCCAAACTTTTAAAGGTATTTTGATCTTAATAATTTTCTATCTCAACCAATCATATTTTGAGCATTCCACTATCTCATTTATATAAAATTACCAATCAACCCTGTATTCATCTCTCATCAGAAGACACAAATTTATGACAATAAATGCTACATTTAATATTAGTCAAATCATTTTAAAATTTGAAATTTTTCCCAAATTTAATCTCACTAAATATCTCATCTTTTCCTTAAAGATGCCAACTATTACTAACTAATATGCCATCAATTATTGAACCAATCAGCTTCAAAAATCAATTAATACCTCAAACAATTCAAACTTCCTCTTTCTTTGTGATGCCTCAAACAATTCAATTTTTTTCTTTTTTTGTGATCATATTTAATTGAACCAACAAATATGATGAAATTATAAATTTTAAAAAAATTAATTTCATAGTTCTCACACCTCATAAAATTATATTTATGGATTTTTTTAATTTCATATTTTTTAAAATTTTATTAACTACTACTTTAATCATTTATACATTTTTCAATCTTTCATCTCTTCATCTTTATTTTGAATTTTAAATTTGAATTTTTTTTATTTATAAATTTTAATTACCTATGCAAATTTTTACTTCTTTGGTTTTACTCTATCTGTTTCTATCACCCAAAATCAGAAGCTCCTAATTTGTTGAATTCTCTCCCCCCCCCTTTTACTTTGCTGAACCCAAAACTCAACAAAGATGGTGATGGACATATTGAAACAGAAGAAATAATACAAGTCTGGGTTGTTGTCTTGCAGAAGGTTGAGATCGATCTCTCAGGCCCGGAGCAACGAGCGGTGTAGGTGTTGAAGCCGAATGTGGAGGACTCAAACTGCATTATTTTGCAGGTGAGATTCTCATCTCAAATGTTTGATTTCCTAAAAAATATTCAAGATGGAAAAATAATAGTTTCAATTTTGTTGCCTCCTGTTTGTTGCATCCTACCATTTCTTCTTAGATTTCCCTTCCCTCCACTGCCATTACGCATTTCCCTTCTCAGCATGTGATGCCATTTCGATAAGTTCTTGCTATCTTTTGCTAATCTCTCTTCTTCTATCTCCTAATTCTGATTCACACCTCTCTGCCTTACACACTTCTATTTTTTTTTCTATAATGTGTTACAGCAAGAGCTCAAAAGTTTTGTGATCTGTTGCATCTTAAGTTGTGTTATTTTTTGGTTATTGCTGTATTTCACTCAGTTATTACTACTGAACCTTCTCCTAAAAGTGTTTCAGTGTGTTTCTTTCTCCTTGATGCACCCTTTTTTGTTTTTTGTTTTTTTTTAATTTCAAAATCAGTCTTCATTTACTCTGTGAATCTTATTTGTGTGGATTTTATATTTGTTCTATGATTGGTTTATGTGAATTTTTCTTATTTTTATGTATTGTTCATGTTCTAATCAAAGTGCCTAATGGACTAAGATGAATATGAAGTATTTCATATGTTCGTGTAACTTTAGCTTTTTACAAAATTATGATTTGTCATTTGATTGCCATAAATTTTATTTATATTTTAATTATTTATTTGTGTTATTTAATAGATAAAGTAATGTATTTTCTCAATGGTTGCGGGTGCATGTTGTTTAGAAGCGAAGCAATAAAAAAGATTTATCTATTGCTAGATTCTTCCTATGTATTAGTGTTATTTTATTCATTATTTATTCTTATCATGCTTTATTTGTTTGGGATGTTTATATAGTATTTTTTTTATTTTTTTTTTACCAAGAATTTGTTGAACTTTCACTTTGCTATCTATAAGAATTTCAACAAAAATAAAGATCACCAGGTTCTTTTAAAAGATCCTCTATGTTCTTATATCCGATTATAATTTTTTTAAATGAAAAAATTAAGACATATAATTTATTGATCTATCTCTAATTGATATTTTTAGTACTACCCTTTACCAAAATAAATACATTTTATTATTTATATTTAGATTAAATAATTGTTGATGATATTTTTTTGCAAATAAAATTAAAATTTAAGATTAAGTTGTATTAAAGAAAACTATGAAAACATCTCAAAATTTTAAAACTTTACGTAAAGTCACATGGTTGTGTTTTATAATATTGTAATAACTCATGATATTATGTGTATTCTAAAATATTTTAGTATAAATATATTTACATTAACATAAGTTAGAACTTTACATAAAAATATATTTTTATATTCAATTACGGGAGTGAAGATTTTACAAGAAAATATATTAAAATTAATTAAACTATAATTTGTTATTGGAAAATTAAATTTATTAATTATCTATTATTAATTATATATTTTATTCAAATATTCTTATTATTTTATAATATTAAGCATTTCAATATTTACATTGCATTGGGTAAAAGCTTTATATGAAAAATATTATAATATACGTCTTAAAGGTAAAATTTTTGCATAAATACATAATAAAATTAATTGAAATTTAACATATTATTATAAAGTTTAAGTAATTAAATATTTTTATTAAATAATCTTTAAAATTATATCTTCAATTACTTTAAATACAAAATTTGTTCATTATCCCAAGTACAAAATATTAGAGATTTTATTAATGTTTTTATCCTGTATAGAGTTTTTCAAATGGTAAAATAGATTCGAATTATGTTGTTATAACAAAAGTTACAATATTAGGTGGACTCTATAGTTGAAAAATTTTGAAGCAATAAAAAAGATTTATCTGTTGCTAGATTCTTCCTATGTATTAGTGTTATTTTATTCATTATTTATTTTTATCATGCTTTATTTGTTTGGGATGTTTATCTAGTATTTTTTTTATTTTTTACCGGGAATTTGTTGATCTTTCACTGCTATCTATAAGGACTTCAACAAAGATAAAAATCACCAGATTTTTTTTAAAGATCCTCTAGATTCTTATATCCTGTTTATAATTTTTTTTAAGTGAAAATATTGAGACATATAATCAATTCATCTATCTCTAATTGATATTTTTAGTACTACTATTTGCCAAAATAAATACATTTTATTATTTATATTTAGATTAAATAATTGTTGATGATATTTTTTTGCAAATAAAATTAAAATTTAAGATTAAGTTGTATTAAAAGAAACTATGAAAATATCTCAAATTTTAAAACTTTACGTAAAGTCACATAGTTGTGTTTTATAATATTTTAAAAAATCATGATATTATGTGTATTCTAAAATATTTTAATATAAATATATTTACATTATCATAAGTTAGAACTTTACATAAAAATATATTTTTATATTCAATTACGGGAGTGAATATTTTACAAGAAAATATATTAAAATTAATTAAACTATAATTTGTTATTAAAAATTAAATTTATTAATTATCCATTATTAATTATTTATTTTATAATATTAAGCATTTTAATATTTACATTGCACTAGGTAAAAGTTTTATATGAAAAATATTATAATATACGCCTTGAAGGTAAATTTTTTGTATAAATACATAATAAATTTAATTAAAATTTAACATATTATTATAAAGTTTAAGTAATTAAATAATTTTATTAAATTATCTTTAAATTTATATCTTCAATTACTTTAAATAAAAAATTTGTTCATTATTCCAAGTACAAAATGTTAGAGATTTTATTAATATTTTTATTCTGGATAAAGTTTTTCAATTGGTAAAATATTGAGATTCAATTATATTATTATAATAAAAATTATAATATTATGTGGATTCTATAGTTGAAAAATTTTGATTCATGATAATGATGGTAATCTTTGTTAAAAAATATTATTTACAAATAAGTCTTTTAAACGATTTAGATAAGAGATATTAATATTATATTTTACATAAATTTTTAACATACATAATTTTTTAATCACCCGTGCGTCGCACGGACAATTACTAGTATATATATATATATATATATATATTTGGTGCTTAACGTATTATATTTATAATTATAACTACATAAATAATGCATCATTATTTTTTTTTGGGCGCTCTCCTTGTCACAACCCCTCCTTTCTTATCAAACTCTTGGGTCCTCAACTTGTTGGGTCACCACCCTCAGTTTGTATCATTCGAAAGTACTGTATAACATATAGCAGCACGCAACGTGAATGTAACCGTAATCAGGTCGCTATACACAGCGTCTATATATATGCAAATGCTTTTCTAATTGTGTTTAGTTGATATATTATAATCCATGCAGTTAAGCTTTGCAGGTTGTCAATTCTAATAAGAAGGAGGTCCTTGGGGAACGTAACCATTCAACAAGAAACGACTTCTACAACTGGTTCCAAATGGTTTTGTCCTTTTTCTGGTGTGGGAATGTGACTTATTAGCTACCATATATAATTTTAAAATTTATAGATTGTGCATTATATAGATTCTGAGATCTTAATCACTATGCATAGGTGTGTATATTTCAACTGCTAGTTAGTTAACTTTTAAAAAATATACAGTTGCTTTAATAAGTGATTTTGTATTTATAATCTCTGCCGGCAGAAGCTAATCCATAAAGTGTTACATTTGTTGTTTGAAATTAAAATACACATGTAATTTGGCTGGGAAATTAGTCATTTTCTTGATATTGTCAAAAAATTAAAGTCATTTTCTTGATGGATCTGTGTGCCTTGGCTTAGAGACCACAAAGCAAAGATCAGATTCCATTAACCTGGAATCATACAGGATTCTTTACTACAATTATTGGTTCTTTGTTCTTTCCTTCTTGATTGCTGATTCTTCCATTTTCTCTGGCAATTCACCTTGTTATGATTGAAACTGATCCAATACCTATTGTGGAAAGAACTTGTAGAATGGAGGAATTATGAGGGAAGAAAGGTCCAAGCGTTCACATTATTCTCATTCATCAGTGATTGTTTTCAGAATGATGCTGACGTCCAACAACTCCTGCATGGTAAGAATTGACTGAATGTACCATCCACAAAATTTGTGGACTTTTTTTTTTATTATCTAAACTGTATAAGTTGAAAATTAATTTTTTAATTAAGTGTAAGTTAAAATTTAACTTTTAGAATGGAGTAAAATAAATAATAAAATATAAGAAATTATATTTTTGAAGCGTGACTTATATTTAAATATTTTTATTTTTATTTTTAATAGTGAAATATGATTTACTTAATAATAATTTTTTTAATTATATTTAGATAAATAAGTCGTGTCTTTTATTCACAACTTTATTTTATAATTTTTTTAAATTAAATTTTAGGTAAGTGTGGATGGATCTACAATTTACTTTTTTTTATTATATTTGGGTAAATCGTGAATGGGAACCACAATTTACTTTTTTTTTAAAGTGAATTCATATTAGGTTTTATAATTTAATAATAAAACAAGTTTTTTTAAAGCTAATTAATTAACTTAAAAGGAAAATAATTTATAGGAAAAATAAAGTTAAAAATATTATACAATATATTTTATAAGTAAAAAAATAAATTTATTATTGATCACTTGATTCATTTTTATGCAGCGATTCGGTACCACAAAGAAGTTTTTTTCTTGTGCGTAGTGGTTGAACTCTTCATTATTGTTCAACTCTTTGTGTACGACCTCCTCTTATTCTTACTTTGCCACCTCTTGCTCTTGATCCTTGTTGTTGTGGCGCGGGATCCTTATCATTGCCACTATGTTCAGTGTCCTCACTATTGATATTTTGTGAAGGCATAGTAAGACAATAATATGAAATTTCCTAAGGCACAGTAGGTCGATAATCTAAAACCATTGTTGTGGTTGCGAATATTGAGAATGCAGTGCTTAAATGGACAATAAACAATGATGGTGGTGATTGAAAAAGTTAAGAAGTGGAAGGAACATGGTGGGATGATGATGAATGTTGATATGTCTCAAAGCCTTGGGAAACATACACATCTTCATGTGCTTGTGTTTGATATGTCTGTGGTTGTTCACCAACATCTGCCCTTTGAGGTGGTCGCACACGTTGTCTTTGTCTTCCAGGCTCTTGCTCAAGTACAATAAAATGTTGAGGAAGAGCAGCCTCCTCATGTACGGTTGAGAAGGTTGGTGGATGGATTTGTTGCAAGGCATTCAACATATCATTGCAGGCCCAATTAATGGTGTGTATAATTTGCAAGGGATTTTAGGCTGTGTTAGAAGAGGAGGTATAGCCTTAAATTACTTGCACAAAAGAATACTGAAAGAAAACTTCATTATGTTGTTAGTGATACTTGATGTTAACATAACAGTGCTATAACCACGATAAATAAATAATGAAAGAATGATCATATCACACCACCAGAATATACACCCTCACGAGAAATATACCATCGAGTGCGACGTAAGTACCACTGCATATTCTCTAAGTTGTCATGTAAATAATTAGTATATGCATTGGCTTGAATAAGTCGGTTATGATGCCCCCGCCCCACAAGTCAATCTACTGGCGATGATGATTGGGCCATTATACTTCCATTTTACCTCTCATATCAGTGTTGTGAAGGGTATTGAAATTGAATGGGTTTGCTAGAATGCATTGTTGCAATCCAAATTGTCGCATGACCCGATCTGCGAGGTGCCAAAACAAACCAATACATCAAGTGAACTTGAGATCCTGATGTATTTGGCATCAGAAATCCTTAAATCATTCGCAAATATATGTTCTCGCATGTTGTTCATTGACAACCTGAGTAGCAATAGGTAGAAGTTCAGTGAACATTTCTTCCAACCAAGTTAATTTGATGGCTTGTCCTTTGAAGTCCTCTAGTGGTGGCACCGCCCCTAATAATTGTTCACAAATAGTTGGCCAATTTTCTTTGGTAGCACTAGTCACAACTTCTCCATCAATAGGAAGTCCAAGCTAGACAACAACATCTTCTAGTGTCATTGTGCATTCTCCATATGGCAAATGGAAAGTGTGTGTCTCTGGCCTCCATATTTTGACCAATGTTGTAGTAAGACGATTATGGATGGGGACTTGGATAATATTTAAGGTAGTTCCAAAACCAGCTTCATTTATTAACTCCTCCACAGATTCATGTGGCAAATCTTCCCGAACATAATGATACCTGGATGGTAGCATGCGTTCCTCTCCATTCCAAACTTTAGTGGAAATATGTTGATCTTGAAGCTATAGTAAAGATCCATCAATTGGTCTTGGTCCGACATACTCCATTGGTGAGAGTAAAATTATGAAGAAACAAAATTGAAGAAGAAAAAAGTGAGCTTGGTGAAGAAATGAAATTTGAATAGATGTGTATATGAAATCACTCAGATTGAAGCCTTAATGACTTGTGCCATTGGACGCTTGGTATTTATATACCAAATTGTTAAAAAACAACAAAAGAAATCACAAATGAACTCACGATTTACGTCAAAATTAAAAAAACAAATGAAATATGCAAGTCATGGGTGTGGAGCATGACTTCCACAAAATAATTAAAAGAAAAACAATGCAAGTCGTTCCTGTGGAGCACGACTTGCATAAAATAAAATAAAAAAAACCAATGTAAATCGTGCCTGTGAAGCACGACTTGCACAAAATAACAAAAAGAATTTCCAATACAAGTCGTGCCTGTGGAGCATGACTTGCACAAAAAAAAACATACAAATAATTGGTTGGTTAAATGACTTCTCATGCACGAGTGTGTTTCTTTGTAGCTAGTGAACGATGTGTAGAGCAGTATGCAGGAGAATCTCCATTGCTGTATATGATGGCTTCTTTGTGTGATGATTTTTTCTACTCAACATATTCATTGGTTGGTTGAATGACTTCTTCATCTCATGTAATATGTGATGCCATCTTCTGCTTTGGTTGAATGCCTTCTTCATCTCCACATGTGAGGGAACCTACCTAAAGCTAATAATAATGGATCATTCACCCAAATAATTCACATCTGCAATGAAAGAAAGAGAATCATGCAAGAGAATCTTGCATTACAATGATATAAAAGAAATCTTGTAGAAACAAAAAATACCAACGTTGGATTATAGATGCATCAAGAAATCTTGTAATAGTAAGAGAATGAGTCACACGTGAAGAAAACTGAATGAAGGAATCCATCTATCATGTCAAAATAGTGATGAAAGAAAGCTAAATAAGGAAATCTAAATGAAAGACTTCATCTACCATGTCAAAACAGTGTTGCAAAAATGTCCAGGTATTTTCTCTAAGTAATTGCTCTACGTGTTCTCTTTTTTCAAATTATTTTTAGTATTACAAAATATATTCAACATTTGATTCTCTTATAACTAAGTGACCAAACAATCTTTCAATACAAAATGAATTTTAATTACATTATTTACCACAGAAAAGCACATAAATTTTTTGAAAAAATTGGTGAAAAATGATTTTTAATTAAATTAGTTAGCACCAAATTCTTTTCTTGTGATTTCTCAATAAATTTTTTAGCTTCTGTATAAGTATATTTAATTGGAAATATATATTTTAAAACTATAAATATGAAAAAAAATCTGCATAATTCAGCATTTGCTTAAAAAAATTACATAATGAAGATACATATTTAAGGTAATAAAGCTAACAATAAGGGAAGAGACTAACACTCTTTCTGCAAACTATAAAGCTTGAATTATACACTATAAAGCTAGAATTATACATTATTCATCCAATATTAGTCCGCAAATTGCTGTGAACTCTAACCAATATTGATTTGTCATTGTGGGCAATTACTTCGATTATGCCCTTCAGTTCTACAAACTCTACATTTCTTTATCTAACCGATCTCCCTTCTATCCATCTCATTGTGGATACGAAAAGTTTATGGCCTTCCTGATGAGTCTCTCCGTATGATAGGATTAGGAATGAAAACGAGACCTAAATAAGGAGGCCATAATTCTTCATTCCCAAGTGGATGGAACTCAACCTTATATACTTTGAAGATATGATCTAACCTATATATAGATGCAATAAACTGATTACAATCTAAACTCAAATGCGCACATGCTGCAATAGCATGAGAAGAGGGCAACCTCAACACTTAAAATTCTCCACAATCACACCTCCATTCACTTAATTTCACTGCACAAACCATTGCTTGTCGGCCAACCTGAGGGTTTACCATCTCTTGGACCTCAAATACACTTGTCTCCCTTATGAAATTGAGGACATAATGAGAGCTAGCTTGATGCCATTTTTCTTGCATCACTGTCATGAGCTCTTCACAATATAACTAACTCACCCTCATCATGTTCATTACTTTCTTCTCGTTTTCAATAAATAATGAACTCAGCCTATAAAATGTTTTTACTAAGGTAGTTATAGGCAGTGCTCATGCTCCCTTTAACACTGAATTTATGCACTCAACAAGATTGGTGGTCATATGGCCATAACGACTTCCTTCGTCATAAGCTTGAGTCCATTTCTTCTTTGGGATCTTATCCAACCACTCTGCAGCCCTTCGATTCTCTAATCGCAATACCAGAAGCTTTAAATCAAATCGTGGCTGACTTAACTCATATCCTAAAAAAAATGGTAAATTAAAATTAATGAATTAATACTTTTTAACAATATTATTTAAATATTATTATTACCCATATTGATCACTTGTTTCTAGACTTCAACATTTCTAAATACTTGGTTAAAATTGCTTCCAATGTGTCGAATGCAGTACACTAAATAGGCATTGGGATGAACCCATCCAACTCATTCACTTCGCAGTGTTGTTATAAGACCCTTGTCTCTATCTGAGATTATGCATATATCTGATTGTGGTGTCACATATCTGCAAAGATAATACAAGAACCACGCCTAAGCTTTTTTTATTTCCCTTTCAACAATGGCAAAGGCGATTAGAATGACAGTTTTGTCACCATCTTGTGCAAGAACAACTAGCAGTGTCCCACGATATTTGCTAGTTGAGAACGATCCATCCACTTGAACAATTAGTTTACAATATGCAAACCCTTGAATGACCAAAACAAATGATCAATAACCACGATATTGGGATCTTTTGTACCACCAACATAATTTAGCGAAGTGTGATATCTCACAATTGTATCAGGTACAAAGTGTTGGATAGCAACTATCCATTTGGGTAACTCATTGTATGATTCCTCCCAATCACCAAAAAGTTAGGCAAGTGCCATTTGTTTTTCCTTCCATGCCTTTTTGTACGTGACTATATAGTTGAAATGAGTTCATACATTTGTAATCAAGGCCTTTATTGTGATGCTAGGATCTGCATTCACTAATCCAACAACACATAAAGAAATTAGTGATGAGTGTAATCTATGGTGATCTTGAGAAATCAATGAAGATGTGCAAGTATATTCCCCTGCAATTATTTTAATCTCCCACTTGTCACGTCTTTTATTGAATGACACCCTAATTCTCCATTCATACTGGTTCCAAATTTCTTACACCTAGCGAAGTATCTGTCAGGTCTGGTCTCTTCAACCACATAACTGAATGAGTTATAAATGTGGTACGACTTAATTACATTAACTGTTACTTGTTTTGATTCAAATTGCATGCCAACCCACAAATCATAATTTACATTCACACTGATTCTTCTCCTAATTCCATAATCATCAGAAAATTTAGAAACATGCATTGCCTGCAAATTAATATTAGATAAAAGGATGATATGATAACATAAGTTATAGTGGCAGGTTCACCCACGCCTATCTCGACTACTCTGTTGCCATCACCACCTTCGTCATACTCCTCATCTTCACTAAAATCACTTACATTATCTCTTATAGCTGGAGTTAAATTGTTTGGATCATATAACGCTGCTAAATGAATATTTACCCTAATAGTAGGGTTAGCGATCATAGGGCATAAAGACCTATAAAGATCATTATAATCATAAATATCACCAACATCAGCAACAAATAAACTACGAGGAGGGTTATATGATAACATATGTCAATTTAAGTTAAAAAAAGAGGAAAACTTCATATCAATAAACATATAAAAGTTGTAATAATAAAAAATATAATTAATATTCTTAATAAATACATCTAGTAGAGAGAATTAAACGAGAATTAGTTAAGTTTGATACAAAGTATTAGTGATGGAGAGAACTTGAAAATTAGTTAAATATAAAGTAACAAATAGTTAAATTTGAAGCAACAACAGAAGAATATGTTGGAATTTATAGGCACAGACTTGTCAAGCCACGACTTATTATTAAATTAAAAAGTTTAACAAAAGTCATGGATGGTACCCACGACTTCATATGACATTTAAAAAAAATAGTAGTCGTGAATGACACCCACGACTTCATATGATTTTTTTTTTATAAAAAAAAAAGTAGATGTCGTGGATGGCACCCACGACTTCTATGAATTTTTTTTAAAAAAATGTAAGTCGTACTTCACAAGAACAATTTACCCAAAATATAATAAAAAAAAAGATGTAAGTAAGTCATGCTTCCTAGTTACGACTTATTATACATCACAAGCACGAGTAACTATACATTACTGTTTAACTTGTGCCATTTTAAAAATTAAATTTTGACCTACTCCTATATGGTAAATTCATTTTCAAAATACACCATTTTTAATATAAAAAAAAAGTCAGATTTGTTGTTTAAGAGGATGATTAAGGTCCCTGAAACTTGATTGTGTAATGTGTTGATGGCTGATCTCACTTTATCTAGTTTATCTGGTTTCTCTAATCAAATGTTTTCTTGGCTAATAAGTAAATTGGAATTTTAATATGGGACCCAATGGTTTCTCTAATCAAATGATATGTTCCAGTGAATGGTAGAGAAGACTAATAAGTAAATTGAAAATGTTTAATATGCTCTTAAAATGTTTTTGAGCATAGATGTTTTATGCTTCTTTTTTATTGATTTGCAAGAATTTTATATTTATGTGTCGGGATCTCGAGCTAAGGCCGAGTGGTTAGTGATCGACTATCACCACTTATAATTTGTTTAATAATTTGTAGTGTCAAAATTAATAATTTATTTTTTAACAAATAAATATAAAAAAATCAAAAAATAAATAATAGAAATACTTTTGATAAATATTTAAAATGAGTCAAAAAAACAATAAAAATGACTCATCTTTTTTATTCTCAATTATAAGTTTAAATATTTTTAAAATCAATAACTTTTAAGTATAAAACTTTCATGCTCAAAAATATTTTAAGATGTTAAACGTCTCCGAGTAAATTATATTGGTTGCTTACCATTGGTGATATGCTAATTGTAAACTCAACAATGTTCAATTGTTTGAACTTGATCGCAAGCAAAACATTAGGTGTAGAAAACAGGTTGCTTTACATGCATGGTTTGCACTAATGAGTGGTAGGTGCATTCCAGCTAATAGCCAGAATAAAGCAGAACAAACAAGTTTACAAGATCGAGAAGCTACCACTCAAAAGTCTGTACTCTCTATGATTAAACGACTTTCTCGCTTTGTCTATTCAGCAATGCATTTTCTTATCCAGAACTTTTACTGCAAAATGATAACTATTATGAACAGGAAAATTTTAATAGGTACATGGATGAATTATTAAATTTTAGTCATTAATTTATTATTAAAATAAATTAATAATTTAGATTAAAAAATTAAATTTTTATAAATTTTAATTAATATTATTTAAATTTATATAAAAATTAAATTAAATTATTTTTATTATAAATAATTATAAATATAAAATTATTTATAAATTTTAATTTTAATAATTTTTATATATACATCTAAATATATATATAAATATTATCAAATAAAATTTATTAATAAATTCAAACTTATTAATTACATATTAGCATCTTCCTCGTGAACAATGTCTAAGCAATTCTGATTTAATTCCAGTCATCATAGTTATGGATGCACAAAATATCTTTACAGTTACAATCATGCACAATTCTCGATGGATGGTATCATGGTAGGATACTATCTGAAGTCTGGACTGTAACTAGCAGTCTTCTAAAGAGGAAGCCAATACTTCTTTAGATTAGACTTCAGAGAACCTGGGAAATTGATTGATTCATCCACTTTAAATATATGTTTGAAAATGATTATAACTTGAAAAATATTTTTTAAATTTTTTTATTATGAATTATTTTTAATATAAAATAAATTAATTTAAATACACATTAAATCTGTATGGATTATTGTGTGATATATCAATTTATTTTGTTTTTAGAAAAGCTACTTTTCAAAATGTTCAAAAAAGAGTTGTTGCTTGAAAAGCTTCTTTTTAGTGCAAAATCAGTGTGTTGTTGGTAGAAAATGCATACTTAATTAGCCTTGTCTTAACTTTTCCTTGTTATTTCTCCTTTACCTAGTTTAAATAGATGAAAGGGACGTAGCCCCATTTCTACACTCCTGACCTGACCCCAAGTTGTGAAAAAGCAAAAGAATCCCTGCGTTTTGATTTCTCTTTGATTGGACCGCACGCTTAAATTTCTCCGTCCAACGATAAAGGGTAGAATATATGGGTGAAATTTTTGCGTAGAATTACTGCCTAGTTATTCTACATAATTTATATTGATCAAGTGTAGATGCCAACTCATCTTAAAAAAAAAATTGTAGATGCAAACTGAATAAAAAAAAGCATTGTGTCAATTATTTTGAGACATAGTTATTCTATATAATTTATATAGACCAAGTGTAGATGCCAACTGAATAAAAAAACAGCAAAGTGTCAATTATTGTGAGATATAGATAAATTTTGTCCATGTCTCGGTCTTATGTAACCCTTTCTTTTTTGTTGCAAAATCAAGCCACTTGAAATGGTATTCTCTCTCACTGATTTAGTTTAGCTAAATTGTGTAAGTAAATGAGAAATTTTCAGCCAAAGGACGTTTAAGAAGGAGAAATATGACATGTGAAGTATATCTAGGATTAAGGTATTCGATTGCCTACCTAGTACCTCCTTGTTCAGACTCCCATGAGAAATCATTAAATCCTCCACATCTATGTATTAGTGTCGTTTAAGATAGATCATCCAGCTCCAAATCAATGGCTTGAACACTATGTATAAATCTAATATTTATTACATTCTCAACAATTTGAAACTATGTATAAATCTAATATTTATTACATTCTTAACAATTTGAAACTTGTTAGTAAAACTGAAGACCTAGTAAAAATTTGTTCCACATGCAAAGGAAGTCTTAAAAAAAAAGGAAAAAAGAAAAAGGAGTTCACAGTTGCCAACCAATTAGCCTCTACTGTTTAATATTAGAGTATTGGTGATAATGTAAATATTAAGCCACTTATCCTTACCTATCCAAATGTTTGCACCACCTATATTATATATATATAAAGAAAAGTAGAGTGGCCAAAAAAGAAAGAAATTAGAATTAACTTGTTCTTTATTGAAAAAAGGGGCCGCAAAATACCTTTTCTTGATGCCTTAAACACTCCCAATAGATTATTGCTCCAATTTAGCAAATCTTTTCTTAATTATTTTTTATAATTTGGCATATATTTATTTGTCGTTTTGAGGACAGTGCTGTCACATGTACTAATTTTCTTTTTTTGTATATTCAGAATTTAACACAATTTATCTATTTCTCACATTAATATATGATATATCATTTTACTTTAAAATATAATATACTTTAATATCAACCAACATTCACGTTAATATACAATATTTATACAAGAAATCGAATTTAGTGGTACAAACAAGTAATTTCCTTATATGACCCATTACCATTACTATCTCAGCATTAAGAGAATCTTTGCCCATCTACGCAGATTCAACAGTTCCAACTTCCAAATCAATAATAAATACCTTGCATCCCTGCATCTTTGAAGCAAAAACAAGAAAAAGCCAAATATTCAAATTGGCCAAAACTCTACTGGAGAGATAGCACGGTGACAAGATGAAGATGCCTATTTTCAAGTTTCTTCAGATTGTTTTGCTGCTGATTTTCTGTGGCAGATACACCATAGCAGAAAAGAAAACACAGCAGGCAAAAGGGACATACATAATTCATATGGACAAGTCCACCATGCCAGCAAGTTTCAACGATCACCTTCACTGGTATGACTCATCACTAAAATCAGTGTCAGATTCTGCAGAGATGCTCTACACCTACAAACATGTAGCTCACGGCTTCTCCACAAGGCTAACTGTCCAAGAAGCAGATACACTTGCAAAACAACCTGGAATTCTCTCTGTTATCCCTGAAGTTAGATATGAGCTTCACACAACTCGAACACCAGAGTTCCTCGGATTAGATAAAACCAGCACTTTTTTACCTGCCTCTGATAAACAGAGCCAGGTAATCATTGGAGTACTGGACACTGGTATATGGCCTGAGCTAAAAGGCTTGGATGACACAGGACTTGGGCCAATACCAAGTAGCTGGAAAGGTGAGTGTGAAACTGGCAACAACATGAACTCATCAAACTGTAACAGGAAACTTATTGGTGCAAGGTTTTTCTCCAAAGGCTATGAAGCAGCTCTTGGACCCATTGATGAGAAGACAGAATCAAAGTCACCAAGAGATGATGATGGCCATGGAAGTCATACCTTAACTACAGCAGCAGGGTCTGCAGTTGCAGGAGCTAGCCTCTTTGGTTTAGCTTCTGGGACAGCAAGAGGGATGGCCACACAAGCTCGTGTGGCAGCTTACAAGGTGTGTTGGCTTGGTGGATGCTTTAGCTCAGACATAGCTGCTGGAATTGACAAGGCCATAGAAGATGGTGTCAACATCCTTTCCATGTCTATTGGGGGAAGCTTAACGGAGTACTATAGAGATATCATTGCAATTGGAACTTTCACAGCCACATCCCATGGAATTCTAGTTTCCACTTCAGCAGGAAATGGTGGGCCTAGTCCTGCAAGCTTGTCTAATGTAGCACCATGGATAACCACTGTGGGAGCTGGAACTATAGACCGTGACTTCCCTGCCTATATCAGCCTTGGAAACGGGAAGACATACACTGGAGCATCTCTTTACAGTGGCAAATCTTTATCTGATTCTCCACTGCCACTTGTTTATGCTGGTAATGTAAGCAATTCATCCGTGGGGTATCTTTGCATCTCGGATACTTTGATTCCCTCAAAAGTTTCAGGCAAAATCGTGATATGCGAAAGAGGAGGAACTCCAAGGGTGGAAAAGGGTCTGGTGGTCAAGAATGCTGGAGGAATTGGGATGATTTTAGCTAACAATGAAGAGTTTGGGGAAGAGCTAGTTGCTGACCCCCACCTTCTCCCTGCTGCATGTTTAGGCCAAAAATCCAGTGATGCCTTAAAGAACTATGTTTTCTCTAATCCAAATCCCACAGCTAAAATTTCCTTTGCAGGCACAGAGTTACGGGTTCAACCATCCCCCGTGGTGGCAGCTTTCAGCTCAAGAGGACCAAATGTTCTTACTCCAGAGATACTCAAACCAGACCTAATAGCTCCTGGAGTCAACATCCTAGCTGGGTGGACTGGGGTAGTTGGACCAACTGGTTTGACCGCTGATACCAGGCATGTGAGCTTCAACATCATTTCTGGCACATCCATGTCATGCCCCCATGTGAGTGGTTTAGCTGCCATCCTTAAAGCAGCTCACCCTGAATGGAGCCCTGCTGCTATAAGGTCTGCCCTCATGACAACAGCATACACAACATACAAAAATGGGGAAACCATACAAGATATTGCCACTGAGCATCCAGCTACACCGTTTGATTTTGGTGCTGGACATGTGGATCCAGTGGCTGCTCTTGATCCTGGTCTTGTGTATGATGCAAACGTGGATGACTACTTGAGCTTCTTCTGTGCCTTGAACTACACTTCACTTAAAATCAAGCTTGTTGCAAGAAGAGACTTTACCTGTGACACAAAGAAGAAGTACAGAGTGGCAGATTTCAACTACCCATCTTTTGCAGTTCCTTTGGAAACAGCTTCAGGCATAGGGGGTGGCTCTAATGCACCAAGCACTGTCCAATATAGTAGGATTCTAACAAATGTGGGCACTCCAGCAACATATAAAGCTTCAGTGTCATCCCAGTCTCCCTCAGTGAAGATTGTGGTTGAACCACAAACACTTAGTTTCACAGAACTGTATGAGAAGAAGAGCTACACTGTGACATTCACCTCTACTTCATTGCCTTCTGGCACAAACAGCTTTGCTCATCTGGAATGGTCGGATGGGAAGCATAGGGTTGTTAGTCCAATTGCATTCAGCTGGACATGACTATGATATTTTAAAGGACCTAACTAGTGGACTCAGAAAGACCAGCAAACATGGCCTAGTGAAAGGTCTCACATAATGGCATATAAATACCACTATTGTAATGCTCTGTTGTTGGTCCAGCAAGGAGGCCTAACAGAGCCTGTTATTATGTATCTCTTTGCTGTTCCTATTGAGCTCCAGAAAGTTCGGGGGAACACTTAGTAAGGAATAACTGTACATAAAAACAAGGTGATGGCACATCTGTATAATAATGCCTTTGAATTGTTTATCATATCTTCCCAGTTTTGGGCTTTAGTCTTTACTTGTTCTTGGTGCCTCCCGTGACAGGAGAAATTTTCATATCATTGCTAGATCACAATATCTCATGCATCTAAATCGCATATTGCCGACACATTTAACGCTTTTTCTTGTTAAATTACTCTTTAGTACAGGTAGTCTCTTATGCTATACATCTTTCATTCATTAAAAAGAAAAGAAACAAATACAAAACAAAACAAAACAAAAGACTAAAAAAAAAACACTAAGCATGCAGCATTCTTATAGACATTCATCAAATCAAGAACGTTCTATGACTTCTATCCAATGTGTTACCTGATTAACTAGTATGTTAATGGCTAATTGGAATGGTTATAATTAATTGTAATTTGTAATACAGTTAGATCATAGTTCAGTTAAGTTACTTGATGGGGTAAGTTTGTTGGCTAGTTAGAAGGCAGTTATCTATTTTAGGGAAGTTAGTTCAGCTAGCTTCCATATATGAGTTGTATATAAGAATTTGATCATGATCAATTAAGGCATCGGTTTCATTTTCACACACATCATTCCCTCAGTTTATCTGATATGGTATCAGATCTGATACAATGCTTGCCTAGAAAGTTTAATGTCAGGATCAATATTATAGGTTAATAAATCCTCAGTTAAATCCTCAGGGCCTGTCTTTATATCTGAATCCTCAGTGGAGGTCCTTACCATATGAGTACACTTACAATTTGATTTTTTTTTTTTTTTGGGGTTTTTCTAACCAGTTATAATTGGAAACACCTCCAGTAACATTTGCATAATTGAATTTCAGAGAATTATGACATATTTGCATATGAAACAACTTCTTACTCACAGAGAGTATTTACTATAGCAACATTTGCACGCGCCATGGGGATGGGGGTTGAAAGAAAAACTGATGTTCACAATCCTTTCACATATTTTTTCACACAAATCACCAAACGCAGCAAATTTAACATGATTAGATTGATTTGAAAAATTAGGGGTAAAGGAGCAGGGAAGGAAAGAGTTAATATCAGTACTGACTGGATTGATAATTGATTGTTTCTGGTTCAAATCTGCATTATTGAAACTCAAAACTTCCAATAGAAAAGCTTAACAAAGGAAGAAAGATGAATTTGTTTCGACTCTTTTGAGAGCGTTTCCATCTTTAATTAGAAAGCAAACACATGAGAAGTTATCACTTTTAATGCGAAAATCTAACCACATATGGGAATCTAAACATCACTCAAAGTCCTCTATAGACTGACCTGCTAATATCTGTTTTACACCTTCCCTAACTTGTTCTCCTAAACAATTCTTACCAGGCAATGTAATTAATTTTGTGGAATACCCCTAATTCTCAAGTGCAAGAGATACCAAATGGCTGTAAACAAAAAGAAAAATGCACTACCTCCACAAAGGCCATTGAATTAAAGAATGAGTAGATTCCACTAGGATTCAACAGGACAAGAAGATGTCAATGGAACTCTCAGGTGTTCGTATTAATCCCCATAGTTGTCGAAGAAAACTCCTAAACAAAATACCATGTAAATCTACCATATCAAGAGTTATTATCAGGCATAATGCCGATACAATTCACCAGGCATCATAATTAAACAAATAACTTAAAAATAAAGAAACAACTTTCTTATGTTTTTTACAGAAGTAAAACTTGTACTCTTAGGAAATATTAGCCAGTTACAAGGCTAGTAGACAGTAGTCTTGACAAAATATTAGCCAGTGGACGACTCAACATAAAACAGAAAGACAATACAATTAACTGCAATGAATATTGCAATTAAAAATTGATGTTTATGCAAATAAGAATCAGCAGTTATCCTCATATGTTTCAAGTTGAGGCAGAACATCTTGCTGACAGCCAAAAATTATCTTTACTTATTCCTTCTGCACCCAACCTGTGTCACAGGTGCATACAGCTGAATGGCTGACTACCTCCAGAACAAACAGCTTTAGCATAAGCCTCCTTCAATGGCTTTTCCCACGCCATCATGCCTGCTTTTCTGTCAGTGTCCATAAGTTTATCTGACTAAAACTTACCCTATCTTACTTATAATCGTGACTGGAATTGGCGTTTTTATTTGCTTTCCTTGCAATTGTACCCAGGACCAATTCAGGTTGAATATCCTGATTAAGTTAAAGATGTAGTGATAGTACAGAGATCAGAACCCAATACTCAGGATATAGTTAGTACTTCAACAATGATATTCTGATCATAGATCGTATATACACTTCTTTTCACACTTTTTTAATATCATTTATTATATTTATTTTTTTTATAATTTTCTCTCACTTAATCATATCTACTCATTTTAAGTGTAAAAAATAGTGTTAAATAAAAAATGAGGTAAAACCAAAATCAGAGTCCATATGAACCCCCGCTCCCCCCAAAAAAATTAAGAGCCCTTAAGTTTAACTGACCAAAACTTATTCTTCTTCAATATTTTCGTGTTTGTCACAAATTTTAGACTACTGATTTTTGTGGTCTTTGAACAATTTGAGTCATGTAATTAAAAATAAAAGAATTTATTTAAACTTTAAACAATTTTCATATGAATCTAATTAAAGTCAAATGCATATAAGCGACATACAAAATATGATGTGCAGGTTCTTTTTTTTATCGTTTAATATGACTGTTCTCTTTTATTTTCCTCAAGCTCGCCAAGCTTTTTTTATCATATATGGAAAAAATGACCAATCATAGAAGCAAGCTTTAACAACTTAAATTCAAATTAAAATAACAAAATAAGTTATGATGCCAAATTGTTGAAATCACAAATTGCAAATGCCTAGAGGCAGTTGGCAATGGCATGAACGCATGGTACTATTTTAGCTTTCACTGTAGTTTATGAGAATGAAATAATCAATTTGTGATTTTGTATCACAACCCTATGAATTATTATTAATCAATCTAATTTATATTAATTTAATTTAAAATAATTCTTATATAATAACTAAAAATACTATGATTGAAATCAAATATAAGAATTTATAAATCTGGTCATTTTCATCACCTGCTCAAAACCGAACCACTTGGTTGTTTTTTAGTAATAGAAAGTACAAAGCGAAGCAGGATGAGTTGAGTACTTTGTTGACCACTAACATTGGCAGCATTTCAGATATTACGCGTTCGGCTCCTTTTCCATATCCATATATGAGTATAATAGATAGAGTTCTATTATTTGATAATGAGACGACACCTAAGTATATACACAATCTATTGAGATTCATTTTGATCAACTTTTATTGCATTTATAATTCCATTTTGTTCGGTTTGAGATAGTATATTATTTCACAACCCTTAAGTTGTCCTATAAATCCTATGATTAATAGTGTTATAACTTTTTTATTAGAATTTCTTCTTCTTTTAAAGGTTGTTGTAGCCATTATTATTTGTTGGATGATGTCTAAAATTTGTTACTCACTTGTCCTATTTATATTCTACTCTACTATTAATTCTTTTGAATATGAATTTTTTTTACATGATATGATCTTTTTTCATATTGAACATCTAGATATGTTGGTCTCAAAAAGTAATTTTTGATTTTTAGGAGAGAGATTGATCCTCTTCTTAACTTATTAATACTTAACAATCCGTTTTCTAACTCTTCAATTTTTGACAAAGTTTGGATTTTAGGTTCAGATGTGGATATTGATCCTAGAGCCCTTTTTTGTAATTTCTTTTTTATCTCCTCTATAGAGTTCTCAGATTTTTACCCTAAATTTATTTATTTTTCAAGTTAGATTATGGAACATTTATGATTTTATATATTGGTCTTTTTGGATCTAAGTTTTTATTAATGTTTTGTGGTTTTCGACATTATTGTACTAAAGAAATCTCTTTTGAACGGTGGAGGACAAAATGGTTTGCACGAACGGTGGAGGACAAAATGGTTTGCACGTTGTCCTCAAAGATGCTTGTTGACATATGATGGAATCTCATTTTGATTTGTAGGGACACAATGTGCTGCACATGGTCCTTAGAGAGTCCTTCATATGTCTGAGAGGTCTACTCCATAGCAATCATCTTCGTTTAGAAGATAATTATTATCACTTTCTTCACTTGGTGGGGAGTGTGTGGATCCAAATGTGGACATATTAGTTTTGAGCTTTAGGAGAATGTCATGTTCAGATGATGAACTTGCTAATTCTTGAATTAGCTTCTATTTGAGTTCTTCAAATTTGGAAGCCATTTTGTGGTTTTTTCTTAACAATGTGGGATTTGAGTTTAGGAGAATGTCATGTTCAGATGATGAACTTGCTAATTCTTGAATTAGCTTCTATTTGAGTTCTTCAAATTTGGAAGCCATTTTGTGGTTTTTTCTTAACAATGTGAGATTTGAGTAACGCCACTTATTGATAGCACTAAGGTTGATCAGGTTAAGGATAAAACTAGGCCACCATTTGACACTGAATTCTCTGGCAATCCAGGTCAAATGTTGAACTTGAAACTTTTGATGAAAATTATAATCCTAAGTGTTGATCCATGCTATGTCGAATTGAGCATAAAAATGAAGCAATTTTGATCCTTCTAAAAAATTTGTCCTCTTTCTAGAAAATTTGTCCTTTCTCTAAACAGATTATAGGATTCCTTTACTGGTTGAGGAAGTATATTAATACATGGTCCTGCAACACAAAGCCAATATGCTAACTATGATGGAAAAACCTTTAAACCTTTTTGAAATCAAAAGAACTAGGAGTATGAACAAGGTCTGATATACATGAACTTATACCACGCTTGTTAATAGTCCTAATAAGTATAAGTCTGAGTGTCGTACTTTATTGACTTGAGTCCATTCTCTAGGGCTGAGAATCTTAAGAATTTTGACCTTAAGGGTTCTCTGGACTATAGTGATGCTCGAGTTCTATGGATTTGGTATCAAGAATGATTAATTCAAAAAAGGTTCTATCTTTTTTTAGAGAGTCATGAGGAACAAAATGACAATTTAGGGGTAAAACATGTTGAACAATTTCTCTGGGAGTTGCCTTTGGGAAGAAACACCCAGGTTCTATGGTGAACAAAGGTTCCATAATATTTTTCCTTAGATATCTGCATTCTTCTGTGGTTGGGCTGTTGGCCAATAAAGGAGATAATTGTTTTGTTTTTCAAACTAGGTTTGGAGGGGTACTTACCAAAGTTTGTTGATAAGTAAGGGCTTTGAATCTATTTTGATCAAGTGTTTGGGAAGATGATGATCTTATTTGTTGAACTAGAGTGGGAGAAAAAAGGGCCAAGATAGATGATCTTGCTTGGGTTGATCACCCGCTCTTTTGGGTAGATGACCCAGTGTTGATCTTTGTGTTGAACTTTGAATAATTATCTAAGGTATAATTTTAGTACCCTTTGATTTTGATTGAGAATATGTTGATCTTGATGAGGATCTAGGATTCATCTTTTTCCTACAAAAACTTTTTAGTTAGAAAATTAGGAAGATGATTATCCTTTCCCTCAATATGTTGAACAAAAAATTCAAAGCAAGACAACAAAGATTGTCATCTAGAAAATGTTTAGTTGGAAACCAAATTCTTTACGTCCTTTTGACTAACACTTGGCAGTGCTTTATAATAAGTTTTTAATAAAAACTTTTTGTTGAACAAACCATCTTGAAATGTTGTGATACATAGCACTATAAATAAAATTTCTTTTTTAACAATACTATACTTTTGTTGAGTTGATTGTCATATTCCAGAAAAATATCTTACCACTTGCTCTTTGGAAGATTCAAGAAAAATCTGTTTAAGCACTCCCCTTTACCCTAAATCAGAGGCATCTATTTCTACTACTAAGGAGATATCTGGATCAGTGAGTCCTAAACAAGAAATGGTTTTGACCACTTTCTTAATTTGTTTAACTGCAGCAGTCATTGTAGAATCCAATGTTGGAGGATCATTTCACAATCTTTTGAGTAAGGGTGAACATATTATCCTAATGTTAGGAATAAGATCTACTACATAATTAACACATCCTAAGAATCTTTGAAGTTGCTTCTTATCCTTAATTTCATTTGGAAACTTATATGCAAATTCTATTGACCTATCTATGGGAACAATTGTCTCTTGATGAATTTCAAATCCTAAAAATCAGGTTTTGGTTTGGAACAATTTCATTTTCTTAGCTAAGATTACTAATCCATTTTCTTCTATAATATTAAAAAATTATCCTAAATGATCAAAGTGTTGATCGATTGAGTTAGAGAAGATCAGTACAACGTTTAGATATACTATGGTGAATTTTGTATAAGGGTTCAAGATGCTATGCATTATATTTTGAAATTCACTTGGAGCATTCTTTAATCCTTGAGGCATTACGTTCCATTCGTAATGACCAAAGAGTACTTCAAATGTAGTTTTGTACCTATCATCTTCTGCTACCTCTATCTGATAGTAACTAAATTTCATATCAAAATTTGAAAATATAGTAGCATTATGAACTCTATTGACCAAGTCTTTTTTATTATGGATCAGATATCTTATCTACCTTAAGACCTTTTTTGAAAGCTTATAGTTAATTACTAATCTTGGAGCACCCTTTTCTATTTCTGAAGCATTCATAGCATAGAATTCTGCACAACTCCATGGAGATTTGCTTGGTGTTATTAATTTCTTATCGAGATGCTCTTGGTTTTTTTTTTTACAAAATTATAAATATTATTGATTCATTTGAATTGGCCTTGCTTTTGTTAGTATATTAATTTCTTTAAATTTTTCTCTATAGGGTAGAGTTACTAAACATCTTTTCCTATCTTTAAAAGAATTTGGATATTCACAACAAACCTCACTTATGAACTTTTGTTGTAAATTTTTTATTTTTTCTTGAACCTGTGGCTTCTTAATATGATTTTCTGTTCTTTTATACTGGACTTCTTTGCTTAGCATGTTGTTCTGTTTTTTTTCTTTCTTTGAATTAGATTTATTTTTGAAATCATAGATTCTTGAACAAGATTCAATTCTTTAATTTGAGGAGCTTTTAGGAATTCAAAACAAATTTCTTTCCCTAAGGCTTTAGTTACTAACCTTTTTTCTGTTATAGAGAAAGGATATAGTAATGATAAAAAAGGGAGTTCCTAGAATTACTTGTTCAGATATATTTCTTACCAGTAAAAAGGATGTTTTATAACAAACCTTTTCTTTTCAAATCATAGCATTATTTAATTTTTAATTAATAAACAATTTTGATCCACTTGCACTACTTAACGATTCTTTGGTCTTTTCATAATACTTGGTGGGTATTAATCCTTCTTGAACACAATTCATATCTGCTCTTGAATTTGTTAGTGCTATAAGATTGAATATTTCATTTTGAACTATTAATTATATTGGACAATGCTACTTATGAACAAGTACTTGACTTAACAGATTAATATATGAGTCATCTTTAGATTCTTATTTTGATGAACTTGCTAATTGTCCTTGCATGATTATCTGTCCTTGCAAATTTAACATTTTGAACTCAATTTCAATGTCTTTATGTCTTAATTGATTAATTTATTCTTTATGAGATTTTTTAAACCTATCTAATACTTCTTTCATATCTAGTTTTTGTATATCTTCTTTTTACTTATCCTCATTTTCTAAAAATTCTTTTATTTGTTGGATAAAATCCTGCTTAATCAGAGACTATTCCATTTTCTCAACTATAGCTATTAATGATGAAGCTTGATCTTTTGTAATTACATTAACTGTCTTGACAAATTTTGAACAATCACATAATTCTAGTCCTAATCCTATAGAAACTTATTAATGTTACTTGATTTATGAACTCTTCTTATTGTGAACTATTCTTCTTCTTCTGATGATTCAGATTCATTTATTAGTATGTGAATTATAATTTTCTTTAATTCTTCATCTATATTTAAACTATTGATCTTTTGCTTAACTTTGCAATCCTTCTTGTAGTGTCCTACTCTTCCACATTTATAATATACTATATTTTGTTTTGACCTGGAAGACTGATGTTTTGACTCTTTTGATAGGCTAAACTGACTTGTGGATTCTTGTCTTTGAGGTTTTTTATAATACTTCCTTGATCTTTTGGAAGCATACTATTCTATCTTTTGTTTTCTTCTACTAGGGGCTTTGACTCCTTATATTCCTCATTCTTGACAAAATAATCCTAATTATTTTCTTACATTTCTTGACTCAAATTTGATCTTACGTTGAAGCTTTAGGTCTAAACAAATTTGAAGACTTATTTATATTATGTAGTTTGATATTTGTCCAAAGATAAGTTAGTTGTTTGGGATACTCCCATCATTTTGCCTTTCTATGTTGATCTTAACTTTTTCTACAAATAATTTCAATAGTCCAACGATAAATCACTCTTTCTAGTAGTCTGCAGGGGCATCACTCCTTAAGTAAAGTTTTGACAAGAACATGTCTCTGTACCATCTATAGTCAGACATAGAAGGACAACATAAGTTAAAAATTTGATTGGCTATTCTTTGCTAGAACTTCAAGGGTTCTCCTATGAAGTGTTTTGTTATAGTATATTAAAGTGTTGTTACAACATCTTCTAGTGCGGATCCATTTTGATCAGCTTTTATTGCATTCATAATTCCACTTTGTTCGACTTGAAATATACATTATAATAATTGGTGCATTGGTCAGTTGGGGTGTTGTTGGAGAAGGCATTTCAGTGGTCCCACACATAAGGTTAATGGTAATGGTTCTGGTAAGTAGATTGCTCAACTATGTCTAGGATACTCAGAACTTCATGCGAGCTCTCCCGTCAGAGTAAGGCTCCTAGTTTAGCTTCAACACAATTTCAATCTGCAACATCAAACTTAGAAGAAGTAGATCAAGATCAGGTTCAAAATAATGAGGTAACCATATCAAATATAAAAAAATCATTCCAAAATTGCTCAATACCTCCTGTTCAACTTAAGGAGATCTATAGATCTAGTACTTTCTCATTTAGACCTAAAGAATTTGTTCAAACCTTTGAAGTTACTTATAATCTAAAGAAACCCTGTGAGTCAATAAAATTGCTCTCGTATGACCTAATAGACCATTATACAAGAAATGAATATACATTTATGCACCTAGGATTAATCCAGGTAGTAGCAAAAGGTCATCACAGTTTAAAGATTAATAATCCCCATCTTAGTCTTGTTAAGGGATAAAAGATTAAAAAAAGTTAAATAACTCAATAATTACTATACTAGAATCTAACTTGCATGATGATCCAATATTCTTTAATTGTTACCCAAATTATACAATGGAGCTTAGCAGTTTTATGACTGAGAAAGCCTTAGAACTAAGGCTGTGTTTAGTACATCGTATAAGGAAGACCTGATAGTATAAGTTAATACTATCAGGTCTTATCATATGTTTGTTATACTAACCTGATAGTATAGTCAAATCAAGTCAACATTTTTTATCCTATTATTACCTGATAATGTTATCCTCTCTCCCACCTGTAACACCTTCCTTAGGGCATCACATTTCTGACTCCCGACTCATAATCTGAAAAGAAGTTCACACAAAGTTTGAGTTATAAAAGATGAGTTTCAAAATTTCTTCTTTACTGAAACGTAAATTTACTAAAAATATTAGTTAATATTGAAAATCATATTTCAGCCATTCATTATGCAACATTGACACCAATTAATATCACAATTTAAAGAGAAATATAAAATTAACAGACTTATTTTTTTTTAATAGTAGTAAACCCCATGACGGGTCTTACTTAATAGCACGGTACAACATTAACGAGAAACTTTAACATACTTATTCCTTTTTTCTGTCCATCTTGATGCATCAGACATCTGTTCCTTTATCAATACTGCACACCTTCAAGTCCTGAATGTCCATTCCTTATTTTTGTCACCAATCTCAGAGTATCCATCGCCCGTTATGTCTAAGACAACTCGATCCTTCTATTATTTAATTTTAACAATACAGACAAAGCAAAACAATATAACAAAGAGGTGAGATCACCTACACCAATATCAATATGGCGACAGTAGATAACACAAACAAAGACAATATCATACGATAGATCATACCATAATCATGTTATCGGCATTAATCAACTATCATCATTTAATCATTTATCAGTTCAATCATCATCCAAGTACTCAAAACAATTATCATAACCAATAACCAATATTCCTTAATTAATATATCACACGATATAAATGCTCGATTTATGCATATGCACAAAGACTCAGTTTATCAAAAACAACTCCATGGAGGTTTTCACAATTTCGAGAAGAATGCTCTGGTTAATTGTCAGCCTTAACCCAAAGACAATCTCCCAGTCGTTGAAAAGAATCGTGTTCTTGTCGGGTATCGTCAATGCGTTGCAACGGACTGCATCGCCAAGTGGCACAGGGTACTCGCCAACTGTCCACTTTATCGATCATTGCGCTTCGACGCCCCAAGATCCATCATAGACCTCACTATCAATTCTCATTCCCTCTTCAACCACAAGGGCCATAATAGCTATTAGCTATATTTTATACAATACGCACGAATATATTAGTGCAAGTCTAACCCCAAAGGGCCAAATCTTTTCAATTTCATTTGTTCAATGTAATCATATGCTTCAATGCATATTTTTTCAATGCACGTATAATGCACCAAATCCAATCACAGACATATCTTTCTAATGCATGTATAATGCACCAAATGCCAATCACAGGCAAAACATGTCATTTTCTCACACAAAGATCCATATAATTGGTTCTACAAAAGATATTTATCTTTGTATTTTCAACAGGAAAATCATATTATCACATTTTCATAGTTATAAAATTCTTTCGTCGTGTTTTCACAAAATTGTGCAACATTTTCATTTTGTTTTCACAATTCCAAAACGTTTACATTCGTTTTCACAATCATCAGTAACTCTTCATTGCACCTTTAAATCACGTATTAAATTTTTTAACATTTTTCTCAATCGCATAAAAATATCGTTTCTCAAATCGCGTAATGATTTTTCATCATTTTCAAAATTGCGTAACTTAAAAATCATTCTTTTAAGTTGCGTAAATCATTTTCCATCATTCTTAAAATATTTAAAACACTTTCCAAATCACATAATGATTTTTTGTCATTTTCACAATCACGTAAAAATATTCTCTCATTATTTAATCACGTAGTGATTTTTCAACAGTAGTTCAAATTACGTAAAATATTTAAACGTAATTCAAATCACTTAAAAATATTTCAACGCATCTCCAATCGCGTAGTAATATTTTATCATATTTCAAATCGCATAAAAATATTTTACTGTATTTCCAAACACTTGAAAATATTTTACTATATTTCAAATCACGTACTTTAAAAATTACATTTTTAAGATACGTAAATAATTGTTTTTCACCACAATTTCATTACGAGAAAATATTTATCATTTCTTCAAAAATTTCATTTCAACTTTCCTCAAAATAATATGACTTTATACTTTATTTAATACATTTTCTTTACTCAAGAAAATCTTTTTTCACATTTCTTTACTCAAGAAATCTTTTTCCAAAATATAATTCACAAAATCACTTTTCCATTGATATAAATCAACGTTTCAAAACTTAACATTTTCTAACGTACTTCAAAACTCAAAAATAAGTTATACGTTAGTAGATTTTCATAATACCACTATATTCTTCATTTTTCCCAAATCATTTCCAAACACAACCTTCTTCAAAATAAATTGAAATTCAAAAATATTCTTGTTTACAAAAACTTAATTTCTCAAGTGATTAAAATGCTCTGATTCCCTTTTCAAATTCTTGTATTAAATCAAGTTACGTTTCTACTTTGAAAATCACTTTGTTCATAAAAATCAAGGCATTACAAGCCTTCAAAAACGTGGACATGACTATTGAAACCATCAAATATTTTTCCTTCTAAATTGATATGGTTTTACACAAACAAAATCATTAAAAATTTTGTTTTCAAAATCGCAAGACTTATGGTTATAAATCCAAACCCATTTGCTCAAATTTATTTTTATTTTCTTTGCAAAATTTTTTTTTTCACTTTCTTTGCAAATCATTTTTCACTTTCTTTGCAAATTCTTAAAATCATCATTACTATTTTCATTTAAATCTCATGTTTTGTAAAACATTTAGAAACTTTTTACACAAAATAAATTAATAAAAATTCCTCAAGAACCATGTTCTTGTACTCTTTGAAAAATAAACTCTTTGTTTTTTTTTCCTTGTTTTTCTAAACATCCATTTTCATCATTCATGAAAATATTCATTTATGAACACCTATCTTGAGGTGTCTTAACCGATATTCACCATGTTTCTAGGGATCAAAAATTAATTCCCTTGTTCTTGAAAATTTTTAATATGAACCCTAATCAAGGGCATCAAAACCGTAGTCTTTCCTTGGCCATTGGGACCAAAAATTAATTTTCTTTCCATCATCAAATCATGGCATACACATACATACACATCATATATATATATCAAAAGCATGCCATATTATCATCATGCATAGTATAAGCATACCATCAAAATCATAAAATCATACAAAGCATATCAAGCATAAGCAAATAAATCAAAGCTCATAAAACACACATAAATTATTACATGACCATGGATTGGAATCCTCATATGGATTCACCATCCATCAAATATAAGACCATCTCTCACCACCATGCTTGGTTGGTGAGATGGATCTCCCTCTTACCTCTTGAAAATCCTCAAAAGCTTCTTGATTTGCTTCTTTTTTCAAGTCCTTCACCACCAAAGGCTTCTCAAATACAAAACAAAATATATAGAAATTAGTATACTAAGCTTGATTAAGAGGAACCATGGATCAAACATAGTTTAGATCATGAAAAAGAAGAGAAGAAATGAAGTCTTCTTATACTTCACCTCAAAAATCCAATAACTTTGATCTTGAAGAAAGTCCATGAAGATGAATGATTTAGAGAAAATCTCCAACATGAAAGTTGCTTAGAATATCATGTAGATTCAAGATCTATGGTTGGATTAAATTAAACAAACCATGGAACAAACATGGTTTAGAAAATTATAAACATGAATTTAAACCATAGAAATCAAAGTTTACCTCTAAGGAAGTAAGGTAAAAGTGGGATTTTGAAGCACTTAGAGTGGGATTTTGGAAAAACTTTCTAAATGAAAAGTGTTTAGAATGGTATTTTGCTTTAAGAAATGATGAGAGTGAAAATTATAGGTGAGTGAGGGTGCTCAAGGGTGCTAGGGCAGAACCATATGGTGTGAAAATGGAAGGAAAATATGCTTTGGTGTTCTTGAAATTTAGAGAGAAAATGGCTAAGTCTTTGGGTGAGAGAAAAGCAAATATTGAGAGTAATATTGAGTGGTGTAGTCATGAGGTGAATTGTGTAGGAAATAATAGGAGATATACTTGAAATAAAAGATCATAATTGTGTTCACATTTGAAGCACATGGCTTGGTCACCTTTTGACCACCTAATGTTCATGCAAGATTATTCAAGAATCTTGGAGAAGCTCTCCAAGCTGCATAACCGTGTGACTCTTCATGGAATTAGGGACTTAATTGTTTTCAATTAAAGGTTAATTGTATGCTAATTAAATAGCTAACTAATTAGGTTTAGTTTCCTAACCAATCTTAATTAATTATTCAATTACATAACTAATTAATTAAACATATAATTGTATATATTATATCCTCTAATTAAAATTAGGATATCTAATTAAGAATTAAATTATAATAATTTAACATTTAATTTAGTTTGCTTAGCTTGTTATTAGGCCATTAGATTAACCAAATTAGGATTAATTAGTGACTAATCAAATTAAAGCTACTATTGTTGACTTCATCTTTTCTTTTTTAAAAAATTGCTACTCAAAATTGTCTCCTCCTTCCTATGCATTCTCCAAAACCGTCCCCCTCTTCCTAATGCATTCATGAAGTTGTCATCATTATTAGTCACCATCTAGAGCATTTCTAGCCATTGATTAATTCAACGATTAGGATTTAGGTAAACTTTTGATTTAGAAGACTTAATCTAGGCCATTAGATCTTTTTCCTTTAAATTTTAGCCATTAGATGTGTCTCCAAAATAAAGGGTCAAGATTGTTCCTTCAAACTTTAAATCCAAGGGTCATAATTAGTCTTTGTCACTTTTTAAGACTAAATATTCATCATTGATTAAATCTTCATCCAATGGTCATAAATTGTCCTTGTTACTTTACAAGACTAAATCTCTACCCTTGATTACTTCTAAATCCAATGGTAAATGGTCATAGTTATTATATAAAACTAAATCTCTACCCTTGATTTAATCTCCATCTAATGGTTATAAATGATCTTATTCATTTTTAAGATCAAATCTCCTCCGTTGATTAAATCAAGATCAAGTCTCCATCGTTAATTAAATCAATGGTGGATATCCAAACCACCAATGTTGACTTAAACAATTTAATTTCTATTTTTATTTGCTAAAACCCCACGAAAGAATATATTTACTGTATGTTTATCATCCGATAAATTAAATACAGTACAAAATACAGTACAAGAAATTTTCTAAAACTGTTTTCGAATTCAGGTTTAGTAAGATCCCCTGTTTCCGTCTAAACAGTACAAATTTTTCTATGCGTAGAAAAATTTTCACTTTACGGGACCCACCTGGGCCCGAGCCCACATACACCCCCTGGGCCCACAAACAAAAAAAAATTCATAATCATCCATAAAATCACAAAAATTAGAAAACACACAAATATCAAATCAGATTACGAAAAATAATTACCTAATGGTAAAAATTAAATTACGTAAAGTTTTCCCTGCCCAAAAATTTTTATTTTCCTGACACGGAGTAAATCACTCAAAACGATCAAATACGCTGATGGAATAAACAAAATAATTTTACAGTATCCAGAAATTACTAAACAAGAAAATTACGTTAATCACAAAATTACTGTTTAAGAGATATGAAATTTGGGGTGTCACAATACTCCCCCTCTTTATAGAAATTTCGTCCTCGAAATTTCATGACCATGATTTCATACCCTTGGAATAAATAATGACATTATTCCTTATTTATCTTATTTTCTAATTCTCATGAAGCTTCCTCTCGTACATCTTGCTATACTATTCTAACTAATAAAATCTTTTTGCTGATGTTCAACTTCTCCTAATCAAACAGATATCTCAGACTCCTATAATTACTAAAGATGTTGAATGTTACTCCAGAAAGAAAGAATTTTCATATCTCTGATACCAGCATAACGACAACCAATCTTCATTCATGCCTAGAATAGTTTTTCTCAGATAACTTCCAACTTATGTAATGTATTACTTAAAATTTCCTTATTCTCATATCACTACATATTCCAGTTTTTACTTTTAACAGGAAATGTCTCACTAACCGAATTCTCCTTTCCACAGTACGATACCAGATACTTCCGTAAAAAATTTTTTTCTATGGTTTTCCATTACCGTCTTGAATTTTTCCATAGAAGAATTGTTCTAATCTTTTGAAGAATTCACCACGCTTGTGCTGCGTCACTCAGATACGTTAACACGGATACAAATATAAAAATATCCTTTCTTGCAATATATTCCTTCAATTGCAGGAGATGAAAGAAAACATCATGGAAGATAACAAAATAAATTGAACCTGTTATCGAACATATCCAGTAAAGAATTGGATGTAACCCGATTTTCAAGAATGAATTTTCTCTGGATTATTCACAGTCTGTCGAAATAATCTCATTGGATATGGTTGAAAAATAACCAATCCATTTTCAAAGACTACGTCTGTTTATAAAACAGATCAAACTAACACAAAAATTTTGAACAACAGATCAAACTAATACAAAGATTTGATCTATAACAACAATTTGAATAACTTGAATAGCTCGATTAGCTAAGAATAGAAACAGAAGTAAACAAATCAGAGTATAACGAATAACTCTAACATATAATTGATCTACTCAATCATATGTCATAAAGAATAGGTTATTCACAGAAATATTCAGTATGGTTTATAGGATTAGCTCCAATGACGCAATCTCCATTGATTAAATCTTCCGCTCAGAACACTCCCATTCCATTCAGAGTAACAACTTCCCTTACTATCTAAAATTTTTACTAATAGAAAACTCTATTTTCAAAAAGCATAATCTCTGGGAAAATGTGTCCAACTTTTCCACAATTTGTTTCCTTGACGTACATTCCTTCATTTAAGTACTTTCTTTCACATCCTTTACTGTTTTTGGTTTCCTCAATGGTTTTAAATACATCTCCCGTCGAAATCAATTACTTTCTCAATATCCTAAAAAAATACCAAGTTCCAAAATTACGAAATCTTATATTCCAAGACTGATTCTCTTCCATCAGATCCTAAACTTCAACTTCCAGTTTCCACCGAACAGTGGTCCTTTGTTCGTGCAGTCGTCTTTCCACATTGCTCCTGTTGCTCCTGTAGCTGTAACTGCATTACTAGTAACATGTTTCACTTCTACACAAGTATAACTATCCCGAGCCATTCCTTTTTTTTTAAGGCGTGCGGATCGAAATACAATGGATCTAATATCTATTATAAACAACATTATTTCTTTTCGGAAAACAAACACAAAGAACATAACACAAGCAAAATAGACCTAACCACAAACCCAAAAGACTCAAACCGTGCTCTGATACCAACTAATGTAACACCCTCCTTAGGGCATCACATTTCTGACTCCCGACTCATAATCTGAAAAGAAGTTCGCACAAAGTTTGAGTTATAAAAGATGGGTTTCAAAATTTCTTCTTTACTGAAACGTAAATTTACTAAAAATATTAGTTAATATTAAAAATCATATTTCAGCCATTCATTATGCAACATTAACACCAATTAATATCACAATTTAAAGAGAAATATAAAATCAACAGACTTATTTTTTTTAATAGTAGCAAACCCCATGACGAGTCCAACTTAATAGCACGGTACAACACTAACGAGAAACTTTAACATACTTATTCCTTTTTCTGTCCATCTTGATACATCAGACATCTGTTCCTTTATCAACACTGCACACTTTCAAGTCCTGAATGTCAATTCCTTATTATTGTCACCAATCTCAGAGTATCCATCGCCCGTTATGTCTAAGATAACTCAATCCTTCTATTATTTAATTTTAACAATATAGACAAAGCAAAACAATATAACAAAGAGGTGAGATCACCTACACCAATACCAACATGGCAGCACAGAGATAACATAAACAGTAATATCATACAGATAGATCATACCATAATCATGCTATCAGCATTAATCAACTATCATCATTTAATCATTTATCAGTTCAATCATCATCCAAGTACTCAAAACAATTGTCATAACCAATAACTAATATTCCTCAATTAATATATTATACAGATATAAATGCTCAGATTTATGCATATGCACAAAAACTCAGTTTATCAAAAACAACTCCATGGAGGTTTTCACAATTTCGAGAAGAATGCTCTGGTTAATTGTCAGCCTTAGCCCAAAGACAATCTCCCAGTTGTTGAAAAGAATCGTGTTCTTGTCGAGTATCGTCAATGCGTTGTAACGGATCTGCATCGTCAAGTGGCACAGTGGTACTCGCTAATCGCTGTCCATCGGTCGATCCGCCGCTGCCGACGCTTCTCAAGATCCATCATAGACCTCACTATCAATTCTCATTCCCTCTTCAACCACAAGGGCCATAATAGCTATTAGCTATATTTTATACAATGCACGAATATATCAGTGCAAGTCCAACCCCAAAGTGTCAAATCTTTTCAATTTCATTTGTTCAATGTAATCATATGCTTCAATGCATATTTTTTTCAATGCACGTATAATGCACTAAATCCAATCACAAACATATCTTTTCAATGCATATATAATGCACTAAATGCCAATCACAGGCAAAACATGTCATTTTCTCACACAGCATCCATATACTAGTTCTACAGTATTTATACTGTATTTTTAACAGAAAAATCATATTATCACATTTTCATAGTTATAAAATTATTTCGTCGTGTTTTCACAAAATTACGCAATATTTTCATTTCATTTTCACAATTCCAAAACGCTTACATTTACGTTTTCACAATCTTGTAACTCTTCTGTTGCACCTTTAAATCACGTATTAAATTTTTTAACATTTTTCTCAATCGCATAAAAATATACGTTTCTCAAATCGCGTAATGATTTTTCATCATTTTCAAAATTGCGTAACTTAAAAATCATTCTTTTAAGTTATGTAAATCATTTTTCATCATTCTTAAAATATTTAAAACACTTTCCAAATCACATAATGATTTTTCATCATTTTCACAATCACGTCAAAATATTCTCTCATTATTTAATCACGTAGTGATTTTTCAACAGTAGTTCAAATTACGTAAAATATTTAAACGTAATTCAAATCACTTAAAAATATTTCAACGCATCTCCAATCAAGTAGAAGAATATTTTATCATATTTCAAATCGCATAAAAATATTTTATTGTATTTCCAAACACTTGGAAATATTTTACTATATTTCAAATCACGTACTTTAAATATTACATTTTTAAGATACGTAAATAATTATTTTTCACCACAATTCCATTACGAAAAATATTTCTCATTTCTTCAAAAATTCCATTTCAACTTTCCTCAAAATAATATGACTTTATACTTTATTTAATACATTTTCTTTACTCAAGAAATTTTTTTTTCACATTTCTTTACTCAAGAAATCTTTTTCCAAAATATAATTCACAAAATCACTTTTCCATTGATATAAATCAATGTTTCAAAACTTAACATTTTCTAACGTACTTCAAAACTCAAAAATAAGTTATACGTTAGTAGATTTTCATAATACCACTATATTCTTCAATTTTTTCAAATCATTTCCAAACACAACCTTCTTCAAAATAAATTGAAATTCGAAAACATTCTTGTTTACAAAAACTTAATTTATCAAGTGATTAAAATGCTCTTATTCCCATTTCAAATTCTTGTATTAAATCAAGTTACATTTTCACTTTGAAAATCACTTTGTTCATAAAAATCAAGGCATTACAAGCCTTCAAAAATGTGGACATGACTATTGAAACCATCAAATATTTTTCCTTCTAAATTGATATGATTTTACACAAACAAAATCATTAAAAATTTTGTTTTCAAAACCGCAAGACTTATGGTTATAAACCCAAACCCATTTGTTCAAATTCATTTTTATTTTCTTTGCAAAATTCTTTTTTTTCACTTTCTTTGCAAATCCTTTTTCACTTTCTTTGTAAATTCTTAAAATCATCATTACTATTTTCATTTAAATCTCATGTTTTGTAAAATACTTAGAAACTTTTTACACAAAATAAATCAATAAAAATTTCTCAAGAACCATGTTCTTGTACTCTTTGAAAAATAAACTCTTTGTTTTTTTTCCTTGTTTTTCTAAACATTCATTTTCATCATTCATGAAAATATTCATTTATGAACACCTATCTTGAGGTGTCTTAACCGATATTCACCATGTTTCTAGGGATCAAAAATTAATTCTCTTGTTCTTGAAATTTTTTAATATGAACCCTAATCAAGGGCATCAAAACCGTAGTCTTTCCTTGGCCATTGGGACCAAAAATTAATTTTCTTTCCATCATCAAATCATGGCATACACATACATACACATCGTATATATATATCAAAAGCATGCCATATTATCATCATGCATAGTATAAGCATACCATCAAAATCATAAAATCATACAAAGCATATCAAGCATAAGCAAATAAATCAAAGCTCATAAAACACACATAAATTATTACATGACCATGGATTGGAATCCTCATATGGATTCACCATCCATCAAATATAAGACCATCTCTCACCACCATGCTTGGTTGGTGAGATGGATCTCCCTCTTACCCCTTGAAGATCCTCAAAAGCTTCTTGATTTGCTTCTTTTTCCATTTCCTTCACCACCAAAGGCTTCTCAAATACAAAACAAAATATATAGAAATTAGTATACTAAGCTTGATTAAGAAGAACCATGGATCAAACATAGTTTAGATCATGAAAAAGAAGAGAAGAAATGAAGTCTTCTTATACTTCACATCAAAAACCCAATAACTTTGATCTTGAAGAAAGTCCATGAAGATGAATGATTTAGAGAAAATCTCCAACATGAAAGTTGCTTAGAATATCATGTAGATTCAAGATCTATGGTTGGATTAAATTAAACAAACCATGGAACAAACATGGTTTAGAAAATCATAAACATGAATTTAAACCATAGAAATCAAAGTTTACCTCCAAGGAAGTAAGGTAAAAGTGGGATTTTGAAGCACTTAGAGTGGGATTTTGGAAAAACTTTCTAAATGAAAAGTGTTTAGAATGGTGTTTAGCTTTAAGAAATGATGAGAGTGAAAATTATAGGTGAGTGAGGGTGCTCAAGGGTGCTAGGGCAGAACCATATGGTGTGAAAATGGAAGGAAAATATGCTTTGGTGTTCTTGAAATTTAGAGAGAAAATGGCTAAGTCTTTAGGTGAGAGAAAAGCAAATATTGAGAGTAATATTGAGTGGTGCAGCCGTGAGGTGAATTGTGTAGGAAATAATAGGAGATATACTTGAAATAAAAGATCATAATTGTGTTCACATTTGAAGCACATACCTTGGTCACCTTTTGACCACCTAATGTTCATGCAAGATTATTCAAGAATCTTGGAGAAGCTCTCCAAGCTGCATAACCTTGTGACTCTTCATGGAATTAGGAACTTAATTGTTTTCAATTAAAGGTTAATTGTATGCTAATTAAATAGCTAACTAATTAGATTTAGTTTCCTAACCAATCTTAATTAATTATTCAATTACATAACTAATTAATTAAACATATAATTGTATATATTATATCCTCTAATTAAAATTAAGATATCTAATTAAGAATTAAATTATAACAATTTAACATTTAATTTAGTTTGCTTAGCTTGTTAATTAGGCCATTAGATTAACTAAATTAGGATTAATTAGTGACTAATCAAATTAAAGCTACTATTGTTGACTTCATCTTTTTCTTTGGCCTAAAAAGGCTACTCAAAATTGTCTCCTCCTTCCTATGCATTCTCCAAAACCGTCCCCCCTCTTCCTAATGCATTCATGAAGTTGTCATCATTATTAGTCACCATCTAGAGCATTTCTAACCATTGATTAATTCAATGGTTAGGATTTAGGTAAACTTTTGATTTAGAAGACTTAATCTAGGCCATTAGATCTTTTTCCTTTAAATTTTAGCCATTAGATGTGTCTCCAAAATAAAGGGTCAAGATTACTCCTTCAAACTTTAAATCCAAGGGTCATAATTAGTCTTTGTCATTTTTTAAGACTAAATCTTCACCATTGATTAAATCTTCATTCAATGGTCATAAATGGTCCTTGTTATTTTACAAGACCAAATCTCTACCCTTGATCACTTCTAAATCCAATGGCAAATGGTCATAGCCATTATATAAAACTAAATCTCTACCCTTGATTTAATCTCCATCTAATGGTTATAAATGATCTTATTCACTTTTAAGATCAAATATCCTCCATTGATTAAATCAAGATCAAGTCTCCATCGTTAATTAAATCAATGGTGGATATCCAAACCACCAATGTTGACTTAAGCAATTTAATTTCTATTTTTATTTGCTAAAACCCCACGAAAGAATATATTTACTGTATGTTTATCATCCGATAAATTAAATACAGTACAAAACACAGTACAAGAAATTTTTTAAATCTATTTCTAAATTCAGGTTTAGTAAGATCCCCTGTTTCCGTCTAAACAGTACAAATTTTTCTATGCGTAGAAAAATTTTCACTTTACGGGACCCACCTAGGCTCACGTAAGGCCACCTGGGCCCACATACACCCCCTGGACCCACAAACAATAAAAAATTTCATAGTCATCCATAAAATTACAAAAATTAGAAAACGCACAAATATCAAATCAGATTACGTAAAATAATTACTTAACGGTAAAAATTAAATTACGTAAAGTTTTTCCCGGCCCAAAAATTTTTATTTTTCTGACACGAAGTAAATCACTCAAAACGATCAAATACGCTGACAGAATAAACAAAATAATTTTACAGTATCCAGAAATTACTAAACAGTAAAATTCTGTTAACTGTCAAAATTACTGTTTAAAAGATACGAAATTTGGGGTGTTACACCACCCGCTGATTAGACCTGATAGGATAACCCTTCCCATCCTACCCTTCAACTTCATCCCTCTCAGTCCAAGTCTCTCCTTCCCTGCCACCCCCACAGGACCACTGCCAGACCACCACCACGATGGCCAAACTCTCCAAACTCAAGCCACCTACCACCACCACGGCCATTCTGTTCAACCACCAACTTCTCCATGCAGATCTCACCGACGAACAGAGCCCCTGCAACCTGCGAATCAGTAAGTGAGCAAATAAGAGAGGTAGAGAACACCGCTCACTAGATTGGACCGAAAAGCACCAACACGATTTTTTTTTTCGATTTCACCTTCTCCGCGTAAGTTGAAGTAGGAGAATGACGACTTCAACTACCCTTGCTAACGCCACTTCTAAGAGCACCGGTGGTACTACCATGGTGACCAACACGAATTGTTCACCATTCTCCGTCGCGTTAAAGCCTTCGAGTTTGATGGTGGGTCGCAGAGATATGGTTGCTGCCATTCAATCCCAAATATGGTGAATGTGATGTCATCATGGATCTGGTTGCGATTCAATCCCAGATCTGGTCAATGAGATATGATGCTATCACAAATTTGGTTCACAGATTTGGTGCACAAAGTGGTGGTAGTGATTGAAAATACACATGGACCGTGAGCAAAGTTGGTGCGGGATTAGGCATAATCTAGTGCTCGACCAGCAGACGGTGGCAAGAAAATGTTGGAAAGACTGAGAAAATTTCGTTGAGCTTGAGAAGAATTTTCAGAAGATGCCCGAACCTCAAAACCGAATATGCATCAAAACAAAAACAAACACAATGAATAATCTGGGATTGATTATGGAGGATACCCTTTTGTCTTCGAATGAGATTGACCGAGAAAAGGTTGGTCCTTGATGATTGCAGTGTTGTACCCAATTGGTTCTGGGATTGATTCTTTTTGAAAATGGAATATTGCCTTTTTTTGAATTTTTTATATTAAAGGGTAATATAGTCATGATAAATAATTATATATACTATCTGACTATTTATACTGTATATACCAAATATCTGATAGTATAAAAGTTTATCAGTCTCTTTATGCTATCAAGTCTTATCTTATTATCTTATATTATCATATCTTATACTATTAGTTGTACCAAACACAGCCTAAATGTAAAAATCTTAGATGATGTATTAAGGAAAAAGTTACTCATATATCAGAGTTCATTTTTAATGACAACCGAAGATAACAACTTCAAGGCATTAAGACAATCACCTAAGCATGAAACAATAATTATAGAGGCTAATTTCCAAAGATCATAAATCTTAACTCCAAAAGGTTGACTCATAAAGAAATTCTTGCTATACTGTTAGAAGATTGAGTATTCTCACAAATGATACCTCAACCTATTCAACATACAAAAATAAGATCAATAATTCAAAGAATAAAATTTAGGTCTATTTCTTTATATCTATTACATCTATTCTATCAATTAACTTATGACATATGTGTATATTTAAAAAAAAGTAAAAGAGAGAATATTAATGAACATATGTCATAATTTAATTAGTTAAATAAATGTAATAGATATAAAAAAATGAGATTAATTTTTTCTTAATTCAAAATGGTAATAGTATAAAAATAGATAGAGTTGTCAAAATAGATCAAGTCTATTAAATAGTCCAACAAAATAAATGGACTAGATTAATAAATACTAGTTCGAAATTAAAAATAACTCAAATTTAGATTGACCTACAATAGGTCGACCAACTCAACCTATTTACATTAAAAAAGATAAACTAAGTTAACAAAATATGAACTCAAAACTTAAAACTTATAATACCGAAGTAAGTCAGTCCAAAAATAACCCAATCCGAAGTAAGCTGACCCGACTGAACTGGTCAGCCCGTTTTCACTAAAAATAGGCATGCATAAATCTAGATCATCAAATGCTATATCAACACTTTCCATTACAACCTTATCTGGACATTCAACACATGAGTCTGTACTATCACACGCAAGTCAGACATGGTGTCTGGTGATATTTCCAGGGTGTAAAATATATATATTTTCTTAATAGTTTCTCTTCCCCGTGAGAAAATCTCGTTGACTGCACTCACCAAAAACAATTTGGTGGAATAACAAACATTAAACAAACAAAACCAAGAACCTTTATCCAAATTACATTTCAGACCCGCTTCATTCTCGTACAACTGACTATTCAGAACTGTTCTCACGGATCCATCAATTTTTATTTTCTGGCATTTATTTTGACGACCCACCTGCGTAGCGTAATCCATTTTTATTGATTTGTGACTGCAACAGAAACTTCCTCAGTTAGGGTTTATACATCGGGTTCATCATTGTTCTCAATTTTTTTCTTTTTTATTTTAAATTATTCCGATCATTATTCGAATTTCGAACCGACCCATTTTTATTCATGGCGTCGAGTTTTGATCGATGGGAAAAAGATCCTTTCTTTATCGCTGCCGAAGAAGTTCAGGAATCTGCAGACAGGTACACATTTATGTATGATTATCACCTTTATTCTGTTCTTCCAATTAGCTTTGTGCTTTTATGTAATTTATAATTTGTTTGGTTTTGGAGAGGAAATGTAGGAATAGAAGTAGAACCTTGGTAATTTGTGCTTTTTTATTATTTATTTTTTTCCTATTGAGAATTGAATAGAAAGAATTTGGAAGCTTGAGATTTTCAAGTTCATTTGTGTGCACATTCTTATAATTTGTACTGCTAGAAATTTCTTCTTGTTGATTTGCTATCATTGTCTTTTTTTATTTTTTTAAGGATGGAATCTGCCTATAGGACATGGATTCACGCAACGAAAGATGCGTCCAGCGTGTGGAACTCTGATGAATTTCGCAGAGATCTACACACTGCCCTTGGCACTGCTAAATGGCAGGTAATTCCTACTCCTGCTAAATATGCTAAATAATTAGTTGTTTTGGCATATTGTATCATCATAATGAGGATGTGGTTGCATTTTTGGTGGGCAATGCAGTTAGAGGAATTTGAACGGGCAGTGAGGTCAAGTTATAGCAAAAGCTCAAGTGAGGATGCAAGTCCAAGAAATAGGCACCAATATTTTATTGCTGCCATTGAGGACAAGATCACGAAAGTTGAGCATTTGTTAAACAAATCCATCTGTTCGGGTGGCAAGGCATCTCTGACTTGGGTGCGTCTGGACGAAGGAGAACAAAATGAACTTGCTTTGTTTCTTTCAGGAATGGCAGCAGCTGAAAGCAACAGTCCCACCGGGTCTAACGGCAGGGACAGTGAAGATCCACATTTAAGTGATAAAGATTCAGTCAGTAATTGTTCAAAGAATTTTCATGTTTCATCTGGGTGGGGTGAAGCAACAGAAGAGATATCACATGGGCATCGTAGGGCAGCTAGTGCTAGTGCTGATATTGGTTCTTGGAAAATTACAGTTTCTGATGATGCGCAGCGATCGAGTTCCTCCAGTGGTTCTTCTGGTCCTATGCATAAGATACCCAGTTTATCAGGATTTCTTAGTTCGATGGAATCCGTCTCTAAGTTGAAGTGGCCTCGGAATGGTTATAGAAAGCTGAAAGCAGTGGATCATCATAAAGAAACTGATAGTGCACTACTTCCAACAGCTGAATTGAATAGGGTGTGTTCTTAATCTGCTTTTGTTGTTTCTCTGATAATGGAGACTTGCTTGAGTGATTTTTAATGCATTTGTTGGATTACTAATACTTTAATTATTTTTTTCTAATTGAAAAAAGGGCAACAATGTATGCTACGAAAGAAGTAAGAGTTGCCTTCATGGTTGTGATGAATGCTATGACAAGCAACTCTATGGATGGTATGGTGCTATTCAGAGACAGCTTCAAAGATCTCAATACCAATTGCAATACAGTCAGCCTGTTCGAATAACTGTTTGGATTGTTATTCTTCTTTGCTTGATTGGTAAGCTGTTGGTATGGGTGTGTGTGCATGCTGTATTCCTACAAAGATGTATGTGCTTGCATACTGTGCAATTTTTTAGGATGAACTTCTTACAACTTTAGAATTGGAGGACTTTTACCTTATTAATAATGATTTGCTTTTGGTTCTCCTCATCATAAGCTTTTGTTTATCTTGTTCCTTTTTTGGTAAAGGTTGCTGCTCCTTTGCTATCTGTTCATGCTTGTCTATCTGTTTTTTCATGACTTTGTTGCTGTTGTATATTCCATACATAGACATGAGGCTATTTTGAATTTACTAAATTTTATTATGCAATGGGCATTCTTTTGTGGGGAGCATCCAATATCATGTAAGAATGTCAGGAATGTGAAAGTGAGGTTGTAACTTTTGTTACTTTTGCCCTTTTTAAAGATATACCAAGAAATTTTTATAATTGGCTGTTTTTACCATGTGATGTTTTCTGAACATCCTTAAGCTTATATCTTGGTCTATATTTGGTAAACTGTCTGAAATTTTGTCCGCACGCCACACATGCCAAAGGAAGACAGCTTTCTCCTACATGCTTTCAGCAATTTCTTTTTTTTTTAGTAGAGTATATATTCTGTCTTACACTTACCGGTATCTCTGCAGTTTTAATTGCATTTCGTGCTATGTAGAAGGAAGATTTAGATACATGATCAATTTGTAGCTGGCGGCAGCATGAGGGACAGACAAGGTTTTGGTACAAGTTCGTATAACCTACTTTGTCACTTAAGCAAGAGAGATAGGTAGGTTAGATTTTCTGGTTCTCACGGTGTCAATATAGCATTTCAAATGCTATGAGATTACTATTTAGGGTCTACCATAGCAATTCCTCAATTTTTTTGTTTTTTGCTATTAATATCTTTTTTCCCTTCTCATAACAAAATTGTTCATGAAGAGCTCTTTGTTGTACTATATCATAAGATGGAGATGACAAAGGGGATTGGCCTATTAGATGTTGTAATGTATATTATGTTTATTGGTGCTAGAGCTGTGTTTTTGTACCAAAGCTTTTAGTCTAGCATGTATAAATTCAAGATGATACTTCATTATTCTTCTTGTCCAATTGTTATTAACGGACTATTTCAAAAGCAAAATAAGCCCTTAAGGGAGTAAAACGGGGCTAGACATATATCTAGACTAGATAGAAAGAGGCACAAATTCACTTATAAACTCATCTTCCACTACACCAGACACAAACGGCAGCATTATTACAAACAGAACACAGAACATGAACCAATTCTGCTTTATTTATTTACAGAAATTCAAAACCCTCAAAGTACAAGCCAAGCCACCCACGACACAATCCAGGCAGTATCCATTTTTTGGTAATCACGGCACAATCTTGTAGGCTTTGGTCCTATCTATCCAACTTATAAACGAATTCTTGGTGTTCCTGAATCCCAAAAAGCCATGCTCCTTTGCCTTGTTCATGCTATCCAATACACCCTCCAGTCCCAAGACAAAATCTGCAAACCACCACTCACCAACCTCTTCAAGCTTCGTGTGCTGTAGCTGATTCTCCCTCACAATCTCCTCCCACACGTGGTCCTTATCCTTCATCAACTCCGACAACCTCAAACTCGAACCCTCTTCAAACCCATAATCCTCAATCCCAAACTGTTCCGCCAACACCTTCCACAAATGCTTCCACTTGTAAACATCCCCGTTGGTGCAATTGAAGGCTTCGTTCCTCGCAAGCGGGTCGACCGCAGCCCATATGTGTTGCTCTGCAATCAAATCAGCATCTGAAGCCGTAGAATAACACTCCCACGCTGCTTTGGGGCCAGGAAACCTCAAGGGAACACCCTCGTGCTTGCAAATAGCAGCATAAACGCAAAGTGTCCCAATGAGGTTCATCAAGCTATAAGGGGAGAAGCCAAAGATGACTTGTGGTCGGTTAACGAACCATGTCAAGCCCTCCTTCTTGTGAACCTCTTCAAACAAGATGTCCTCTTGGGTGTAGTAGAAATTTGGTGCGTCAAGGCGTGGCAAGTCCTCCGTGAATGGTGGCTCATGGGCCTTGATCTTGCCGACCAGCTCAAAGGGTCCTATGTAGTGCTTGCCACCTATTGAGAAACATGGCAAGAGTTAGAGAAAGAATTGAGAGAATATGAGAAGTGAAGATTTATTGAATGTATAAAAGTGTGTAAAACAAGTCTTCATGTGACTTATATAGAATAAGAGAGACTGAAACCCAGCCAATCTAACTATATATACAAACAATACTGTAATAGTACCTGTCTGAAGGGACACATGGCGGAGATTCGGAGCGTTTGGGATGACAGCGTGAAGGACATTGCGGAACATGGCACCATTGACCTCGCAATTCTCAACTTCGGTAGGTCTACTAGTCCAAGAGACATAGAAGATGTGGGTCACATCAATTAACCCTGAGAGCTTGGATTCAGTGTCGTTTTGATCCAAAATATTGCACTGGATGTAGTGGACAGGGTGATCAGCATTCCAGTTGGGTCGGGGGCGGCGAGCCACGCCGTAAACCTTCCATGGACCCCCCGGTGTGTCGGAAAGAGGCAAAATCTCAGCTAGGCTATTACCCACAATACCAGTGACACCGATGACCAGTGCCACACTCTGGAAGCTTCGTGGCTCTTCTTCTTTCTTGGATTTCTTTTGTGCAGGCACAAGAGAATGTGAAAAATTAGAAGAAAATTAAAAAAGAAAGATAAAAAAGAATAATGCACATCAACACCAAGCGCATCACCTCACGTGTGTGAACTGTCAGAATATGAGTGTAGGTATATAGAAAATAAGATAGGACTATATGTAAATATATCTATGTAGCATTAACATAGAACAAAAGCAATTTGGGATGGGATGGAGAGTGTCGTATGAACTTGCCTTGGCAGTGCCAGTAGCTCTAGCCAACCACCAGCTCATTTTTCAGTGCTTAAGAGTAGAAGCAGATTGTTTGATTTTGCTAGTAACAAATTTCAAGGCGGAGTCTATATATCCGAACGGTTTGATTTTGTACTAGTATGTTTGCTTCTTCAACTTACAGATTCATTCATATATATACCACGAGTGAAGATGACAGAGGTGCTATGAATGGTTTTCTCCGATAACTAGAGCCATGATGACATCCTTGCTAGCACTTTCAGTATCAATATTTTATCTTTCTACGATATTTTATTCTGGGTAGTGGAAACTGCAACGAACTATTCATTGGGAAGCCGTCCAATTTGTTTATTTCAAATAATGCGTTATTTTTAAATCTTGCTTGCTTAATGAGATTGTTTTTTCTTACAAATCTTTTGGTGAGCTCGAATCTCTAATATTATAAAAGCTTTTTAATTGCTCAAGTTCAAGTTTATTTATCATTATCACTTAAGCTCAATTTACTTATTATTTAAATTACATATAATAAAGTTATTAGGGTTAGATCAGTGGTAAAAGACTTAAATAATTTATATATTTATAAGAAATTATAAATTGTAATTTCATTGACACTTTTGTAAAAAAAAAAAAAGTAATAATGGTGAGTTTGAAAAATAATGCTACCCTAAAAGAAACACTTACTTATTTTTTGGCCAATAAAGAGCTAATCTTTCCATAGCACTTCCCTTTTCTTCGTCATTCAAACATATATAATATGTTGTCGAAAATGACTTGCAATTAAACAAGTAAGTAAAATCGTGAAGCCTGTAGCGTGCAAGGCACTGTCTTCAAAGATTATTTCGGTATAGACAAAAATCCTCCAGGGTACTACAGACTCTTCCTGTTTGACAAAGATCTAAGAACTACAAGAAATATGGAGCAAAATTGTAACCCAGAAGAAGAGAGGAAGAGAGAATATTAGCGGAGAGGAGAAGATGAAGAAAACAGTTGTGCATGAAAAACGTTAATAAGTGAACAGAATTTATAGAAGGTAGAAAAAGAGTCGTTAGCAGAAAACGTTAGAAAAGAAACATTAGAAAATGCCCGTTGGAAAATGAATTTGTCCGTTGGAAAAAAATACTCGTTAGAAACTGATTTGCACGTTGAAAGACCAAGTCAAAATGACCATTGGAAGACCAAGTCAAAAGTGACCGTCGGAAGACCAAGTCAGTTTTAACCTCATTAAAAAACTCATTTTCAGGTAAGTTCAAAAAATTAATTAAATATTTCACAAAAGATTCGGGCCTCAAGATATCACGCGCAGGGGGGCAAATCGATGATTTGCACTGGCCATGAGCCTTCGTGCCCAATTTTGTGCGCGCGAACCTACCACCACATTTGTTTCTTACAAAGCCCAAAATACAAGTTAATATATAAACTCTTCCAAAGATATACTTCTAACCAATGTGAGACTTTATTCTTTTGAAATAAAACTCTTTTCACAACAATCCCCCACATATTTCAAAAGAATATAAATAAATAAAATCAATAATTTTAAAATAAAATCTGGGTTATATCATGAGTGCAAACATTTCGAATCTGGTGTCTTCTAGACTATGAACCAGACCTAGATAAATAGGACTTTAACTTACAATGTAATTGGATAAGTTTAAACTTCTATGAACCAAAACATTTTTCATGTAAATTAGAATCCCATTTGATCACATTTACATCATCATTTATCTCTTGCTGTTAACGCATTTGCACTTTTCGACCATGTGTGTGCCTGGTTGTTCATGAGTACTCTAGAGATTATGCCATTTTCTCATAGGAGCGGCCCCACTCCACTCTCATATAGGTAATTTCATCAAGTGTATACTGCACTTTATACATCACCCATAAGGGATATGAAATTCATTAAAAGCATTTAGCTTATCCTCACAATAAATGCAGTCTAGCACTTCTCATGCTTCTTACACCATAGGAAATGACAAATAAAGTGTTAGCAGTACTAATAAGTGACTTGTTATTACCCATATGAACTTTTTCATGGGATCTCCACTTATAAAAGTTGGGTTACCATCATTATTAGTTTCAAATTGGCTTAAGTCTCATTCCCCTCGATGTGGTATTTATTAAGTTCCTTCCCAAAGGCTTAGTCAGAGGATCGGCCAAGTTCACTTCTAACTTCACATAATCAATGGATATAGTTCCATCTTTCAGCAGCTGCTTTATCACTTCATGTCTCAACCTAATGTGTCTATTCTTACCATTAAAGGTTTTATTATTTGCAATAGATATTGTCGCCTTGTTGTCACAATGCACAGACACAAAAGATGTTAGTTTTATTCCCAATGAAATATTTTTTAAGAAATTTCTCAACCACTCGGCTTCATTACTGGTTTTTTCTAGAGCAATAAACTCTGACTCCATGGTAGATTTTGCAATTATTGTTTGTTTGGCTGATCTCCAAGTCACCGCACCACCACCAAAGGTGAACACATAACCACTAGTGGATTTAATCTCATCTGAATCTGAGATCCAATTAGCATCACTATATTCTTCTAATACAGTGAGAAATCCATAATAAGCAATACCATAGTCCATGGTACTTCTCAAATATTTCATTAGTCTAGTCAAAGCGGCCCAGTGTTCATTATTAGGATTATGTTTATATCTACTCAATCTGCATACAGCATATGCTATGTCAGGTCGAGTGAAATTCATGAAATGCAACAGACTCCTAATAATCTGTGCATACTGAGACTGGGCAACAAGATCACCTCTGTTTTTCTTTAACTGAGTGTTAGCATCATAAGGGGTGCTCACTTGTTTGACATCAAAATGTCCAAACTTCTTTAGAAGTTTCTCAATGTAATGTTCTTGTGACAGCATTATACTGTCACTCTTCCTTATGACTTTAACACCAAGAATTACACTAGTTTCACCTATATCTTTCATGTCAAATTTAGATGCAAGAAAACATTTTGTTTGATACACTATGTCATGGCTAGTACCAAAAATGAGCATGTCATCCACATATAGATAAATAATCACACATTCATCACTTACTGATTTTGTATATACACATTTATCTACTTCAACAGAAGAAAAATCATCACTGATTAAAGTTTGATCAAATTTCTCATGCCACTGTTTAGGTGCTTGTTTCAGACCATATAAAGATTTGAGAAGTTTACACACTTTGTTTTCTTGACCAGGAACTACACACCCTTCAAATTGTATCATATAAATTTCTTCTTCTAAATCACCATTTAAAAAAGCTGTTTTAACATCCATTTGATGAATAACCAAATTATATGCAGAAGCTAAAGCAATCAAAACTCAAATGGAAGAAATTCTAGTTACAAAAGCAAATGTATCAAAAAAGTCAACATTTTATTTTTGAGTAAAACATTTTGCTACTAATTTAGCCTTATATTTTTCAATTGATCTGTCAGGGTTATATTTCCTTTTAAAAATTCATTTGCAACCAATTGGTTTTGCTCCAGGAGGTAAATCTACTAAAACCTATGTATTACATTTTGTAATTGAATCAATTTTAGATTTAATGACTTCTTTCCAAAAAGGTGCAACAGATGAGGAAAAAGTTTCAGAAATAGTTAAAGGGTCATCATCAATAAGATATGTGTAAAAATCATTTCCAAAAGAAGTTTATTTTCTTTGTCTTTTACTTCTTCTCAAATCCTCATGTAAAACATTAGATAAATTTTGTGCTGGAACTTTAGAAATATTTTCCAATTTTAAGGGAAAAACATGTTAAAAAAATTTAACATTTTTTGTCTCAATTATAGAATTGTAATCAAGCACATCACTTTTTAAGACTAAAAATCTATATGCAACATTATGATTAGCATACCTAATAAACATACAATCTGAAGTCTTAGAACCTATTTTTCTCTTTTTAGGATTAGGTAACATCACTTTAGCTAAACACTCCCACACTTTTAAATATTTTAAGTTAGGCTTATAACCCTTTCATAACTCATATGGTATTTTACCTGTTTTCTTATATCGAATTCTATTTTGTAAATGACATGCAGATAATAAAGCTTCATCCCAAAGGTTATCAGGTGCATTAAAACTAATTAAAAGTGTATTCATCATTTCTTTTAAGGTCTTATTTTTCTTTTTAGCTACTCCATTGGATTGAGGTGAGTAAGGAGGTGTAACTTCATGTATTATTCCTTCTTTTTCACAAAAGTCATTAAATAAAATGTATTCACCACCTCTATCTGATCTAACTCTTTTAATTCTTTTATTTAATTGATTTTCTACTTCTGCTTTATATACTAGAAATATATCAAACGCCTCATCTTTATTTCTAAGTAAATATATCTTTGTGTACCTAGAAAAATCATCAATAAAAGTTACATAATACATTTTACCACCTCTAATCATAGTTTGTTTTAAGTCTCCTAAATCAGAATGAATTAAATCAAGAATTTCAGAATTTCTTTCTACAGATAAACATGATTTTTTAGTTAATTTTGATTCTGCACATATTTCACATTTATTTAAGCATGTATCACTAAGACCAGAAATTAAACCAAGATATTGCATTTTCTTAATATAAGAAGCACTAACATGTCCTAATCTAGCATGCCACATATCCATAGAGTCAATCAAATACGTAGAAAAAGATGCATTTTCATTAATTTTTGCAACATTGAGTTCAAACACTCCCTGATTACAATAACCTTTTCCCACAAATACATTATTTTTGGTCATCATAATTTTGTCAGACTCAAAAGACACCTTAACCCCATCCTTTCCTAGTAAGGCCACAGAAATTAAATTTGCCCTTATGCTAGGTACATGAAGCACTTCGTTGAGAGCTAAGGTCTTGCCAGATGTGAGCTTCAGAAGAACTTTTCCTTTTCCAAGAACTTCAGCAGTTCGGGAATCACCAAGATAAATAAGTTCTTCTCCATCCCCCAAAGAATTTTAGGAGGTAAACATATTTTTGTTTGCACAAATATGTCTGGTAGCTCCAGAGTCTACCACTCAATCATTCACATTGGCCATCAATAAGGTTTGAAAAATGACCACAGCAATTATATCATCTCCTTTGACTAAATTTGCGTTTGGCTTAGGAGGATTGTCATTTCTCTTCCTGTGTCTGCATTGAGCCGCTCGATGACCTAGCTTGCCACAAACATAACAATTTTCTCCATTATTTTTAAAATTGGGATTATTCACTCTTGGCACATAGTTAGGTTTATTGTAATCAGACCTTTTGTTGGATTTATTGTCGTACATTTTCTTATTGACTTGTACCATGTTTGCCCTTGAAGCCAATGCTTTTGCCTTTACATCTTTGATCTTCTTCTTGTTTGTGTCCTCAATGATGATGTGGGTGATCAGATCAGCAAGAGACAGCTGTTTGTTTTTGTGTTTGAGTTGCTGCTTGTAGTCCTTTCAAGATTGTGGTAATTTTTCAATAAGTAAACCTGCAAAGAACTCACCAGGTAGTGTGATGTTCTCTGCCTTCAACTCTTCCAACAGTTTGTGGTATTCATTAATTTGAGTCTTGATATCTTTTTCTTCAGTCATTTCCCATCTGTAATAATTTCTAATTACGAACTTCTGTTTCCCAGCATCCTCAACAGTGTATTCGAGAAGCATAGACTCCCAAATTTTGTATCTTTCCTTGTAAGAACAGTAGACATCGAACAATTCATTAGATAGTGTGGTAAGAATAGTGTGTCTACAAACCTTGTTTGCATAAGTCCAATCGTCTAGTGTTTTCAGGTCAGAAGATGAGTCCAGAATTTGATCGATGAGAGCGCTAGCGACGCCGTGCATGTCAAGAATGGAGTAGACATGCTCCTGCCACCTGTTGAAGTTTTGCCCTCCGAACATTTCTATTTTGGAGACATCAGGGAAATGCTTTGCATAGTTGACTGCGGCAACAATAGGCGGATGGTTTTGCATAGTTGTGTTGTCAGACCCATTGTTGGCTAAGAGGGCGGCGTTGTTGGTTGAGTGGGTTGCGTTTTGTGGTTCCATAATCCGTGAGATTGTTGTCGAAAATGACCTACAATTAAACAAGTAAGCAAAATTGTGAAGCCTGTAGCGTGCAAGGCACTGCCTTTAATGATTATTTCGGTATAAACGAAAATTTCCCAAGGTACTGCAGACTCTTCCTATTTGACAGGGATCCAAGAACTACAAGAGATATGGAGCAGAATTGTAACCCAGAAGAAGAGAGGATGAGAGAATATTAGTGGAGAGGATAAGATGAAGAAAACAGTTGTGCATGAAAAACGTTAATAAGTGAATAGAATTTATAGAAGGTAGAAAAAGAGTCGTTAGCAGAAAACGTTGGAAAAGAAACGTTAGAAAATGCTCGTTGGAAAATGAATTTGTCCGTTGGAAAAAAATACCTGTTAAAAACTGATTTGCACTTTGTAAGACCAAGTCAAAATGACTGTTGGAAGACCGAATCAATTTTAACTCCATTAAAAAACTCATTTTCAGGTAAGTTCAAAAAATTAATTAAATATTTCACAAAAGATTCGGGCCTAAAGATATCACGTGCAAGGGGGGCAAATCGATGATTTGCATGGCCATGAGCCTTCGTGCCCAATTTTGTGCGCGCAAGCTCACCACCACATTTGTTTCTTACAAAGCCGAAAATACAAGTTGATATATAAACTCTTCTAAAAATATACTTCCAACCAATGTAGGACTTTATTCTTTTGGAATAAAACTCTTTTCACAACATAATAATGGTGATAATTCGCACCTCCTTTTCCATACCGAACGCGTGGACAGTAACGACGGGTGATTCTAGAGCATATTTATGCGGTTTGATTTTGTATTAGATCTTTTGCTTCCTCAAGTCATGGATTCGTTACGAAAAAAGGAAAAAAATGATTCTACATTTTTTTTAGAAGTGTAAATATTATATATACTCTTTTTAAAAATTTGTGATTGAGAAAAAAATAATAAAAAAGTTAATATAATAAATAATATTAAATGAGATAAAAAATATATATATATATTATTTGTGATAAAAATATTATAATTATATAAAAAATGTTAAAGATATATTTCTCACGAGTATAGGTAAGTAAGAAATAAGATTAGTTTAAATATAGTTAAATAGTAAAAATTATAAAAATATATAAAATAATATGAATATAAATTTGTATAAGTAACATTGTTATTTATTATATATATAATTAAAAAAAGTTAAAGTGAATTTATTAAATAATAAAATTATATTTATTTTTAAATTATTTAATAAATTAAGATTTTAATATACTTTATTAAATAAAAAATATTTTATTTATTTATTTTAAATACAAATTTATTTTGAAAAAACATTATCCATAATAATCAATGAGGCTGCTAATTGTTTTTTTTTCTTTGTGTCAGTGATAATTATTAATTAACACTTAGCAGCCATGATTGATGACAACAGCTATGACATCCTTGTCAGCACTGACCTTTCGGCTATATATAATAATGGAAAAGAAAAGTTTTAAAGTGAATTTATTAAATAAATAAAGATATATTTAATTTTAAATTATTTAATAAATTAAAATTTGATACATTTTATTAAATTAAAAATAAATATATTTTTATTTACTTATTTTAAATACAAATTTACTTTAAAAAGTATTATCCATCATAATCAATGAGGCTGCTAACTGTTTTTTTATTCTTTGTGTTAGTGATAATTATTAATTAGCACTTAGCAGCCATGAGTGATGACAACAGCTATGACATCCTTGCCAGCACTGACCTTCGGGCTTCCTGCTGTGGAATCAATGTATCTGTACAAGGATAGGCACCAAGGCATTGCTTGGGCCATCATTCAAAACCGATAGGTCCTATTTATTTTCGAAAAGTTATCGTTTGGTTTTGTTAATAAGTGACTTAATGATATTTAATAAAAAAGTAAAAATATTTTTTAAAATTATTTTTTAAATTTTTAATATAGTAAATATCTTATTTTTATTTAAAAATTTTGTTTTAATTTTTTTAACAAGTAACAACGTATTTGTTAGTAAAATTTCAAGTAATATATTAAAATTTTATTATATCTTCTTAAAATATTTCTTAATAATTTTTTAATACTTAATAAAAAAGTGTTAAATAAAAAATAAATACACCTAATATTTTATGAACATAAAAAAGATTTAATTTTTTTAATAATTAAAAGAATTAATAAAAAAATTATTAAAAAAATTTAAAATTATTCATTTACTGATCTAAATCTAAAGTAATTTTTAATTAGACAACCATAACAACACTATTTTTGCCGGCAATGGTTAGCTTAGCTGCCCATAGCTTCCTTCTCTTTTTCAAGGGCACAGTAGAAAGCACATTTATTCAAATGATAATATTTTTTGTATAATTAAAATATATACATTATATTTAAATCATAAATTTATATAAAAAAATATTAAATTAGATTGTATATTATTGTAACTTTTTCTCGAGATATAAAATAAATTTATGAGAGGATTAGATGAAAGTTAAAATATTTTAGTTGGATGAATAACGTTGCTATTATTCAAATTATTGTAGCAAACACGTGGACAGTAATGATTATGATTCTAGTAGGGGAGGGAAATTAAAATGCAGGAAAGTTGGACAAAGAAATAATGTTATGATTGGCGTAAAAAATGTAATTTTATTAAATTAGAATTAGAATAAGAATACAAATTAATAAATTAAAATAAGAATTCGATTTGAATTTCATATTATGATATAATTAAAAATAAAATGACATAAAAAGTGATTTTATTATTTAGTGTATGAGATATAATATAGAATAAAATTTAAATTAATTTAAATGATATAAATATTCAAAATGAGAAAAATAAAAAAATAACTTGTTTGCTTTCATATATATATATATATATATATATATATATATATAATTCAAATATCTATTTTTATATCAATGTTTAAGATTAATTTTTAAACAACTTAATAAAATAAATCTTGATAATATTTTTTTTTATTTTTAATGATTTTCTTATATATTATCTAATAATTTTTTCTTTTAATTAATATGTTATAATTATGACTATATGCTTTATGATATTGATACATATTAATTTTAAGATAATTCAATAAAAATTAGAATTAAAAAATTATTCAATATATAAAAGAGTTAACCTATGTTATTTTATAATCTGGTTAAGGGTATATCAGGAAAAATGTATATGGAATCTAATTCCACAAAAATACGAAATCGCAAATCTACCTTTTTTTTAGGAATAGGATTTCATAAATTTGTAAATTGTAATTTGATATTCACATATTTTATACATTAATAAATTATCATTTTTAGTCATTTACACTCTCCATGTACTTAACTGATTGAACTTTGTTATGTTTTGTAAGTTTGGACTCAAATTGAACTTAATTGATTTTTTTCAGCATGATTTGCGTTTTACACTACTTCTGTATTTTGGTCGTATCTTGAGTTTTAGATATCTAAAAATTATGTATTTTATCTTTTAAGAAAGATAAGAGAGAGCTCTACAATTTTCATCAGAGCTCCATGCAAAAATCGGACATCTAGTGGAGCTAATTGGGTTTGGAAGTCAGAACACGAGTTTTGTGATTAGAATCTGAACAATGTGCAATAATCAAGGCATATCTCCGAGTGTAGGAACTGAAATGGGCTAAAATTTTGGCATCTGCAAGTTAAGACTCATATCTACAACTTTTATGAGAGCACAAGACCCATTTCGAATTTCTTAGAGGTCATATTGAGCTTGCAAGTCAAAACAAAGGAGTTGTAATTGAACTTGAGTAGTGTGTAGAGATTGAGTCATAATTCGAGTTGTAAGAATGCTTTTAGGCTGAAACTAATAACATTAAAACCTAAGATAAAAGCCTACAACTTTCATGAAAATCACTTTTCAATTTTCTGATGGAATTAATGAGTTTAACACTGAATGATTTCAGAGATAAAAAATTTCAATAATTTTTCACTCATCAAAAATTATTTGACATTTTTTACTTATCTATTCACTCGTTAATCAGGCCTTGTCAATTGTTATTAACGGACTATTTCAAAAGCAAAATAAGCCCTTAAGGGAGTAAAACGGGGCTAGACATATATCTAGACTAGATAGAAAGAGCCACAAATTCACTTATAAACTCATCTCCCACTACACCCTAAACAGAACACACAACATAAACCAATTCTGCTTTATTTAGTTATAGAAATTCAAAACCCTCAAAGTACAAGCCAAGCCACCCACGACACAATCCAGGCAGTATCCATTTTTTGATAATCACGGCACAATCTTGTGGGCTTTGGTCCTATCTATCCAACTTATAAACGAATTCTTGGTGTTCCTGAATCCCAAAAAGCCATGCTCCTTTGCCTTGTTCATGCTATCCAATACACCCTCCCCTCCCAAGACAAAATCTGCAAACCACCACTCACCAACCTCTTCAAGCTTCGTGTGCTGTAGCTGATTCTCCCTCACAATCTCCTCCCACACGTGGTCCTTATCCTTCATCAACTCCGACAACCTCAAACTCGAACCCTCTTCAAACCCATAATCCTCAATCCCAAACTGTTCCGCCAACACCTTCCACAAATGCTTCCACTTGTAAACATCCCCGTTGGTGCAATTGAAGGCTTCGTTCCTCGCAAGCGGGTCGACCGCAGCCCATATGTGTCGCTCTGCAATCAAATCAGCATCTGAAGCCATAGAATAACTCTCCCACGCCGCTTTGGGGCCAGGAAACCTCAAGGGAACCCCCTCATGCTTGCAAATAGCAGCATAAACACAAAGTGTCCCAATGAGGTTCATCAAGCTATAAGGGGAGAAGCCAAAGATGACTTGTGGTCGGTTAACGAACCATGTCAAGCCCTCCTTCTTGTGAACCTCTTCAAACAAGATATCCTCTTGGGTGTAGTAGAAATTTGGTGCGTCAAGGCGTGGCAAGTCCTCCGTGAATGGTGGCTCATGGGCCTTGATCTTGCCGACCAGCTCAAAGGGTCCTATGTAGTGCTTGCCACCTATTGAGAAACATGGCAAGAGTTAGAGAAAGAATTGAGAGAATATGAGAAGTGAAGATTTATTGAATGTATAAAAGTGTGTAAAACAAGTCTTCATGTGACTTATATAGAATAAGAGAGACTGAAACCCAGCCAATCTAACTATATATACAAACAATACTGTAATAGTACCTGTGTGAAGGGACACATGGCGGAGATTCGGAGCGTTTGGAATGACAGCGTGAAGGACATTGCGAAACATGGCACCATTGACCTCGCAATTCTCAACTTCGGTAGGTCTACTAGTCCAAGAGACATAGAAGATGTGGGTCACATCAATTAACCCTGATAGTGTGTTCGGATAAATCATTTTAAAGGTGAAATGTAATTTTTTAGAGTATTTAAAATATTATACTTTAAAATACTTTGTTTAGATATTAAGTGAAAGAATTTTGGAATTTTTAGGAATTTACATTATGTATTTTTTTATCTCAAAATGTAGAATTTGAAATACCTACTAAAGAAGTGGAATTTGAGAAATCCCTTGCTGCTCTCTTCTCTCCAACTATCTCTTTTGGAAATATGACTTTTCTCTTTCACTAAGATGTTGAGTGCTAATCCCAAGCACCTGGAAGAGGAGGAACACCCACCGGAAACTGCAAGGGCACCGGAGTTCAGGTTGCTCCGGTCGTCAAACTCAAGGAGTGTCGTCACCATTTGCGAAGAGGACAAAACTCTTCCTCCGAGCCTCAAGACGGTTTTCAGAAGACATTGATCGTGCTTGTAATTCTGCAACAGTAACAATGGAGATGCTAATTGCCAAGGAAGCTTCGATAGATATTCTTGATTTCATCAACAGTTTCTTAGATCTTGTAGAAGAGAAGATTGCGATTTCTCATAATTTCATCATATTTATTTTGATTGCACACAACCTGCTCGATGAAAGGTATGAGTTATAATTTCTTCTAATGTCTAATGAATGAATGAAATGAGTAAAAGGATATGGTAGGATGTGCTGATTGTATCACCTGTAAGGTTCTATTGATTTCACTAATGTTGAAGATCCTAATAACATGAATAGATCCTTGTTAGGAAAACTTCTTGGATTGAAACTTTCTGGTCTGCTTTACTTGAGGTTGCTGAGGATTTGTTTGAGTTGAGTTGCTTTTAAAGGTTATGGCCGGATAAGCATGGTGGTAATGATTTTTTTAAAGTGAAATTATGGGTTTTGGCATTGCAATTTAAAGTGAAATCATGAATTCATTCATCACTTCATAATAGACTTACTCTTGGTTGTTAATTATTGGCTTGAACTTTCTAGTAGGTGAACTACATTTTGTTGTGTAATAAATTAAAAACATAAAAGCTGTTTTTGCGTAAATGGTACAATGTTTAAGATCCAAGAAGTTAGATTACCTGGTTCTTTTGTTTATAAAATTTATAAGTAGAGGGCATCCCTGGACATGGGTCATATCATCATATGCACTTTTTATATAATAATTAAGATTGCCTCCATAGCTGTAATACTGTCATGAGTCATGACTTTCTTTTCAATTCTTCCATTCAATTATTTGGGATTTCTATGAGAGGTCCTGGTCAACTATGCAAGGTCATCCAAGGAAGCTGAGGAGGTTTCCAAGGAGATAGAAAATTGCCATAAAAAAATTTATATCAATATTTGTATTGGGATTTGGGACCTTGCTATGCCATGATCTTTCTAAATTGTTGTTATTAATTTATTTGATTATTACTTGCAGATTGAGGCATTTGGTGGACAAGCTCTTACATTTGGGGGAGATGTTTCCAACGAGGCTAAATTTTAAAATAAAGTTCACCATTAACCTGAGTTACTATTGTCAATTGTAATAAAATAAAGTTATATCTTTGCCTTATTCTTGTATATCCTTCCAAAACAACAATAGGAAACAGGGGTGAAGGAAGAACTCCATTAGACTGGGATTCAAGAATGAAAATTGCACTTGGAGCTGCAAAGGGAATTGCCTTCATTCACTCTAAGGGGGGTCCAAAATTCGCTCATGGCAACATCAAGTCATCCAATGTGCTCATAGCCCAAGAACATGATTGTTGCATCACTGATGTTGGACTAACTCCTCTGATGAACACCCCATCAGCAACAACCATGTCAAGAGCCAACGGCTATCGCGCTCCCTAAGTAACCGAGGCCAAGAAGATCACCCAGAAGTCTGACGTTTACAGCTTTGGGGTGGTACTTCTTGAAATGCTTACAGGCAAGGCCCCATTGGGATATCCTGGCTATGATAATGACATGGTTGATCTTCCAAGGTGGGTGAGGTCTGTGGTTCGTGAGGAATGGACAACTGAAATTTTTGATGAGAAGTTGCTTAGAGGGCAATATGTTGAAGAGGAGATGGTGCAGATGCTTCAGATTGCACTGGCATGTGTAAAGGTGGCAGATAATAGGCCAAGAATAGATGAAGCCGTTAGAACTATAGAGGAAATTTGGCAGCCTGAGTTGAAGAACCGTACATCCTCTCGAAATCTGATTCTAATGTACAAACACCATGATTTTTTTGCTTGCTAATTGCAATTGAGAGAAAATTTATAATAATATGATTTATATTTAAATTTTTTTATTTTAAACATAATTTTTACAAAATAAATATTATTTAAATAATATTAATCAATTTCTTTTGAATATTTAATTATTAAAAGGAGTATGAATTTTATATTGCAACATTAATATTACTCTTTTAATTTATTTCATCATTTTTTAAATATACTCAAACAATTTATATATATATATATATATATATATATATATATATATATATATAGCAATAAAATGCATGAATTATATTTTACAAAAAATTAATTAATTTAAATATACATAAAAAATATAATTAAATTAAAATTTTAAAATTCAAACTAAGTCAAGAAGATGTGAAAATTAAGTTAAGTGTGACATGCTAAATTTTGAATACTCCTAATAATAATACTTGTTTTGATAAAAAAATTATAAATGAAAAGAATTTAATTACTTTGTTCAAATAAAAAATTAAAATGTTAGAGAATTTAATTACTTTATCTAAATAAAAAATTTTATAAATAAAAAAAATAATTAAATTTTTTAATATTTTAAATTCTCTTGAATTTTAAAATATTTCATCCAAACACAACTTAAGGCATTGCTTGGGCGATCATTCAAAACCATTACGGCCCCATTTATTTTCAAAAAGTTATTGGTTGGTTTTGTTAATAAGTGACGTAATGATATTTAATAAAAAAAGTTAAATAATTTTTTTAAAATTATTTTTTATAGTTTTTAATATAGTAAATATCTTATTTTTATTTAAAAAATTTTGTTTTAATTTTTTAACAAGTAACAAGGTATTTGTTAGTAAAATTTAAAGTAATATATTAAAATTTTATTATATCTTGTTAAGATAATTTTTAATAATTTTTTAATACTTAATAAAAAATTTTAAATAAAAAAATACACCTAATATCTTATGAACATAAAAAGATTTAATATCTTTTAAAAAATTTAAAAGAATTAATAAAAAAATTTAATAAAAAAATTAAAATTATTCATTATAATTGACCTAAGTCTAAAGTAATTTTTAATTCAACAATTATATTCTTACCTCAAACAAGACATATATTCTTTTTCACACCTTATCTTATATCATTTATTATATATATATTTTTTATTATTTTTTCTCATTTAATCACATCCATTCAAAATAATGAAATAATATTTATACTTATTTTTCAGAGTGTAAATGATCATTTTTCTTTTTAATTAGACAACCGTAACAACACTATTTTTGCGGGCAATGATGAGCTTAGCTTCCATTGCTTCCTTCTCTTTTTCAAGGGCACAGTAGTAAGCACATTTATTCAAATTATTGTAGCAAACACGTGGACAGTAATGATTATGATTCTAATAGGGGAGAGAAATTAAAATGCAGGAAAGTTGGAGAAAGAAATAATGTTATGATTGGCGTAAAAAATGTAATTTTATCAAATTAGAATTAGAATAAGAATACAAATTAATAAATTAAAATAATAATTGTATTTGAATTTCATATTATGATATAATTAAAAATAAAATGACATAAAAAGTGATTTTTATTATTTATTGTATGAGATACAATACAAAATAAAATTTAAATGATATAAATATTCAAAATGAGAAAAATAAAAAAACAACTTGTTTGCTTTCATATATATATATATATATATATATAAAATTCAAATATCTATTTTTATATTAATGTTTAAGATTAATTTTTAAACAACTTAATAAAATAAATCTTGATAATATATTTTTTAATGATTTTTATATATTATCTAATAATTTTTTTCTTTGAATTAATATGTTATAATTATGATCATATGCTTTATGATATTGATACAACATTAATTTTAGGATAACTCAATAAAAATTAGGATTAAAAATCTAATTCCACAAAAATATGAAATCACAAATTTACCTTTTTTCTGAGTAATAGGATCCCATGAATTTGTGAAATATAATTTAAAATAAAAATGTCATTCCATTTTTTTTTATTAACAAACATAGGAATTCTATGATTCCAAAATTAAACCTAGAATTAAATTTGATTCCTTTGCACCAAACGTAACTTAAGGTGTTCAAGATGCATTCAATTTGATTATTTGTTCTCTATAAGTGTACGGATTATATAAGTAATAAAGTGACAAGTAAGAGTATTATTTCACAAGAGATTAAGATATAATTAGTATTAGCTATCAACCAATCACTACTAATTTCTTATTTAAGCAACAAATTTTTAAATTACAATTAATAACCCCAATAATCAATAAGCAAGAATTTAGAGCAAACAAAAACAAATCTAATTCACTAGAGATAAAAGCAATGAGTTAGAATCAAGGATTCCCTTTTTCACCCACTACTTCTCTTGAGTTCATACAATTTCCTTTAATTTAATCAATGAGTTGATTTGTTAGCCAAGACACTAGATTAGTCAAGAGCCTATGTCTAAGTCAATTAGTAATGGTTTCCTTGCCTAATACGTTATGTGTCTAAGCATCCATACTGCAAGCAATGGTGCACATCCCCAAAATCTTCCTTTCTGATGGACTCGATAATAATTCAGGGATCGAATTGTCTCAGCTAAAATTGGTGGGGCTGGGTGTACCCCATGCTCGACCTGCTCGAACAAATTGATCACATATCTATCTATTTGATTTTTCCATCTCGAAAAAATTACTAACCCATAAATAGCGAGGGCTAGTGCTACCAAACCAAAACCTTGATCAACTTGAGCTTCAACCACCCTAAGTAAGAACTCTGAATCCAGACTTCGTCCTCCATCCATCATGTACTTGTCCAATTCATTGGCATGAATACCTATCAATTTGGATAGCATCCTTCTTGGCGTCTTCTTGGGGTCATGCGAGTAAACTTTGTCCTTGGACATGTCATCTCTATTAAGAAGCTTAACATACTTCGCAATCATTGGCACCAAGTCAAATTGTTGGAAAGTATAATACCGATATGAGGGGTCCCAAAAATGAAGCATAGCTTTCAACATTTGGAGGTCAGGGGTGATGAACATGAGAGCTGCAATATCTCCATACTTGTCATTGAACTCTTCTTGTCTTCTCATACTACACCAGACATTACGGAGCCTCCTTAGGTCATTTTGCTCAAAGTCATGGCTCCCCATTAAGGGAGGTAAATGAGTATCCCTGTGATGCGAACTATTTCCTTCCTTGGCTTGGATTCTTGCAGACTCTTCACTGACAGCCCGAATACTCTCTGCCACCTCAGACATTAGAGTCATCTTTCCCTTATTCATGCTTGAGGTTTATTGATATCTTCACAGTATTGAATCACACATGCAAATACACGGTAAAAGAAAACAACAAAAAGAGAGTTAGCAACTACAAAATAAAAGACAAACAGAAATCTCTCATGTGTTAGAGGAAAAAAGGGTACCTAATCTTGGTACTCGTCTAGCAGGATGGGTTCTATGAATAATGGTAGTTCTAAGGTTATATCTATAAGTGATAGCTTTGGTTCTAGACCCTTATCAGACAAAAGGTCTCCAAATTGCCCATTGCTGTCACCAATACTTGGCTAGCAAGAGTCCTCCATCCTCACCCATGATAGGTTACAAGCGGAAAGAGTTCAATTTGAGTGAGGGGTTTTCATGTGCCTGATCGGAGACCAAAGGTCTTACAAAGCAACACTACTTCGCCCTCTATCTAAGCCTACAAGGTACTGAGCTCGGGAATAGAGCTTGTGCGTGAAGTGATGGTGATGTGTGTGTGGGAACATATGTACAAAAATTTAAAAAGACAAAATTACCCCCAACCTGCAAAAACACATATACAATAACCAACTAGTAATCATCTATCCTAGGTTTTCAACAATCAATCAAAAAAACTAAAAATAATAAAAAAGAAACACAAATATATATACAAATAAATCAAAGTAAACACATGATAAAAAAAATATTTACAAACAAATAAGAAAATAAAACAAAGACAAAAATGGGTAAAATAATTAAATAGAGATTATTAAAAATTTGCACAACTAACAACGACATACCTGACTCTCTAAGTGTTCCCCAGTGGAGTCGCCATCTGTCGCAATCGGGATCGCGACGGGACGACCAAAAAAAGGTTTAGATTTTTGAAAATCAATGGAGTCGCCACCAATGTTTATTTGAATTGGAAAAATATTAGAAAAACCCTTTAATTAGGAAACTGGTCTTTTGGAAAATGAGTTTGGATTCGAGAGTCGATTACAGGTAGGGAAGGTGTTAGCACCCTACACTGCCCGTTCCAAGAACGGTACCTTATGTTAGTTGTGCAAAATTTAATAATATCAAATATATTTATTTTTACCCCTTTTTAGAAAAAGACCTTGTAACTAATTTTTTTATTTTTTATTTTTTATTTTCTTATTTTTATTTTTATTTTATTTTAAAAAGAGAAAAGAAGGAAAAGAAACAATCAAATTGTGAAAATTTAATTTTTGACTTGATAGAAGTGAATTTCTGCTCCTACATATCCCCTGGTGCAATAGGGAACTCAAAGTCATGTCGTTCTTTAAAAAAAATGATTGTTGGTTGATTGATTTTAATTTTGAAAAGATTTTAAAAAAAATAATTTTGCTTAAAAAAACAAATTCAAGCACAGGGTTCAAGGTAACACTGAGCTACTCAATAAACTATTATGATCCAAACGACATTGAAGGTAGTCACGGGTCATTACATTGATTAAAAGATCTTTTTTATTTTTTTTCATTTTTAAGAAATACACAAGACAAACAAACAAACACCATTTTTCATGAATCAAGTAAATACGAAAAGACAAGATTAAATATGAGCATCACAAATCAAATAATTCAAAATAAAGTTTTATTAAATTTTTCATTTTTATTTTTATTATTATTTCTTATTCAAATATCACAAAAAGAAGGAAACCTACATATAAGTGCGTTGATTTTTTTATTCAAATGTCATAAAAAGCACACCACGTGAATGTGGTGTTCGGTTTCATCTTTATATATATATATTTTAATTAATTATTCACATGTCTAAAGAAAGAAGTGGAGGACAACTGAAAGTGGCTTCACCTTTTTATAATTTTTTTCTTTTTTTAATTAACTATTTTTATTCAAATATAAACAAAGGAGGGGGCCAACCACGAAAGTGGTCTGATGCTTCTGTGAATAGGATCATAATTGCACGGGAAAGCCTTCATTTCTTCCTTTCCACGAACTTGAGTTCTTTGTGTGAAGTGTAACTATGATTTTCTTAAGTCCCAACTTCTGCCCCATTTTCTGTTCTGCCAACTTCCAATCCTCAAACATATCTGCCTCTTTTTTATTTTTCTTTCCAATCTCTTTTATTTAAAAGCCCCAACATAGAATTGATCAAAAGGACATGAAAAGTCCTCCCCAGAAAACAGAAGCACCGAGAAACAAAATGAAAAAGGGAGGCTCACGGAAAATAAAAGGAACACTAAGAAGCAAAACGAGAAAAGAAGACTCACCTTGGGTCGGTGGCTGTGCGATGGTGCAGAGGCGGCGACTCGTCACGGGCCGTAGTAAGGGACGAGGAGCGGTGTGGATCTGTGCCGGCGAGGGGCTCACGAATTTGGCCTTGTGACTTGACGACGCACGATGAGGGTGCTGCTCGTACGGTGGTGAATGAACGCTGGCGACAGGTTCTGGTCCTGGAGAGTGAGCGTGGTGGTGTGTGAGGACAATGGTGAAACGTAGAGGAACAATGGTGGTTTTAGGTTTCTGAGTTTGTGGGTTGCAGATCTAAGTGTGGGGATGACTATTGCTCTGTTTTCGCGATGAAGGCCGCACGGTGGCCGTGGTTGAGACGATATGGTGGGAGCCGATCCGGGTTCCGGTGATGGTTCTTGGGTGTTTGGGTGGTGGATGGAGAGGTTGATTCTACGTGGTGTGTGGGGAAGACGATGTGGTGGTTGGAGGTTGAAGATGGGGTTATAGTGGAGTTTGATTCTTTGTTGCTTTGTTTATTGGGTATGGGTGGCTATGAGGTTGGGATAAATTTGATGGTAGTTGCTGATGGTTGATAGGCACGATTTGGATAGGTGAAGATGATAAGAAGAGTGTGGTGGTCCTAATTAGGCTTACGGTTTGGGAGTGGAGATGGTGATTTTGGTGATTGTATGAGTTTTACGGGGGTGGCTTATGGTTGCTTTGGCAAGAAGGTGGTGAGGATGGTGACCGAGTTGACTCGATTCTTGAAGGTTGAAGATATATGTGAGGGTGAGGGGTGAGGGGTTAGAGTTATGAGTGTTTAGTGATGATGGAATGAAGGTTGAATGTGAGAAAGAAAAATAAACAATGGAAGATGATGAAGGTTCACGGTTGAGTCCCTTATGGAGAAGAGGAGGTATGGTATTTGAAAAGTGAGACTATACGTGAGTGAGTGGAGTGTGTGGGTGCATGTAGTGGGTGAGTGAGTGGATACATGATTGGATAATTGTGTGGGAGTGAGTACATGATTGGGTAATTGTGTGGGAGTTGGTACATGATTAGGTAATTGTGTCGGAGTTGTTGTAGTGGAGTGTGTGTTGTGTAGTGCAAGTAGTGCATGGGCAGTGAGAAGAAATGTAGACCCATCACTCTCTGTTTCACTTTTTTTTTTATTTTACCATAAAAATAAAGTGTAAAACAAGGTAATTAAGCATCAATTAACACAAGATTATTAATCTTTGATCGAATATTAAAAGAAATTTTATGGACAAAATTGGGTATCAACAGATAGGCCACAAGGGTAGCAGGCAGTTGGAAAATAGCAAAAAACTTAAAGCAGTTTTAATTCCCAATAAATCCAAAGTAGTGGTTCCCGAGCATACATAGACTGCTATGAATCGACGTGACGTTAGACCCCTAAAAAGTAAAGCTCCTTCTTCTTTTTGAATATAAATCAATGCAAAAATTACAAAGGGATGCGCTAGACATTGACCACTAATTTGGACCTCGGACCTTTAATGAGATTACACACTATAATAACACTACGGATCTCGGTCCGAAATCGAAGTACATTCAATACAGACCCCACGAACTATACATAGGGGCAACTTACTACATACCTTGGGCAGCGAAATGATGATGTAAGCAAAGCAATCTAGCTCGGATCTTAGCCTTACTCATTAACCTTAGGAAGCCTGCTATGATACATCACGGACCTCGGCCCTTTGGGAAAAACATCATGAGATTCGACGTTAACATAACAACTCAGATCCTTCTGTTCATTGCGCACCGTGTGCTCCAATTGAAATTATATCTTGATACTTAGTTGTTCCATCAAAGTACCAAGTTGGGGGCAACAATTTTGGACTAGGTAAAGGGTTTATGAATCTAAAGTAAGCCGACCGACTAGGCTAGCACCCTAACATTACTGTGCGCGTGAAACAACCTATGTGCAAGACATAAGCCCCTCAACATAAATCAACCTTCATCATGCCTCTCATAAAGGGGGAATCGTGATGAGGAATAACAGTTTCCATGATTTGGGAGGATAATATTCAATACACACTGAATGCTCAGATATTTCACCCCCTAAAACGCTCATATAAAAAGGTACTCAACAAGAGGATAAAGGTATGACCTAATTCACAACAAACATTATAGCCTCCTTGCGCACGTACTAACTTGAGTATCGAAGTGCCTTTTGCAGGTAGATACCTACCCCCTCGCTCGTTGTTGTTGTGGATGCGCCACGGAAGAATCCACCATCTCTTACCTTCTCTGGTAACCCTCAGAATCTAATTCTGAACATAATCAAATGGTGAAAACCTTGTATATGTAAAGTGGTGTGTTTGTAAGTTTATAAGAGTAGCACAAGATAATGAAAAAGTCCAAAAAGAGAGAGAAAGAAAGATGAAGAAAGAAGATAAAAAACGTAGATCAAAGTCAAATTAGGATGGGATGAAAGTGTCATATGAAACCTTGGCAGCACCAGTAGCTCTAGCCCACCATCAACTCATTTTTCAATGCTTAAGAGTAAGAGAAAATGGTTTGATTTTGCAAGTAACAAGTAAAACATTACGTTTATATCCGAATAGTTTGATTTTCTTTTCGGATGTGTGCTTCTTTAATTTATAGAATATTTCACACACACACACACACACACACACACACATATATATATAAGGAGCGTATTTGGTGAGATGAATGTTTATTATAAGAGGTGAGATGAGTGAATTTTGACTATTGAAACTTACATGAATGGTCAAGATTAAAACATAAATGTATATAACTTTTGATTGACCTTTCGACTTCCTATGGACTTATGAGCACATCTATAAAAGGATTTTATTTGTGTACTCTATTTTATTTTGGGTAGCGCTAAGCTAACCAATGTATTGGTTGAGCGGGTCCTGTTTGTTATTTTGAAAAATAATAATGTTTCTTTTTTATTTGGTTTTATGGGTATGAAACTAATCTTGTTTAGGTACTAAAGTTGTCTTTATCTATAAGTGTTTTCCTATCGACATTGTTCCATACTAGGATTTGGGCCTCTATAGATCAAGTCTACTCACAATTGTGATAATAAACCTTCACAAGGGGCAAAAAGAATGTCCCTTACTTAGGAACATGAGAAATGTCAACTCTAGGCTAGGAAAGTGCTTGGAAGTTTCCCTCCCCCAGTTGAAATGACCTTTCTACCATTCTCCATCAAATGGTACCCACATAACTCCTTATATAAATAAGGCATTATAGTTTCTTAGTAAGGATATTCTCCTTGTTACTACACTCATTGTATAGCCCTAACTTACTTCAGTGTTAGAATATCTTTGCAGGTATCCAACTTCCTGTTCTAACACTCAAGGGAGTTGCTGGTGTGAAGTTCAGACCTTAAAGGGTTCAATGTTCACTCAAAGTTAAGGACAAAACATTGTAGCCGTTATGGAAAACTAGTAAACTACTATTCCTATCCTTTCTCTTATGGCTAATACGCACAGAGGAAACACAAACCTTGACTAATAGCGGGATTAGTGGTGTTGAAACCTCTATGATAGCAAGCCAAGCTCACAGTGGACAACCACCTACTACTCTTCTATGTTCTATGGTGGAGCGAGTACAACCTGATGCCTAGGAGCTTCATCCCGTCCTTAGCCCATCACAACCAACTCTACGAGTGGGTGCTTCAGCTCGACAACCTCCAACCAAGTAAGAACTCTTTGACTTGCTCACTAAGCAGCAACAGCAGATCACTTAACTCATGCAACTAATGTCACAAGAGCGGGTAGTAGAAATTAATATGGGGGCTCGCATAGATCGCGGGCCACTGGTTAACCAACAACCCAATGAGGACTGTGAACTGCCAAGAGAGCAGGAGCCTTCCACGGCCTCAGACTCCTCACACTTTTAGGGGCCCCTATCATTTTAATCGCTCGTTCTCCAACTTCACTGTAGGAGCCTCACTGCCAAAAGACTTCAAGCCCCCAGTGATAGAAGGATCTGATGGGTCTACGACCCGAAGAGCATTTAGACGCACTCATGTCATCTATGCTTCTCATGGGACATCTAACCCCATCATATGTCACACTTTTCCTTCCATTCTCAAGAAAATGATTTTTATATGGTTCTCTTTCCTATTAACTAGGTTAATTAACGATTTTGGGGAGCTGTCAGCAAGTTTCCTGACAAATTTCATCATCAGTAAGGTACAACTCAAAACTGTCTCTAATCTTCTTAATCTTAAATAAGGGATGGATGAGCCCCTAAAGAATACTTGATGACTCGTTTTAATAGATAATCCCTCGAAGTCCGAAATCTCAACCTATTCATCAATGAGCATAAGCACATTCACTTTTTCAACATATTCCTTAAAGTAGTAGCATATTCACTTAAGGGACTATTTAGTCACTGTCCTTTTTGCCCTGATAACTCCAAAACATCTACCATATTCCAACTCTGATATTTTTTAAGGGACTATTTAGTCAATGAGCATAAGCACATTCACTTTTTCAACATGTAGCATATTCCTGAAACTAGTAGCATATTCACTTAAGGGACTACTTAGTCACTGTCCTTTTTGCCCTGATAACTCCAAAACATATACCATATTCCAACTCTGATATTTTTTAACACCGAAAGAGAAATCTGATATCACTTTTTGTCGTTAAGCTTCAAAATTTTCTTTTGGACATGAAAGGCTTACATAGAGAAAAGCAAATGTATAAAGTTAAGAATACTATTTCCACAAAAGAAAACAAAAACATGATCAACAAATGCAAAGATCCTGTAAAAAAATATGTGAACATCGTAAGCACATTCACAAGCATTCATGATACATGTTTTGGAGTTATCAGGGCAAAAAGGACAGAGACTAACCATAATGTCAACCTGCATGAGAAAGAAATGTCATCCATGGGGGAAGAAATGCCATGAAGTTATATAATTTAAAAGATAGTTTTCTTTTCCTAATAAAAATAAGAAACATAGTTAGAATCATGTAAGGAAATCTAACAATGGTTACAATTAACAATTGTTACAATCTTATGCCAAATTGTTAATATATATGGTCCTTAAAAGCATAAATCATAGACCTAGGAATAATTTAGTTTCTACCTACTCTGGCTACTAGGTTTAAAATTCATAATAAAAACCAGCTTTAAACACACTTCAAGAGTTTTTCATTCCTATATAATGTCAGAGAAAGATGGAAGAAATTTCCCTAGGGGAACACCAGCTATATCCTTTTAGTGCCTTGAAACTCAGCCAAAACTTGTCAGTGATGAAATCTAGGTTATAACAGTGATCTTCAAGCATCACGGTGGAATGCTATCACAATGAGGAAAAAAAAAAACTCCACAGGAATGATAGCTTATTAAACAATTAGTAGATTCCCAATTTCACACTTAACGGAAGGTGGTGGAAAAAAAACAAATCTTGGTTTGCATAATCATCCACGAAAAATCTAGAGCATTAAAATTCATTTTTGGGGATATGCGACTGATCAGTTCTATTTACAAATTTAGGCAATTACCCACCGCAGCAAACTCTTGACAACCTTACTGTAATCTTACCATCTACCTGCAGTAATTTGTCAGCCAGTTCACCAAAAGTGTTAAAACTTGACACCTAGACTAATCCAGAAACTTCCTCTTTACTAAACATCCTTTGTCCGCCGTCCAGTTAATTGTATTCATATTCCTCTAGTGATTTTTGTAGTTCAGCAACTTTGGCATGGTATGCAGCTGCTACCACAGCAGTCTTCACACTATGACCTTAAGGAAGCTCACAGGCTTCACTCATAGAAGCTAACCTTAGCTCGGATGGAGGAAGAAAAAGTGCAATGAAAGGCTATGGACGTTGAACGCCACCTCCTCAATTGTCCATGCTTCATCATGCCAGAGCTGTGTTTTTGTTCCAAAGCTTTTGGTCTAGCATTTGCTAATTCAAGATGAACCTTCATTCTCCTTGTCCAATTGTTACTAATGGACTACTTTAAAAGCAAAATAAGCATCAATGGGAGTGAAATGGGGCTAGACATGTATACTAGTCTAGATAGATAGGACCACAAATTTATTTATAAACATATAAATTCATCTCCCACTACAACAGACATAGAAAATGACAGCATTAATACAAATAGAACACAGAACATTAACATGGTTACACATACATTAACTCTTTCCCTCGTGTTTTATTTATTTACAGAAATTTAAAAGTACAAGCAGAGCCACCCACGTCATAATCTAAACCCTCAAGGCACGATCTTGTAAGCTTTGGTCCTGTCTATCCAATTTATAAACGAATTAGTGGAGTTCCTAAATCCCAAAAAGCCATGCTCTTTAGCCTTGTTCATCGTATCCAAAACGCCCTCCGTTCCCAAGATAACATCTGCAAACCACCAGTCACCAACGTCTTCAAGCTTCGTGTGCTGCAACTGATTCTCCCTCACAATCTCTTCCCACACAGGGCCCTTATCCTTCATCATCTCCGACAAACTTAAATAACTTGAGCCCTCTTCAAACCCATAATCCTCAATCCCAAACTTATTCGCCAACACCTTCCATAGATGCTTCCACTTGTACACATCCCCGTTGCTGCAATTGAAGGCTTCGTTCCTCGCACGTGGATCCACCGCACCCCATACGTGCTGCTCCGCAATCAAATCAGCATCTGAAGCCGTAGAATAACACTCCCATGCCGCTTTGGTGCCAGGAAACCTTAAAGGAACACCCTGGTGCTTGCAAATGGCTGCGTAAACACAAAGTGTCCCAATGAGGTTCATCAAGCTATAAGGGGAGAACCCGAAGATGGTTAGCGGTCGATTAACGAACCATGTCAAGCCCTTCTTCTTGTGAACCTCTTCAAACAAGATGTCCTCTTGGGTGTAATAGAAATTTGGTGCATCGAGGCGTGGCAAATCCTCGGTGAAGGGTGGCTCATGGGGCTTGATCTTGCCGAATAGCTCAAAGGGTCCTATGTAGTGCTTGGCACCTGTTTGAAGGGACACGTGCCGGAGGTTTGGAGCGTTTGGGATGACAACGCGTAGGACATTCCTGATCATGGCACCATTGACCTCGCAGTTCTCAGCCTCGGTGGGTTTGCTAGTCCATGAGACGTAGAAGATGTGGGTTACATCGGTTAACCCTGAGAGCTTGGTTTGTGTGTCGTTTGGGTCAGAAATGTTGCACTGGATGTAGTGGACGGGGTGACTGGCATTCCAGCTAGGTCGGGGACGGCGAGCCACACCGTACACCTTCCATGGACCCCCTGGTGTTTCTCGAAGAGGTAGAATCTCAGCTAGGCTATTGCCCACGATGCCCGTGACTCCGATGACTAGTGCCACGCTCTGGAAGCTTTGTGGTGCATCGTCTTCTTCATCAAGTTTCTTCTGCACAAACTCAAGAGAATGAGAAATTCTACTTAAGAAAGGACCTAACCCAAATGGATTAGTATGAGATATTCTAGTAAACCAATAAAATGAAATAAAATACATAGAACAAAGGCAAATTGGGATTGGATATGGAGAGTGTCATAGGAACTTGCCTTGGCTGCGCCAGTAGCTCTAGCCCACCACCAGCTCATTTTTCAGTGCTAATGAGTAAGAGAAGATGGTTTGATTTTGCAAGTAACAAATAGCAACGCTGAGTCTATATTCTAATGGTTTGATTTTGTACTAGGATGTTTACTTCTTTAACTTACAGATTCATTCATATATATCACGAGATAAGATGACAGACGTGCTTTGAATGGTTTTCACCGATTACGAGAGCCGTGACATCAATGTTACCATTGACCATTCGGCTTCCTATGTATGGACTTTTCAACGTTTTTATGCAAAGATTTCAATGTAGGAAAAATGATTAACACTCTTTATAAATTCTTTTAATAATTTTTATAATTATTAAATAAAAATATATTAAATATTTTTTTATATTTTTAAAATATTAGTTATATTTAATTTTTTATTTAATATTTCATTTATTAAATAATAAAAAAATTATTAAGAGAATGTTTTAAAAAATATAACAAAATTCTTTAATCTATCAAAGAATGTTATTTGCTAATCATACACTATTTTTTTTATAAATAATAAAATAAGTTAAATATATATTTTTAAATATATTCTTTTTTTAATAAAGTAAATGTGTACAAAAAAATATAAACAAATAAAGTGTTCTCAATCATTTTTTTATTAGTTTTGATATTCCTATAATTAATAATATATACACTTTTTATTACATTTTTTTAATATTATTTTTTATACTTATTTTTTTTTTCACTTTATTTCATTAAATTTTACACCCTTACAAAAAGATATAAACAATTTTTCCTTTTCCTTATCTATGTGCACTATTTTCTTTAGGGTAGGCTAAGCGGGTCCCATTTGTTTTTGAAAAATAATAGCACTATTTTCTTGTTTCAAGTCCGAATATATTACCTAAATTCCTTCAAATGTACTTACCACATAAATCATATATTATAAGTCTAAAAATTAAAATTAACCTAAAAGAAACACCACATTTTTTGTTGCCAGTCAAGAGCTTAGATTTCCGCAGCACTGCCCTTTTCTTTTTCATTCAAATATATCCTACCTAACACATGGACAGTAATGACGGATGACTCTAGTAGTGGGGAGAAATTGAATTACAAGAAGGCTATATAAAGAAGATCAAGAAGAGAAAATTAAAATTGTTTATAAGAAAGATGTGAAGTTTTCTTCTTCTTTTAAAATGCTATAATAAATTATTAGCTTATTTGTTAAACATAATTAATCATTAAAATTTGGTGAGATATTTTGTGCAAAATAGATTTGTCATGTTCCTTTTCGTTCCACACAGGCCGTAAGTATACAATATATGTGTATAAAAAGAAAGAAGTAGAGAAAAATTATGGAAAAATAACTTATTTTTTCCTTAATATTATTTATAATTTAATTTATAACTTTGTGTTTTCACGAATATTTTCAATATGCAAAAAGATTATCTATAAAATATAAAATAAAAATAATGTATTTACTAATAGTATAGATGATATATATATATATAGATACAAATAGTGAATTTTTTGTATATGTAAGGAGGGAATGCATGCCATCCTAACTTATTTTTGACTTACATAAACTTAACTTATTTAGCAAATAAGCAAAGTTTAAAATTTTAAATTGGATTATTTAATTATGTAAATTAAGGTTTGACCTTTCAATATAAGAAATTCATAGTTTAGCGATGGGATTTTATGAGGGAAGATTTCTCTCACAAATTTCTCACTAATTAGTGAGGGAATTGTGAGAGATTAGCGAGGGAAAACTGAGCCTTCGCTAAATTTCAAAAATAAATTCAAGGGAAAAGCAGCGAGGGAATTTCGAGAGAAAATTTTTCTCGCTAAAATTAGCGATAGAATTGCGAGAGATAATTTCTCTCGTTAAAATTAGCAAGAGAATTGCGAAGAATAATTTCCCAAGCTAAAAAAAATTCCTTCACTAAATATATTAGTGAGGGAATGTCTCTCGCTAATGTTAGTAAATTTTTTTCGAGGGAATTACGAGTGAATTCTCTTGCAAATCCCTCGCAAAATATGGTAAAAATTTACATCCACGCTTTCTTTTTTATACTTTCCCACCCATTCTTATTACCCCTAAGTTTAAACAAAAACAAATTTGCAAACCAATATTATGGGTTCTCATATTACATCTCAAGTTGCTGCTCCTACCCTAACTCATTTTCTCTTCCTCGTATTGTTGTTGCTACGCGATTGAATCTGTGGTTTTCAAAGGTATGCAAATCCCATTTCACATTCTTTCACTTAATCATTTTGGGGTTATGGATTCGGGTTCCATAAAAGTGATGGGTGGCTAGGGCCGCAATGACAGCTGGGCAGCAGCGTAACTTGGTGGTGGCTGGTCGAGACGGCAACTGGCGCAGTGGTTTTCGGGCTAAGGTGCAGGGGGCTAGGTGGAGGAGGCGACATCTTAGGTGGTGGTTGGCGGAGTGGCGAGTCTAGACGGAGGAGGCTACGTCTTAGGTGGTGGTCGGCGGAGCGATGAAGTGGTTTGAAGATAGGGTCACGAGATGGTGGACATGGCAGAGCTGACGACTTGGTCGCAAGGGAACTCAGTAGTGAGAATGGTGCTGTGGTGGCTTTCAGTGGAGGTTCGTTTGAGGAAGGCATGGTGGTTACAGGGTGTGTTACGAAGTGGCCTTAATTACTCAAGAGGGGGTGAATTGAGTATGTAAAATAAGTTCACAAATCTTTTGCAAAATACTTGAATTTTTGTTTTCGTTGAAGCTATTTGATTAATAAAGATAAATGGATAGATGAGATGAACACTTTCACTTACAAATATAATAAACAAGCAAGATAGTATTCAATCAAACTCAATAAAACAGTGCACAATATTAAAGAGTTGAGTTTAGAAGAATAAACACCAAGCTTTATCTTGGTTCAGCCACCAATCCACTTGTGACTTACGTCCAGTCCTCAAGCAATCACTCAAGATTTTTCACTAAATTCCAAGCTTGGATAAGGTGCTTGTAACCTTTACAAATTGGAGCACTCAACACCACCTTGAGATACCTCACCCTTTGTAGCTTGAGCCTCTTCAAACAAAGGATACATCACCCTTTACACTTTGGAAGGATACCTCACCCTCTTCTTTACAGTAATTGAGATTGATAGAATGAAACTCTCACTAGAGTAAGTGATACAAATTGAAGCTCTAGAATGCTCTTTAAGAATATCTCAAGGATTTGTATAAAAACAGAGTAAGAAGGAACTAAAGGATTGATTTTCGTATATAATGTTAGAAAGATGTTTCAAGGTTTAAGATTAACCATTAATGAACCCCCAACTCAAGTATATAAACTGTTTTTCATAAAAGAAGCCGTTAGGGACATTAAAGCCAAGCATTTAATGCACCGAATATAGTCGTTGGGCATTGTCATGATAGTGATAATCGATTACACAGAAGTGGTAATCAATTACATGGCTGTTTGAACGTGTTCTTGGTTTTCTGGGCAGAGTGTAACCGATTACCAGCCTTGTGTAATCGATTACATGACCTCTGTCTGACTTGTAATCGATTACAGCCTCAGTGAAATCGATTACAAAGCTTCTGCCATGCTTGTAATTGATTACATGCTCAATGTAATCGATTATAAGGCCTCTGTTTAGCTTGTAATCGATTACAGCTCGTGTGTAACTGATTACCAAGACCTTTGAACACATTTTTCAACTCCAATTAAGTGTATTTATCAATCCTTGCATATTGGGCTTAGATTTTAACAAGATTTACATTTGAGTTATGAAATCCAAGATTGAAATAAACATATCTTTTAAGAAGATGAACTTTGAATTATTAGTTGATTTAAAATGATCATTTGAAAAACCATTTGATGATCATGAGATACCTTGAGAGCATTTTACATTTAATTCCTAAGACTTATATCTATGTACCTCTTGGTTTCCTTCTTTTGATCTTTGTCTTTTTCTTTTGGTCTTGATCTTCTCTTTTTGTCTTTGTTATCATCAAAAACTCTTTTGATATGCTTCAAGACATGAGCATTCACATTCTCCCATCTTTTTGATGATGACAAACTATGTATCCAACAGAATGAGAAATATTTGTATATAAACATTATCAGAGAATTAAGCGCGACTCTCCTCCGTAATGTATACATGATATGTGACATGTAAGAATATGTGAAAGCGTGAAAACTACCCCGTACACATGTAATATTTCACTCCCCTAATAATCTCTCCCCCATTGGCATTATAAAAAAGAAGACATGAGCATTCAGCTAAAAATATCAAACTAAAAACATTCAGCCCAGCCAATTTCCAATCACAGTGAATATACCAAATATAATAATGCCAGATATAAATATAAACAATTCAGCCCATAAACATTTTATATGATGAAAAACATATCAAGTTTTGATTAATAATCATTTGAAGTCTCATACAAGAAAATAAATACATATCAAAAGAAGATAATGACTAGACACTATAGTCACATAGTTGCCTCGCTGTCACTATCCCCATCGTCCACCACAGCATCAATGTCATCGTCATCGGTGTCAAGATCATCCGCAGAGCCTAGAATCTCCTCATCATCATTAGGAGGAGCTCCGAAAGGTCTACTATAGGATAGGGGAGCAGGAGGTGCAGGAGGGGCAGAATGAACAGGAGAAGTAAAAGGTGCAGGAGGAGCAGGAGCTGCTTGCCTCGGGACATATCCTGGTCCTTCCAAGAAAGATCAAATAGAAGCTAACTCCTGATCTGAGTAATCCATTCTCAGCTCTAAGTGATCCACCTTTTGTTCAATACAATTCATGCCCATTTTTAAACTGCGAATCTCGTGTAGCAAAAGCTCCATGATGGCAGTAGAAGGAGGAAGCTGCTGACTCCTATCTTCATCTTCTTCCTCAGGATCAAGAGGGATATGGCCATAGCTCCGGTGGGTAATGTAGTATCATCTATCATCGACCTTATATAGCTTAAGCTTTTGCAGTGTATGTAGGCCAATAGATTGAGGTGCCTTGGAGCTCGTGTCTTTTGATTCCTCAGACAATGAAATATTACAGTGCTGCAATATGGCCGTAACTAGCATAGCATAAGGAAGAGCAGAGTTCTTCCTCTTCTTTACATCTAACATGTGCTGAACGATGTAATAGGGCCAGTTGATTTGCCTTCTTGTAGTCATAGCCCACAAAACCACCACATCATCTCTAAGTATATGGGAGTAATTTCCTCCCCGAGGAATTAATCCTCTAGCTACAAGATAGTGATGCACTCTGTTTTCCATAGTTAGGCCAGTGGCCATTACCCTCTTCCTATCCTTAGGAATATCATATCCAGACCTTAACAGAGAGGTTAATGCAGCTTTGTACTCAAAATCATCTCCCCATGCATCCTCATTCCCATAAAATTTTGTGACATGATACTCAAGCTGAGTTAGCCTACACCAAGCTTCCCTAGTGACCTCAATTTGCTTCTTCTTAACTTTAGATATCAGAAATCCAATCTCACAACTTAGGTTCCCATAAAACATCCTAACTAAGTTCGGGTAAATGTCCTTTTGGATGCTAAAGAAGTCTAGTAGACTTAGCCTTTTTATTAACTGGAAGCACTCTAAAGGTTCACTTGAACAAAAATATTGAGGGAGATACCTTGGAGATATGAGCTTCCTCAATTGGAAGTTCTTTCTGAACAACTCTGCCCTTTTGGTGGTGGAGAAGTGATGTATGAGGTCCAGCCCAGAGATATCACGTGAAGGAGCTCTGGAAGACTCTCCAATGGTGACCCCTGTCCTTGGGCGTTTTGTGCGTTGGGAAGATTCGGCCATTGATGGATCCCACGTGGTTTTTAGTGATGGATAAGTATGGAAGGTTGATAAGAAGGAACGAAAATCGTGAGTTAGGGCTCAGATGAAGAGAGAGAGTGCGTGGAGAGAGATGAGGATGAAAATGGAGAGGTTTGTTGGTGAAATTGATTGGGGGCTATGAAAGAGATGTGTAATCCGAGTAGTATGGAGGTGGAATGGGGTATTTTGTCCAAGAAATGAGAGAGAAAATGAAGATTTTGAGGTGAGAAGAGGAGGAAAAGTAGTAGAGCAAAAGAGAGAAATGAAGGGTTTCAGGTGAAAATGGTCGTTCTCACGCTAAGAAAGCCTTTAAAGCTGCTGTGTAATATATTACCATGTGTGTGTAAGGCCTTTAAAGCTGCTGTGTAATATATTACCATGTGTGTGTAATCAATTACCAGCTTTCTAGAATTCATGTAATCGATTACAATGTTTGTGTAATTGATTACCAACTTTCTGGAATTCATGTAATCGATTACAATGTTTGTATAATCGATTACCAGTTTTCTGGGAATCCTTGTAATCGATTACAGGGTTGGTGTAATTGATTACCAACCTTGAGAGAACCTTTGTAATCGATTACAAATGTCTAGTAATCGATTACTAGTTTACAAAAACTCAATTTTTTATATTTTAAACAATAAAGAACTGATCTCAAAGCATTCAAATTAGATCCAAAGAGTCTCAAATTAATTTTAAACATCATGTAGGCATACAAATTAATTAGTTCTTAATCCAACACACATGATTATGCAAAATTACCACTTTAGCCAAGAATTTGATCCATTTTGTTAGAATGAGCTTCTTGGTGGACTTTGTCATAATGGAGTACCTGCAAAATAACTTTGGGTAAACCTCTGACGCTCAAGTTAGTATTGGAATTAAAAAATGATTAAAGAGCAAAGACAATTTAGCATCAAATCACCATCATTATGCAACAAAAACACAAGTTATGCAGTAAAAATTCAAATTATGCAGCAAAAGTAACATATGATGCAGTAGTGCAGATTTTTCAGTTTATGCATAATTGATCCAATATGCCAAGTTTATTTCTTATATAGAAGATTGCTTCTTTTGCTAAGGGCTTAGTGAAAATGTCAGCTAGTTGCTTAGTGGTTTCTACAAATTCAAGAATGCAATCACCTTTTTGTATATGATCCCTAATAAAATGATGTCTTATTTTAATATGCTTTGTTCTTGAGTGCAAAATGAGATTTTTTGATAAGTTGATTGCACTAGTGTTATCACACCTTATAGGATATGATCCAGCTCTAGACCATAGTCTAGAAGTTGTTGCTTCATCCAAAAGATTTGTGCACAACAACTTCTAACTGTAATATATTCAGTTTCAGCTGTAGACAATGTCACACTATTTTATTTCTTACTATGCCAAGAAACTAGTGAGCTTCTAAGCAAGTGGCATGTCCCACTAGTGCTTTTCTGATCCATTTTGCATCCAGCAAATTCAAATTCAAAGTAACCAACTAAGCTACAAGAGGCACCCTTAGGGTACCACAAACCCTTTTGTGAAGTGCCGATAAGATATTTCATAATTCGTTTTACAGCACTTAGGTGTAATTTTTTAGGATTAGCTTAATATTTAGCACACATGCACACACTAAACATGATATCCAGCCTACTAGCTGTAAGATAAAGAAGTGAGCCAATCATACCTCTATATTTTGTGATTTCTACAGATTTACCTCCTTCATCCTTGTCCAAGTAACAAGAGGTGCCCATTGGTGTAGCCATATGCTTGGCACCTTCTAGTTCAAACTTTTTGAGCAACTCCTTGCAATATTTGGATTGACTTATGAAAGTCTCATCCTTCGTTTGCTTGATTTGGAGACTAAGGAAGAAGTTAGCTCACCCATCATGAACAATTTGATAATCATATATTTTATACATTAATGAACCCTTATTTGTAGTCATTTACACTCTCCATGTACTTAACTGATTGAGTTTGGTTATTTTTTGTAAGTTTGGACTCAAATTGGACTTAATTGATGTTTTTCAACATGATTTACATTTTACACTATTTCTGTATTTTGTCCATATCTTGAATTCTAGATGTCTACTAATTATGAATTTTACCTTGTTAGAAAGATAAGAGAGAACTCTACAACTTTCATGAGAGCTTGAGGTCAAAGTCGGACATCTAGTGGAACTAATTGGGCTTGGAAGTTAGAATACGAGTTTTGTGATTAGAACCTGAACAATGTGTAGTAATCAGAGCATAACTCGGGCTGTAAGATCTGGATTGGGTTAAAATTTTGGTATCTACAAGTTAAGACCCATATCTACAACTTTCATGAGAACACAAGACTTAAATCGGATTCCTTGGAGGTCATATTGGGCTTGAAAGTCAGAACAGAGGAGCTGTAACTGGGCCTGAATACTATGCAGTAATTGGGCCATATCTCAGGCTGTGAGATCTGGATTGGACTGAAATTATGGTATATATAAGTTAAGGCTCATATCTATAACTTTCATGAAGACCACTTGACGAGATTATGATCCATTCAATGACTTCAAAGCTGAATGATTTCGGAGACAAAGAATCTCCATAATTTTCAACTCATCAAAAGTCATTTGGCATTTTTCACTCATCCACTCACTCATGACTCAGCCCCCTTATCATTTTGTATCCCTAATCCTCTATAAAAGGGAGCCTTGGCTGATCATTTAGGAGGTCGTGGTGTTAGATATCAAGATCATGCTATTTTGATGTTTGATCATCTTGTTGTAATTTTCTTTTGTTCTAAATTGAAGTTGTGTTCTTCTTCTTCTTCTATCTTTCTTTCTTCTTATCTATGAGTAACTAATTTTTATTTTACTTAGGTGAAAGAGTGAAGATCTTGGTAATGAAATAAGGTTAGATTCATTTCTTTCTTATGCTTAAATGATATATTTTCAAGTAATCATTATACGTGTTGTATTTTGTTTCTAATAAATTTAGAAACCCTCCTTATAAAGTGAAGATCTTGATTCATTGTAGACAAAAGGTTGGCACAATGAATGCTTGAGCCTATTTATAAGTGGTGGTGATAATAAATAATTAAAGGAATCATAATATAATTATGTATATAATTTTTAATGAACTTTGATTATTGTATTTTCTGATTGGAACCTCTATTATGTGTGGATTCTAATTGAGTTATAAAAAAAATTAATTTTGTCCTTATTTTATTTACTAATAGTGGATCTCCTAACCCAAGTAAATCTTTTTTATTTGTGATCAAGTTTTATCATTTTTATTATTGTGACAAAATATTTTCCTTACGTCAAATAAATTTTTCTTCATCAATTTCCTGTGGATCGACCTCGGACTCCTGAGAATTTATTACTTGAAATAACCTGCACTTGAGTTTGTAACTTTTAATTTGCATCAAGTTTTTGGCACCGTTGCCGGGGAGTGATTTGAAGAACAAATTTATGATGTAAATATTTTGTATATATATATTTAATTTTTTTTTTCTTGTGGATCTTGTATATATATATTTTTTCTACTCTTTTAATTTTTTTCTTTGTACTTACTAACGTACTAACTTAGTGGGGAAACTCTCCCTTTTATTTTCTCGTGTTTTACTTTCTGTAATTTACTTTCTACACTTTAAATTCTGTAATTTACTTTTTGCACTTTATTTCTAACTTTTTAATTTGCTAACCTACTAACCTTTTAATTTTCTTGCTTAGTAACTTACTAACTATCTAACTCTCTTACTAACTATCTAACTTTTTACTTTATCAGCTATCTAACATTTTATTTTACCTGCTTCTAACATTTTAATTTACCTGCTTCTAACATTTTAATTTATCTACATACTAACTTATTTGGTGGTTGGTTTATACCACACCTTTATTAATATTTATTTACTACATATTAATATATATTTAGTGGCTAGTTTATACCACACCCTTGTTAATATTTATTTGATGGTTGGTTTATACTACACCCTTGTTAATATTTAATGGACGGTTTATACTGCCAGCTTGTACATTTTATTTAATATTTTAAGTTACTTATTTATGCTTAATTGGCATCGTGATTTAAATTCTAGTCGTTTGGTTAAAGTTAATCCTAGTACTTTATATATTGATTTCTTTGAATCACAATCACATACATTAAACACAAAGACTGAAAACGAAAAAGTGCATGATGAACATGAAAATCAATCATTGCGAACCATACATGAGTATTTGTAACCATTTCAAAATTTTAGTGTATCATGTTTTATCTTTCCACTCAATGCTAACAATTTTAGATTCAAGCCATGTATGATTTCTTTACTTCCTAATTTTCATGGTTGAGAATCCGAAAGCCCATATTTATATCTAAAAGAATTTGAGAAAGTACGTACTACTTTTAATGATCAAACTTGCACTGAAGAGATTGTTAAGCTTAAATTGTTTCCTTTTTCTTTGAAAGATAAAACAAAAACCTAGCTTAACATTTTGAAACCAAGATCAATTGGCACATGACAAGAAATGCAAGGTGAGTTTTTTAAAAAAAAATTCCAACACATAAAACTAATGCTTTGAAGAGACAAATCCAAATTTTTTTTCAAAATTCAAATGAAGCATATTTTCAAAGTTGTGAACGTTTTAAAGATTTGTTGAATTTTTGCCCACATCATGGTTTTGAAAAATGACGCACTATAAGCTTCTTTTATGAAGTGTTAATACCCGAAACTAAATAATTTGTGAAAACAATGTGCAATGGTGAGTTTCTTGATAAAGAACCTGAAGAAGCTTTAGACTATGTAGACCATTTGGCTAAAAATTCTCAATCTTGGCATGGTACTAATCCTTCTGAAAATTCAATTAGATATAACCTTGCAAATGCTAGTAAAGGAAAATATCATCTTAATCAAGAAGAAGATTTAAATGTTAGGTTTGCTAGTTTGGCTAGAAAGGTTGAAGTCATGGAATCAGGGAAAGTAAAAGAAATAAAATCTGTGCAAAATGAAAAAATTTGTAGCATTTGTGATGAATTGGGACACTCAACAAATAAATGTCCAAATATTTTTTTTTCAAAGAAGTTGTACATGAGCAAGTAAATGCAATGAACAATTTTAAAAATCCATTCACTTCTTCTTTTTCAGATACATACAATCCGTGATGGAGAAATCACCTGAACTTCAGTTGGAGGACCAACAATCAGACATAATTTATACAACCACCACCTCCATAGGTACAGCAGGACTCTCAAAATTCTCAAGGATATACACCATGTGTCCCACCATATAGGAAAAATCTTGAAGGAACATTCCATGCATTCATTGAAAAATAAGAGGCCATTAATAACCAAAACACTCAAGTCATGATTGACATAAAAGACACTCTTGCTAAACTTTCTTCTGCACTCGCCATTCATGAGAAAGGAAAGTTTCCCTCTCAACCTCAACCAAATCCCAAGGGTCAGTACAGCCTAAATGAGGGTAGTTCAGAAAGCCAACAAATAGATCAAGTCCAGTTAGTGATAACTCTTAGGAGTAAAAAAGTTGTTAAAAAATAAATTCCTGAACCTTGTGAGAAAGATGATGAATCAAGTCCCAGAAATAAGGAAGAAGTTGATAAGCCACCTAGCCAAAAAGAGACCAAACCCTCGCCTTCACCCCCATATCCTCAAGCATTAAATAATTCAAGTAAAGTGAACCATAGCAGTGACATTTTTGAAATTTTTAAACAAGTGAATGTCAATATCCCTCTGTTAGATGTTATCAAACAGATTCCTTGTTATGCCAAATTTTTGAAAGACTTGTATACTGTTAAAAAAAAACATAATGTGAAAAAGAATACTTTTTTGACTGAACAGGTAAGCTCCATTATTCAAAATAATAATGCGTTGAAATATAAAGACCCTAGTTGTCCTACAATTTCATGCATTATTGGAAAATATAAAATTGAACGAGCTTTACTTGATCTTGGTGTTAGTGTTGATTTGCTTCCATATTCAGTTTATCAGTAACTCAACCTAGATGAGTTAAAACTAACTTCTGTAACTCTTCTATTTGCTGATAGATCAATTAAAATTTCAAAAGGAATAGTGGAAGATGCGTTGGTACAAGTTGATAAATTTATATATCCTGTGGATTTTATTGTCTTGGAAATTGAACTTAAGAAAAATAGTAGTAAGTCAATTTCTGTTATTTTAAGTCGCCCATTTTTAACAACATCTAATGCTTTGATAAATTATAGAAATGAAGTGGTGATGCTAACATTTGGAAATATGACACTAGAGCTTAATGTTTTCAACATGTGCAAGCAACCACAAGAAGTCTATGATGAAAAGGAAGAAGTTGAAGGGATTAAGGCCATTATAGATGATCATCTTCAAACCAGGAGTTCTTCTGACTCATTAGAAAATTGTTTAATTAATTCATTTGATTCAGCTATACAATTAGATGATGTTGTTTCTAAAATATGCTCTTTACTTGATTGTACACAGGTAATGGAATACATAGGATGGAAGCCGAGATTCGAAGAGCTAAAACCCATGAATGATGATACCTATGAAGAAGTACCCACACTAGAACTAAAGTCATTACCTGCTGGGTTGAACTACACATTTTTGGGAGAAGAACAAAGCTTTTCGGTGGTAATTTCCTCATCCCTTACCAAAGAACAAGAATGTATATTGATAGAAGTGCTTAAAAGGGATAAAAGTGCATTTGGATAGACATTAAAGGACATAAAATGCATTGATCCATTAATGTGTACACATAGAATACATTTAAAAGATAATTCTAAAACATCTCAATAACCTCAAAGAAGATTAAATCCACACATGAAAGAGGTAGTTAGAGCTGAAGTTATTAAATTATTTGACGTTGGAATTATCTATCCTATCTCTGATAGCCAGTGGGTAAGCCCTACACAAGTTGTGCCTAAGAAATCTGGAATAACAGTAGTTGAAAATGAAAAAAGTGATTTAATACCTACCCGAGTCTCATCCAGTTGGCGTTTGGACTCATCTTAGTTGGCAAAATAAGTGTTTACCAAATTATATGAACCTGACCACCGACATTGAGTGTTGGACTCATCTTGGTTGGCAAAATGAGTGTTTGTCAAACTACACGAACTCGATCTCCGAGATCGAGTTTTAAACTCATCTCTAGTTAGTCAGATTAAAAGAACCTGACCTCTGAGATCGAGCTTTGGACTCATCTCGACCAGAAAAAGTGAGTGTTCATCAAAGAAACAAATACCGAGATCTGATGTGGGACCCATCTCAGAGTTACGAAAACAAAATAAAGAACTACCATAATCAAGCAAGACGTGGAGTGAATATTCAGAAAATCAAGTTTTAATTATTCACATTCCAGACATCATTAGCTTTACAAGAAGGATATATAAACTACGCTTATCCGAAAGTGCCCACTTAAAGGAAGCCAAGAAGGTAGCCTAGTAAGATGATGATAAAGATTAAGTACCGACCACGACCATCTCAACAATTCCTCAAGATGCGCTCATCTCTTCCCTCTTGATCAACATGAGGAAAAGGCTTCACAATCTCATGACTCCAAAATACTCATGCACACCCAAGGCATGGGAAGCACCATGGAAGATAGACAGGGGAGCAGAGGAGAGACATAGATGAAACCCCTCCACGCCTCACAGGAATTAGGGCAGAAGTCGTAAGCCTTTCTAGTGCAAGCAAGATTTCATTCTGCTACTGCGTAAGCCTAGAAAGAAATACTTCTATTGCTTGTAGACATGTTGATCAAGCCACACAGAGCAGCTACTTGGCCCTCATTGTGTTGTTATGCCTGGAAAGAAAGACCTCCGCTTAAAGAACATGCGGGAAAAAAAGGAACACTAACAAATTTAGGAAAGAAATGAAAGATAACTTAAGAAAGAGACAAGCCTCTCAACACGCCTACAATAAGCAAAAAAAGGTCACTCTCTAGGAAGGACCCTCTCTCGAATGAAAGCCAGAAAGTGAAAGAAAGGAATGAGTGATAATATACCCCACTACAAACATTCCTTATTTATAAAAAAGAGTAATACGCCTTGATTGGCTTCCAAGAGGCGAACCAACTACACGTTCAAAGCCACATTTAATTGTTCCTTCCCTTTGATAGGCCACAAGGGTAGCAGGTAGTTGGAAAATAGTAAAAAACTTAAAGCAGTTTTAATTCCCAATAAATCCAAATCACCGGTTTCCGACGATGCATAGACTGCTATGAATCGACGTGACGTTAGACCCCTAAAAAGTAAAGCTCCTGCTTCTTTTTGAATATAAATCAATGCAAAAATTATAAAGGGATGCGCTAGACATTGACCACTAATCCAGACCTCGGACCCTTAACGAGATTACACACTATAATAACACCACGGATCTCGGTCTAAAACTAAAGTACATTTAATACGGACCCCACGAACTATACATAAGGGCAACTTACTACATACCTTGGGCAGCAAAATGATGACGTAAGCAAAGCGATCTAACTCGGATCTTAGCCTCACTTATTAACCTTAGGAAACCTGCTATGATACATCACGGACCTTGGCCCTTTAGGAAAAACATCATGAGATCCGAAGATAACATTACAACTCAGATCCTTCTATTCATTGCGCACCGTGTGCTCCAGTTGAAATCATATCTTGACACTTAGTTGTTCCATCAAAGTACCAAGTTGGGGGCAACTGTTCTGGACTGGGTAAAGGGTTTATGAATCTAAAGTAACCCGACCGGCTAGGCTGGCACCCTAACATTACTGTGCGCGTGAAACGACCTATGTGCAAGACATAACCCCCCCAACATAAATCAACCTTCATCATGCCTCTCATGAAAGGGGAATCATGATGAGGAATAACAGTTTCCATGATTTGGGAGGATAACATTCAATACACATTGAATGCTCAGATATTTCACCCCCTAAAATGCTCATGTATAAAGGTACTCAACAAGAGGACAAAGGTATGACCTAATTCACAACAAACATTATAGCCTCCTTGCGCACGTACTAACTTGAGTATCGAAGTGCCTTTTACAGGTATCTACCCCCTCGCTCGTTGTTGTTGTGGATGTGCCACAGAGGAATCCATTATCTCCTACTTTCTCTGGTAACCCTCAGAATCTAATTCTGAACATAATCAAATGGTGAAAACCTTGTATATGTAAAGTGGTGTGTTTGTAAGTTTATAAGAGTAGCACAAGATAATGAAAAAGTCCAAAAAGAGAGAAAGAAAGATGAAGAAAGAAGATAAAAAACATAGATCAAAGTCAAATTAGGATGGGATGAAAGTGTCATATGATGCCTTGGCAGCACCAGTAGCTCTAGCCCACCATCAACTCATTTTTCAGTGCTTAAGAGTAAAAGAAAATGGTTTGATTTTGTAAGTAACAAGTAAAACATTACGTTTATATTTGAATGGTTTGATTTTCTTCTAGGATGTGTGCTTCTTTAATTTACAGAATATTTCATATATATATGTAAGAAGCGTATTTGGTGAGATGAATGTTTATTATAAGAGGTGAGGTGAGCGAATTTTGACCATTGGAACTTACATGAATGGTCAAGATTAAAACATAAATGTATATAACTTTCGACTGACCTTTCGACTTCCTATGGACTTATGAGAACATCTATAAAAGGATTTTATTTGTGTACTCTATTTTATTTTGGACAGCGCTAAGCTAACCACTATATTGGTCGAGCGGGTTCTGTTTGTTTTTTTAAAAAATAATAATGTTTCTTTTTTATTTGGTTTTATGGGTATGAAACTAATCTTGTTTAGGTACTAAAGTTGTCTTAATCTATAAGTTTTTTTCCTATAGACATTGTTCCATACTAGGGTTTGGGCCTCTATAGATCAAGTCTACTCACAATTGTCATAATAAACCTTCACAAGGGGCAAAAAGAATGTCCCTTGCTTAGGAACATGGGAAATGTCAACTCTAGGCTAGGAAAGTGCTGGGAAGTTTCCCTCCCCCAGCAGAAATGACCTTCCTACCACTCTCCATCAAATGGTACCCACATACCTCCTTCTCATATAAATAAGGCATTATAGTTTCTTGGTAAGGATATTCTCCTTGTTACTACACCCATTGTATAGCCCTAACTTACTTCAATGTTGGAATATCTTTGCAGGTATCCAACCCCCTTGTTTCAACACTCAAGGGAGCTGCTGGTGTGAAGTTCAGACCTTAAAGAGTTCAATGTTCACTCAAAGTTAAGGACAAAACATTGTAGCAGTCTATGGAAAACTAGTAAACTACTATTCCCATCCTTCCTCTTATGGCTAATACACGCAGAGGAAACACAAACCTCGACCAATAGCGAGATTAGTGGTGTTGAAACCTCTGTGATAGCAAGCCAAGCTCAAGGTGGACAACCACCTACTACTCGTCTATGTTCTATGGTGGAGCGAGTACAACCTGATGCCTAGGAGCTTCATCCCATCCTTAGCCCATCGTAACCAACTCTACTAGTGGGCGCTTCAGCTCGACAACCTCCAACCAAGTAAGAACTCTTTGACTTGCTCACTAAGCAGCAGTAGCAGATCACTTAACTCATGCAACTAATGTCACAAGAGCGAGTAGCAGAAAACAATATGGGGGCTCGCATAGATCGCGGACCACTGGTTAACCAATAACCCAATGAGGACTATGAATTGCCAAGAGAGCAGGGGCCTTCCACGACCTCAGACCCCTCACACCTTTAGGGGCCCCTATCATTTTAATCGCTCGTTCTCCAACTTCACTTTAGGAGCCTCACTGCCAAAAGACTTCAAGCCCCCAGTGATAGAAGGATATAATGGGTCTACGGACCCCGAAGAGCATTTAGACGCACTCATGTCATCTATGCTTCTCATGGGGCATTTGACCCCATCATATGCCACACTTTTCCTTCCATTCTCAAGAAAGCCATTTTCATATGGTTCTCTTTCTTATTGACTAGGTCAATTAACGATTTTGGGGAGCAAGCTTCCTGACAAATTTCACCACCAATAAGGTACAATCCAAAATTGTCTCTGATCTTCTTAATCTTAAATAAGGGAAGGATGAACCCCTAAAGAATACTTGATGACTCGTTTTAATAGATAATCCCTCGAAGTCCGAAATCTTAACCTATTCATCAATGAGCATAAGCACATTCACTTTTTCAACATATTCCTGAAACTAGTAGCATATTCACATAAGGGACTATTTAGTCACTGTCCTTTTTGCCCTGATAACTCCAAAACATCCACCATATTCCAACTCTGATATTTTTTAACACCGAAAGAGAAATCTGATATCACTTTTTGTCGTTAAGCTTCAAATTTTTCTTTTGGACATGAAAGGTTTACATAGAGAAAAGCAAATGTATAAAGTTAAGAATACTATTTCCACAAAAGAAAACAAAAACATGATCAACAAATGCAAAGATCCTGTAAAAAAATATGTGAACATCGTAAGCACATTCACAAGCATTCATGATACATGTTTTGGAGTTATCAGGGCAAAGAGGACAGAGACTAACCATAATGTCAACCTGCATGAGAAAGAAATGTCATCCATGGGGGAAGAAAGGCCATGAAGTTATATAATTTAAAAGATAGTTTTCTTTTCCTAATAAAAATAAGAAACATAGTTAGAATCATGTAAGAAAATCTAACAATGGTCAATTGTTACAATCTTATGCCAAATTGTCAATATATATGGTCCTTAAAAGCATAAATCATAGATCTAGGAATAATTTAACTTCTACCTACTCTGGCTACTAGGTTTAAAATTCATAATAAAAACCAGCTTTAAACACACTTCAAGAGTTTTTCATTCCTATATAATGCCAGAGAATGATGGAAGAAATTTCCCTAGGGAACACCAGCTATATCCTTTTAGTGCCTTGAAACTCAAAGCCAAAACTTGTCAGTGATGAAATCTAGGTTATAACAGTGATCTTCAAGCATCACGGTGGAATGCTTTCACAATGAGGAAAAAAAAAACTCCACAGGAATGATAGCTTATTAAACAACTAGTAGATTCCCAATTTCACATTGAACGGAAGCTAGTGGAAAAAAATCAAATCTTGATGCGCATAATCATCCACGAAAAATCTAGAGCATTAAAATTCTTTTTTGAGCATTAAAATTCTTTTATAAAGGAATTCGTGGAGTTCCTAAATCCCAAAAAGCCATGCTCTTTAGCCTTGTTCATCGATCGTATCCAAAAAGCCCTCCATTCCCAAGATAACATCTGCAAACCACCAGTCACCAACGTCTTCAAGCTTCGTGTGCTGCAACTGATTCTCCCTCACAATCTCTTCCCACACAGCGCCCTTATCCTTCATCATCTCCGACAAACTTAAATAACTTGAGCCCTCTTCAAACCCATAATCCTCAATCCCAAACTTATTCGCCAACACCTTCCATAGATGCTTCCACTTGTAAACATCGCCGTTGCTGCAATTGAAGGCTTCGTTCCTAGCACGTGGATCCACCGCAGCCCATACGTGCTGCTCCGCAATCAAATCAGCATCTGAAGCCATAGAATAACACTCCCACGCTGCTTTGGTGCCAGGAAACCTTAAAGGAACACCCTCGTGCTTGCAAATGGCTGCGTAAACACAAAGTGTCCCAATGTTCATCAAGCTATAAGGGGAGAACCCGAAGATGACTAGCGGTCGAGTAACGAACCATGTCAAGCCCTTCTTCTTCTGAACCTCTTCAAGTGTAATAGAAATTTGGTGCATCGAGGCGTGGCAAATCCTCGGTGAACGGTGGCTCATGGGGCTTGATCTTGCCGAATAGCTCATAGGGTCCTATGTAGTGCTTGGCACCTGTTTGAAGGGACACGTGGCGGAGGTTTGGAGCGTTTGGGATGACAACGCGTAGGACATTCCTGAACATGGCACCATTGACCTCGCAGTTCTCAGCCTCGGTGGGTCTGCTAGTCCATGAGACGTAGAAGATGTGGGTCACATCGGTTAACCCTGAGAGCTTGGTTTGTGTGTCGTTTGGGTCAGAAATGTTGCACTGGATGTAGTGGACGGGGTGACTGGCATTCCAGCTAGGTCGGGGACGGCGAGCCACACCGTACACCTTCCATGGACCCCCTGGTGTTTCTCGAAGAGGTAGAATCTCAGCTAGGCTATTGCCCACGATGCCCGTGACTCCGATGACTAGTGCCACGCTCTGGAAGCTTTGGGGCGCATCGTCTTCTTGATCGAGTTTCTTCTGCACAAGCTCAAGAGAATGAGAAACTCTACTTAAGAAAGGACCTAACCCAAATGGATTAGTATGAGATATTCTACTAAACCAATAAAATGAAATAAAATACATAGAACAAAGGCAAATTGGGATTGGATATGGAGAGTGTCATAGGAACTTGCCTTGGCTGCGCCAGTAGCTCTAGCCCACCACCAGCTCATTTTTCAGTGCTAATGAGTAAGAGAAGATGGTTTGATTTTGCAAGTACAAACAAAAACGCTGAGTCTATATCCTAATGGTTTCATTTTGTACTAGGATATTTACTTCTTTAACTTACAGATACATTCATATAAATCACGAGAGAAGATGACAGACGTGCTTTGAATGGTTTTCACCGATTACGAGAGCCATGACATCAATGCTACCATTGACCTTTCGGCTTCCTATATATGGACTTAACAACGTTTCTATGCAAAGATTTTAATTTTTCAAGAATGTTATTTGCACATCTTACACTATTTTTTTTTTTTATAAATATTGAAATAAGATAAATATATATTTTTAAATATATTCACCTGTTTTTTTTCTAATGTAGTAAACGTGTACAAAAAGTATAAACAAATAACGTGCAATCAATCATTTTCCTTTCCTTATCTATGTGCACAATTTTCTTTAGAGTAGGCTAAGCGGGTCCCATTTGTTTTCGTAAAATAATAGTTTCTTTTTCATGTATCAAGTCCAAATGCAATATATTACCTAAATTCCTTAACTGCCGAATTTCAAATGTACTTACCACATAAATCATACATTGTAAGTCTAAAAATTAAAATTGACCTAAAAGAAACACCACATTTTTTTGTTGCCAAACAAGAGCTTAGATTTCCGCGGCACTGCCCTTTTCTTTTTCATTCAAACATATCCTACCCAACACATGTACACTAATGACCGATGATTCTAGTAGTGGGGAGAAATTGAATTACAGGAAGGCTACATAAAAGCTATATAAAGATGATCAAGAAGAGAAAATTAAAATTGTTTATAAGAAAGATGTGAAGTTTTTTTCTTAGTTTAAAATGCTATAATAAATTATTAGCTTATTTTTTAAACATAATTAATCATTAAAATTTGGTGAGATATTTTGTGCAAAATAGATTTGTCATGTTCTTTTTCATTCTACACAGGTCGTAAGTATACAATATATATGTGTATAAAACGAAAGAAGTAGAGAAAAAATTATGGAAAAAGAATTTATTTTTTCTTAATATTCTTTATAATTTAATTTATAACTTTGTGTTTTCAAGAATATTTTCAAATATGCAAAAAGATTATCTATAAAATATAAAATAAAAATTATGTATTTATTAATAGTATAGATGATTATATATATATATATATATATATATATATATATATATATATATATATATACACACACATATACACACACACACAAATAGTGAATCTTTTGTATGTGTTAGGGAGGGAATGCATGTCATCCTAACTTATTTTTGACTTATATAAACTTGACCTATTTAGTAAATAAGCAAACTTTAGACTTTTAAATTAGCTTATTTAATTATGTAAACTCAGGTTTGGCCTTTTAAGAAAGTCTATTTGTCTCAAAAGCCTATTTTGCATATTAGTTGACTTATTTATTTAATATTTATATATAACTAAGAATTTATAATTGTTGTGACTGAGATCTGTGACGAGAACGGCGAATAAAATTGGATTTTAAAAAATATAAAAATAAAAAATAGAGTCGCCATCAATTTTATTTAAATTAAAAATAATTAAAAAAAATTTCTTAGAAAATAGTCTTTGAAATCAGATTAGTTTCGTGAGTAGTCAATTATGTGTAGGGAATGATGGATGATGAACTTTTAAAAATTCATATTTTTATGATTCAAGAGAAATTTTTTTTCAAGTTTTCATTCTCTTTTAATCTTTTTGATTAAATTTGTTCTTAAGTTTATTTTATTTTTATTTTTTCTAAATTATGTTTTAATTGTGTGTTTTATTTATTTTAATAGATAATTATACATGGAAGTAGACTGGATGATTGCACGAGACAAAAAAGTTGAATTTGCATTATGGTGGTCTAGCGCCCAGACGCTTCAAAGCCAGCACTTAGGTGCCGACAAGGCAGAGGAAGAATTTTATTTCTGGTCGTTCAGCGCCTAGGCGTTGAATACGCAGTACCTAAGCGCGCGTTACGTATCAAAATTTTAGGAAAGAACGTCAGTGCCTAGGCGCTATAAACACAGTGCTTGAGCGATGGCCGTGTAACCTGTCACATTATTATTTTCATTATAAATACATAAGTTACGCCAATTTCAACATACACTTAGACAGAATGCAGCAGCCGTCAAGAGGCACAAATCCTAATGTGGTGTGGTCACAATTAGGTTTGAAGATTAGGAATTTTCTTCAACTTTTCCATCTTTCTACAATGGAGTTTGTCATATTCTTCCCTTTGCGTTCTTCTCTTTCCGTGTGTAACTAATTTTTCCTTGTTAGGCGGATGATGAATCTTGTTCTTGGATGATGTAACTTCTTTTATAGGTTTAATTTATACTTCTATTTCATGATTTACGTGTTTATCTCTACTCTTAATGTTTTTCTTAACCTCATCAATTTGGGAATGATCTTTTGGGTTATTGTATGATTTGAGAAAATTTGCATGAACCTAGAATATGTGATAAACATCATAATTTCTACAAACGCTAGGAATAGACGTTGTGGGTTATGTGATCTTTCTTTTGATTCTCTCGTTCTTAATAATGCCTTTCTATTTGGGGTTACACTAAGGGATTAGTTAATTCCAAACAAATTTTTATTTTTATTTCATGATTTACGTGTTTATCTTACTAGTATTAGGATTAATTATCTCTACTCTTAACTTTTTTTCTTAAATTGCTCATTTTTATTAATTCCAAGGAAAAGGATTAATATACCAAGGGATTGTGTATTAATTAATTTTGGGAATTGACCATAAATCATTGAAATAAAACATAGTTAAACCAATATTTAAATGTGCATTTAAAAAGTTCAAGTGAAGTCTGAACCCTAACTCTTTAACATCATTGTTTTTCACCCTTTGATTTATTGTTTGCTTACTTATATTTCTTTTTAATTGAATTTGCAAGAACCTTCTTTTCGATAGCTTGAATAGTGTCGATTTGGTGAACTTAGAAATTGATAACATAATCCTCGTGGAAACGATACTTTACTCACTTTTTATTACTTTTGTCGATTTGGTGCACTTGCCAATATTCACAACAAGTTTTTGGCACCGTTGTTGGGGATTATTATTTTTAATATTAAATAGTAGTTGAAGATACATTAATTTAGACTCTTAATTTTCTTATTTAATTTTGTCTTATGCTTTTCTTAACTTTCGTTAATTTAGAATATCTTTTAGGTTATGTTGAGAAAAAATTTGCTTCTGAGCTTTAAAATATGTGATAAAGCATACCGTTTCTATAGGCGTATATATACTTAATAATGCCTTTCTATTTGGGGTTACACTAAGGGATTAGTTAATTCATTAAATCATTGAGCTTTTTTTTTTGTATTTAATTTTTTTAATTTTTTTCTTTTTATTCACTCTTGTTTTTCTTTGTTTGTTTTTAGTAGTTGTTTATTTTTAATTTTTTCTTTTTTTTTCTTTTCTTTTCTTTACTTCACTCTAATTTGCTTGTTTGTTTGTTTATATAAGGTTCTGTGGAGTCAGAAGAATTACTTTTTGATCTAGAGAGTGAAGCCCGTGAAGATCATTAAGGGCTTTTTATTCACTCTTGTTTTTCTCTAAGGTTAGCTTTTATCAGATCTTTTTGAAAAAAAATTTTATTTGAAAACAAATCTATCTCAATAGGCACATTACAAAGTACAACAAATAGACGAAGTCTAAACAAACATAGTCCTTGTATTACATACAGGCAAAGATTCCTAACAATACAAAAGTCTCACTTCCCTATATTACACGCCCCTATATTACACAAGTCTGCTCTTTAACTAACTCGTGCTTTTTCACATCCCTACAGCTAGACAGATCAAGGATAAAAAAAATTATAAATTGTCACCATGAACAAACTATGTACTATGCAATTGAACCTGCAGACAGAAAAATAAACTCAAAATCTTTCTCTTTCCTCACTCTTATAGCTTCATTAATTTGCTCCACGTTATTTCTAAAAGCTAAACATAGAAATTTCACACTACACTTCTAGACGACAGTGAAGCATAACACGGAACGCTAAAGATTTTTCATTTCCACTTACTACTATATCTTAACAACAGTAAGCAATCAAGTTCTAAACCCCCAATATGTTGATATATGTAGTTAAAAAGGTACAGACCTGTGGTGGGTGAGTTGCGGTGAGCTAAGCCAAAGTAGATCTAGCTTGAGCGGCCCGAGCTGTGACGGTGGTGAGCTGCGACTAAGCAGGTCTGGCGCGGCTTGAACTGTGACAGTGGTGGGTGAGCTACAGTGCGCTGTGGCAGAGCAGATCTAGCCTGAGTGGCCCGAGCTGTGACGGTGGTGAGCTGTGGTGAGTTGCTGTGACTGTGGTAGGTGAGCTACGATGGTGGTGGGTAAGCTGCGGTGAGCTTGGTGGAGCAGATCTGGCCTGAGCGGCCCGAGATATGACAAACGATGGTGAACTGCGGTGAACTATGGCCTGAGCTGCGGTTACGTTGTTAAGAACCGAATGTTATGGGTTATGGCAGAGGAGGTTTCTGCATTGAACTAACGTTTTGGAACTTTATGGGTTATGGATCTGAACCTTACTGGCCGTAGCATAAATTACACACATATATATATAGTTCGGTTCGGTTCTCGATTTTAAAATTTTAAATCCTAGAATCGAACTAATTAAGCTTTAATTAGTTCAGATTTTTTCCGGACCAATCAATATACCCAAACCAAATTGAATCAATTTAACTGGTTCAGTTTAGATTGAACAGATTAGTCGGGTTATCCAAACTAATTTACACCTCTACCTGTGGGATTCTCAATATATCTATTGATAAGACTTACCACAAACATCAAGTTCGGTTGTTTAGCTGTGAGATACATGAGACTACCAATCATTCGCTTAAAATAAGTCTTGTCCACCTTATCTCCATCGACATCTTTCACAAGCTTAAAACCAGAAACAATTAGATTATGAACTGGATTATTTCCATCCATTCCAAACCTTTACAGTACTTCCCAAGTATACTTCTTCTGATTAATAAAAATTCCATCTGACCTTTGCACAACTTCAAAACCAAGAAAATATCTCATTTTGCCAAGGTTTGTCATATCAAACTCACGCTTCATGGAATTTTTGAATTCTACAAGCATGGATTCATCATTTCCAGTATAGATTAAGTCATCAACATACAGACTCACAATTAAGACTTTACCTTCTTTCATTGTCTTGATGAATAGAGTATGTTCATAGTCACATTTCTCAAAACCTTCCTTCATAAAATAGCCTTCTATACGACTGTACCAAGCACGTGGTGCTTGCTTTAATCCACAAAGTGCGTTTTTCAACCTATAAACCTTCTGCTCACTCCTTTTTTGCACATAACCGCAAGGTTGTTCCACATAAATTATTTCATTCAACTCACCGTGTAGAAATACAGACTTCACATCTAGTTGGTAAATGATCCATCCCATTTAAAGCTACAAGTTCCACCACCAAGCGAATGGTTTCCATGCGTGCAAATAGTGCATATACTTCTATATAATCTATTCCATACTATTGAGTATACCCCTTCACTACAAGCCTAGCCTTGTATTTGTCCACTTCTCCATTTTCATTAAATTTGGTTTTATAGACCCACTTCACTCTAACCTTTTTTCCTCCTTCGGGTAGCTCTATCAATTCCCATATGACATTCCTTTTAATTACTTCAATTTCTATGTCCATGGCTCTCCTCATTTTCTCACTTTTAACAGTATCTTCAAAGTGTATAGGATCTACAGTTGCAACAGCAAGCATGGCCAAGTGAACTTCATTGTCTTCTTCAGAAAGACCTTATCCTATTTCATAATCTCTCATCCAAATTGGTGGTCTCATATTCCTTCCTTAAGTAAAGCTAGAAGGAATTTCTTCGTTTAATGAAGAAAAAGAATTCTCCTCTCCATCTATATTAATGTCAGGTTCACTCTCCTCTTCAATTCCATTAGTTACAGCTACTACTTCCTTATTATCTCCCTATTCCAAATCACATGCAATGACTTCTTCATACATCTTGTCCCAATCCCAACTTTTATCTTCCTCAAATACAACATCCCTATTTATTATATTCTTTAGTTAGATTGGATCATAAAGTTGATAGGCTTTTGATGTCTCACTAACTCCCAACAAAACACAAGTCAAGCTTTTATCATCTAATTTACTTCTTTTATTTCTAGGTACATGAACATGAGAAAGACATCCGAAAACTCTAAAATACTTAACCGAAGGCTTCATTCCACTCCACACTTCTTCTAGGGTCATACCTTGTACTGCCAATGTTATGCTTTTATTCAATACATGCACTGCCCAGTTGATTGCTTAAGGCCAAATTTTTTTTGGAATTTTCTTTCCCGAAAGCATACAATGAACTATATTCATAATGGTTTTGTTTTTTCATTTAGCAACTTCATTCTGTTGTGGAGTATATGGTGTTGTTAGTTGTCTTCTTATGCCATTTACATCACAAAATTTAATGAACTCTTGTGATGTGAATTCCCCTCCTCAATCAGTATGCAGGCTTTCGATATACATGGTCATTTCACTTTCAACATGAATTTTAAAGCTTTTGAAAACAATAAAGGCTTCTGATTTCTCTATCAAGAAATAAACCCACATTTTTCTATTGAAATCATCAGTGAAAGTAATCAACTACCTTTTTTGCCATTGGAAATGGGTGTGATTGGTCCATGAATGTCAACATGCACCAACTGAAGAATTTGCGTTGCTCTCCATGTACTTTTCTTTGGGAAAGAATCATTTTCTTGATTTCCTACCAAATAGTGCCTGCATAGTCTTGAAGGAGCCTTCATCTTTAGTAAACCTTTCACCATATCCTTCTGTTGAATAGTCTTTAAGCCCTTAAAGCTTAAGTGTCCATACCTGGAGTGTCAAAATTGCTCTATATCTTCTGTAATTATGTTAAAACACGTGGATGCTGTTTGTTCCAAAATAGGCCGCAAGTGCATGGGTCATTCAAGTAATACAGATACAAAGTATAAGTTCGTTCCCTCGAGGATAAGTTTACTTTCAATGCTAAGTATTAACCAATAGTTTATCTAATTCTATTCAAGAGCATATGAAATAAAGAAAGCATAAACTAAACTAAATCTAATCTACAAAAGCAATAAAGATAATGAGTCAGAGATCTAGGGAATCTTTCTTCACCTCCTATTTCATACTAATGACTTGCAACCCTTATAAGCAACATCAATGAATCGTTAAGTTAGCTTGAGAATCTGATTTAGTTAAAAGCCTATGTCTAGGTCAATCAACCATAGTTTTATTTACCCAATTCACTATGTTTCCATGAGAACTAGTGCAAACTCCACTCTTGAACGGTCTATTCTCAATCACACACTATACATAGCTAAAATGTATATTTCTATCCAGTTAGTGAATTAACTCATCCCGCCATTAGAATAGAATCAAACATGCATCAACCATACATTAGATCTAAAATCCAAATTCCTATGTCTAGGTTCATCAGATTTTAACAAATCATTCAAAAGCTATCAAACCTCCAAAAGTATTAACAATCATATGATTGAACATAACTAAACATCAATATATACTCCAAAGATAACAAACTCATTAATAATCATAGAAAGGATTCAAAGTATCCCTAAATATAGTTGCTACATCATTAAACATGAAAATACAACACAAAATACATGCTCAAATGAATGAGAAAGAGAAGAAAACAAAGGAGAAAGAAGGAAAGACTTATGAATATTGTCATTGATGCTTGAATCTTCCTCCATAAGGAAGATAGCCTCCAACCTTGACTCCTTTGGCCTCTTTCAGCCTCAAAAAATGAAGAACAAGGTGCAAATTTTGTAACCTAAAAAGCCATCTGAAGAAAATCTAATAAAAAGCTATTTATAAGCTCAGTTTTGCATCTCGCGTCGCGGCACACACTCATTCGTGCCGCGGCACGCATTCACTACTAGAAATTTGGGTTTTAGAGACCGATTTATAGAGACCGAAATAAAGACCGATTAAAAAATAAAAATCTAATTTGCTGCTAAAATAAAATCGGTCTCTAATTCAGTCTCTAAACTTTTTAGAGACCGAATTAGAGACCGATATTTCAGTCTCTAAATAAAAATATTTACAAAAAATATATATATATATATATATATAATGATAAATTTATAAAAAAAAAAAAAATAAAAATTTATCTTATTATTAGAGATCGATATTTCGGTTTCTAAATAAAAAAATTATAAAAAATAAATAATTAGCCACCAAAAATTCAGTCGCTAAAAAAATAAAAAAATAAAAAAGAAGTCTTACCGAAATTTCAATCTCTAAATAAAAAAATATACAAAAAATAAGAAAAATATGTAGTGACTGAAAATGCAGTCGCTAAGCCTTTTCGTGTTTTAAGCCTTTCGTGTACCCTTTTCGTCTGCCTTTTTTCTATCTATTTCATTTTCTCCTATTTTTAACTCTAGCAGAGCACTTTGCCACTGCTTGTCGCCTCTGCCGTCGCTTGTCGTTGCTCGTCGCCCCTGCCGTCGCTTGTCGTTGCTCGTCGCCCCTGCCGTCGCTTGTCCCCTCTAGCTCATTCACCCTTGCTCGTTCACCCTCGCCATTCTCGTTCGCTCGTTTGTGCACTCTCGTTGACGCTCTCTCTCTAGTTCGCTGACGCTGTTTGATCTGTTCTTCTTTCTTTCTGTTTCATTGAATCTCACTCACTTTTTATTTCTGCAATTAACTTTGAATTTGTATGCATTCACATTTTTGTTTTAGACAAATCTTGCACTCTCTCTGTTTCCTTTTAGAGGAATTTATGTTCTGTGCTAGATAATAAAATTTGGGTTGATACGGCCAAAAGGAATTACAGTCTATGTTTTGGATTCTTTTCATTTGAGGTTTGGTTTGATGGTCAGTGCTTATTTAGTTTGGTTAGGTTAGATCCATTGCAAATCTTCTCTATGTTTGTTTGCTCAATTTGTTAACTTGTCATGCTCTTCATTCAGGATATGCTTCATGGATTTGTTCTTATCTTGCTTCATTATATTTTATGATTTTGATTTCATGTCTTGGATGAGTACACTTCATCTGTATGATAAAATGTCTGAGTGAGGAAAAAATAACAAAGCAATAATTGTGTTACCTAAATTCCCTGAATTGCTCTAAACATAAACTGATATGCTTGTTGCTATATGGAAATTATATTCCTCAGTAATATTGTCAGATAAGTTAAAGCAACATACAAATTGTGTTATCCAAAGGAATGTATGATGCGGGTGACCTGATGAAATTTGGATTTCCCATGGCTTTCACTGCTATGGTGTTATCTCGTGCAATTCTTGAATATGGAGATCACATAGATGCTGTGAAGCAGCAACAATATGCACATGACTCACTTAAGTGGATCACATATTATCTCATTAATGCACATCCTTTTGCAGATGTGCTCTACATTCAGGTGAACCATTTGTTTCAACTTTATGCCTTTAGTTTTTCTAGTTTAGAATTATAAAACTCTGATTTGAAATAGGATACATTCTTTTCTTTTTTTCTTTTCTTTTTTTCCTCATTGTTGTTGTTTTCTTGGGTAAATGAGGAAGAACTTGAAGTTTTAGGATTTTGTGCTTGTGATTTTGTGTGATTGAAGGTGGGGGATCCAGAGGTGGACCACAATTCTTTGGGAAAGACACAAGACTTGACTGAGATCAGGTCACTCACTCAAATTAATTCAACTTTTCCAGAACAGAAGTTGCAGCAGAAATCGCTGCTGCATTGGCCTCAACATCTCTCGGTATTTAAGGAGATAAATCTCACTTATTCTAAGATTCTCCTAGGACATGCTCAAAGAATTGTTTACTTTTGCTAATACTTACAGATTTTCCTACAGTGTCAGCATCCCTCAAGTAGGAAGTACTATAACTCATCTGGTTATGAGGATGAACTCTTATGGGCAGGTAGTTGGCTCTATCATGCAACTAAGGATCCATTATACCTAAATTATGTGACAGAGCAGAATGAGAATGTATTTGGCAATTTATGAGGTTTATCGTGGTTTAGTTGGGATGATAAGCATGCTGCAACTCAGGTACAAAGTATGATGTAGTACTTTATTTTTACTTCTCTAGGTGATCCATTACTTTTTTGCTCTTTATTTTATTATATGTTCACTTTGGTAGTTCTTGAAAGAATTAGGCATATTCATTTTGTGATAGATCTTCTCATGCATTTCACAACAAGATGCACTGATTAGGAACTGGATTTATATTTTGTGATGTTGAACTAGGTTCTTTTGTCCAGAGTAAATTTCTTTGGCACAAGAGACACCCCAAATAAGGAGAACCTTGACCTTCAAATGTACAGAGAAACTGCTGAAATCCTAATGGCAAAACAACCACTAGGTGTGACCAGTCGGCAAATAGAGCTTCATATAGAGTTTTATGTGAGGAGACTTACAAGCATTTAAAATCTATTAGAAACACCTTACAACTATTGCCAAGATAAAATTCTAAGGGAGATTAATTCCCCACATAAATAATATGATGACACCTCCTGTTCTTAATATATATATATGAACGAGATTAATGAAAAAATGTTTAAAAGGAATCACCTAAACTCAAATTTGTGAATAAAAACTTGTGTAGACAACATAATCCATTTAAGCTCACTAGTCACTATAGTAAAGCACGCCGCTCATTTTCTATAATTTTTGAGAAGTTTTGCAATATTAATATTCTTTTTTACTGATTTAGTAATTATAATATCAACTTCTTATTTATAAAATTCAAAACTGTTTAGTCATTTCAGCAAAAGTTGAAATGAATGCAAATGAAAATGAAAGAAAGAGGGTTGTACGTTGATAACTCCATAAAATGTAATTATTTGTACCCTATCTCTGTGCTAGAATGAATGCTTAGTCCTTATTTATGAAGCATATTTGGAAGGTTTATTAGTTATATTTGACATATTCTTATTTGGATAACTTTCCAATATGTTATTGAGCAAATTGTGCTTATATGATTAGAGATTAAGTAGATTTATATTTGTTACTGATTTGGTATTTTCTCTATGTTAGGAAGGGCTCCAAACAAGGTCAAATATAAAGTATGTGAGCTAAAAGGCCAAGAGGAAGCCAAATTTGCCTTTCAGTAATCAACGCCACAGCGCAAGGTAGTGCACGTCGTGGCACAAAGAGGCATCATCAGAATTGCCATACTAAAACCTGAGGCTAGAGGGCCGCAGCCCAGGATAAGTGGACGCCGCGGCGTAAAGAGACTGACCTTATAGGCGTCGCGGTGCAAGTATGTGGGCGCCGTGGCGTGATGCGACAAGCTGAGCTTATAAATTAGATTTTTCATGTTTTTCTTAGAGTCTAGGTCTGTTTTTCTCTAAGTCTTGGCCATTTGAGCCATTTCTATTTTTAGGTTTTCTCAGTTTAGTTAGTTTTAGGTTAGAAAGCTTTGGCTAGATCTCCATTGATGGTAGATTGGAGGCTAGGAACAAGGATGAATGAGGATTCAAGCTTCAGAGACAAATCAATGAGCTTCCTTTCTCTTTTTTCGTTTCTCTCTTCTCTTCTCTATCTTCCTTGGATATGAGTTTACTTGTATTTTCATGTTTATTGTATAGCTGAGCTGTATTTAGGAATATTTTGGATCCATTTCTATATATATTAATGATGTGTTCTTCTCTGAGTTTGTGTGGATGTTTAGTTTTGTTCAATCATAATCTATGCTTAATGCTTGCTGTTGGTTGGCTATCAATTACATGATCCTAATATTACAAATGAACTAGACATAGGGATTTACTAATATGAATATGGTATGATTGATGCATGTTCGATGAATTCAATTAGCTTAGATGAGTTGATTATTAATGGGATAGAAATATACCTATTGATCATGCATAGTATGTGATTGAGAATAGATCGTTCATGAGTAGATTTTGGTTCTAACTAAGGAGTTAGGTAAATGAAACTATGGTTAAATGACCTAGATATAGGCTTTTAACTAAATCAGATTCTCAAGCTAACCTAATCAATACATTCATGTTGATGAAGAGGATTGCATGTTGTTGGTAGATGTAGGGGGTGAAGAAGGATTCCCTGAAACCTAACCGTTTATCTTTATTGCTTTTGTAGATTAGATTTAGTTTAGATTATTACTTTCTTATTTTTATGTCCTTGAATAGAACATATTAAGCTATTGGTTGGTATTTAACTTTGGAAACATATTTATCCTCATGGGAATGAACTTTTACTCTGTATCTGTATTACTTGAGCGATCCGTGCACTTACGGTTAGCAAATGGGCAACATGTTTTGACTCTGTAAAGTTTTTTGCGCCGTTGCCAGGGATAAAGGTTTCTATATGGCTAATATTGACAATGAGTTTAGTTAGTTTTAATTCAAGTTGTATATAATCTATGTTTCTTTTATGTTTTGTTTTAGTTTGAATAAAGAAACCGGGTGATTTCAATTATACAAGGCCCTTGAGGGAATTCGCGACTCCTGGAAAGGATAACCTTCGGAATCAAGTTCTTGAGGACTACTCATCCACAACAACCCCATTTTGGTGACAAGTCTTGCTAAGACTATAAATTAAGTCCTTCATGGGGAGGAAATCCCAAGATTATGTTTCATTTTTGCTTTTACTTTATGCATAAATAGTTAGTATGATGTGTTTTGTATGTTTGTATATATGTGATGTTAGTTGAGTTAGTATGTTAGTTGTGTTAGTATGTTAATAGGTAATGTATGTTTAAGTATGTTAGTTTTGTAGTTTATAGCTTTGGTTTGTATTTATGTTTCATTAGTGTGTGTTTATGTTTTGTTAAGTCTTGAGTTTTAAATATGCTAGTTTATATGTGTGTTAGTATGTAAATATGTTAGTTTACTGATTTTGATTGGTTTTTAGGTTTTAAGTAAGTTTTAGGTAGTAAATAGGTTACTATGTTGAATTTTATGTTTTAATATGTTTGAGTTATGTTTTTAGTAGTTTAGCTTTTTGAACAAGTTTTGCTACAGCTAGAGACCCTTATGAGCTAGATCCAGTAGCAAAACTGTGTTTGCTACTAAATTTAGCAACTAAACCTCTCACGTCGCGGTGCAAGGTGTTGCACGCTGCAACGCATAAGCTCGTTTTCTGCAGAATTTTACAGCTTTTTGTGAATGCCGTGGCCTAGGCATGGGGCGCATAAGCTCATTTTTCTACTTTGTTTTCTTTATTTAATTTTACAGTACTTTTTGTGAATCTCGTGGCCTATAAACTATGTTCATTAAGGCATTTTATTTTGGTTTGGGAGAGTACTTTACATTTTTATTACCTTTATGTTTTTTAACATGTTATTTTCTTTGTTTTCTTTATTTAATAATGTTTTGAGTAGTTAGTTAACAATACTACAATTTTTAGAGTCTCAATTGAAAAGTTGAAATCCTATAAATGTTGCATGTTCATTAAGGATACATTTTATTTTGGTTTGGGATAGTATCTTTACATGTTTTATTACCTTTATGCTTTAATGTTAACATGTATGGGTATTTTAAGTATGCAGTGGTGTTAGTCATAATATTTTCATGATTATATCTTGTTTTGACTATCACTGATGCGTTGTTGACAAGACTTTCAATTTTTACATTATGCAAATGATGTTATGCATACTTGAATTGAAAAGTTGAAATCCTTTTGAGTGCATGACATGTTGCAAGAATCTGGTGTTGTTTTGATTGTCCCATGATATGAAAGGTTGCTATTTGCTCCCTTTTCAATGAAACCTTATGTGATCTTAAAGCATATGAAACAATTTAGATGCTTTTGATGCATGATTTACATTTCACTTAGAAGCAAGTGTAACTTTGAAAATGATAAGAGTGCATGTCTTGAGAATGTTTATGGATGTACATGTAAAGTTTTGATTATCCTAGTTAGAAATTGTTTTTGAACTCTCTTGAGGCGAAATTTTTGGTTGTGTATGATTGAGGAAATGATTAGGGCATTGTTTGAACAGTTTGAGCTTTTTCAAGCTTACCCTGATATGATGATATCCCTAGGCCCCTTTTTGAAGCCTTATACTGTTTGGCCTTATTTGTTTTTCATTACTATTGTGTTCGTTAACCTGTTAACCATTCTAATGCATGTGAAAGCATTGCATTTTCTTTCTACCATTAATGTTTGTTGAGTGCATGATATATGTTATTTCTTGAAGTGAGTTTGATGATTAGGGGTATTAATGAATATTTAATACAAAATGAGCCTAAAGGAGCCAGATACAGTCAAAGAGAAAAGAAAAAAATGCATTGCTTTGAAAATAAAAAAAAATCAAAAGGAAAAAGAAAAAAATTGAAAAAGAAAAGCAAAACATATGTAAAGTAAAGTGTGAAAAGCATCAAAATGGTTCTGGCAAGTTTTATGATTTCACTGTAGAATACCTTGCTAAAATCAAGTTAGTGGCTCATTTCTTGGAATATCATGTTTATGTGTCTTAATGTTTGTATAGTATCCTTTCCTGTTCATTTCTTTCGTCCATACCCTTAGCCTGACATTATAAGCTAATAAAGACCATTTTGATCCTCAATCTTGAGTGATTTACATTAGTAGAGAGAGAGTTGATTTACAATCTTGTGGATTCTATGAATCATATACATGTATGTTTATAAACATATTTGGATGTGTATGACTTGATTAGGAGAAGTTTATCTTGCATATTTGTGAAAATTGTGAATTGCATGAAGAGTTGTTTGGATTGATAGCATGTTAAGGATTGTATATGTGTAGAACTGTTTATGGGGCATTTGCACTTTTTGAGGATTAATGCAGTCATTACACACTATTTTTGGTTTGAAATGAAAAAAAGAGAATTGAAATTTGTTATTTGCTGAATGAATTTTTGATTTGAATTGTAAAGTGATTTACTTAGTTCTATTTTGTTTTGCTCGAGGACTAGCAAAATATAGGTTTGAGTGTGTGATAACTCCATAAAATGTAGTTATTTGTGCCCTATCTCTGTGCTAGAATGAATGCTTAGTCCTTGTTTATGAAGCATATTTGGAAGGTTTATTGGTTATATTTGACATATTCTTATTCGGATAACTTTTCGATATGTTATTGAGCAAATTGTGCTTAAATGATTAGAGATTAAGTAGCTTTATATTTGTTACTGATTTGATATTTTTTCTATGTTAGGAAGGGCTCCAAACAAGGTCAAATATGGAGCATTTGAACTAAAAGGCCAAGAGGAAGCCAAATCTGCCTTTCAGCAGTCAACGCCGCGGCACAAGGTAGTGCACGCCGCGGCGCAAAGAGGCATCATCAGAATTGCCATACTAAAACCCGAGGCTAGAGGGCCGCACCCCAAGATAAGTGGGCACCGCGGCGTATAGAGACCGACCTTATGGGCGCTGCAGCGTGATGCGGCAAGCTGAGCTTATAAATTAGATTTTTCATGTTTTTCTCAGAGTCTAGGTCTATTTTTCTTTAAGTCTTGGCCGTTTTAGCCATTTCAATTTTTAGGTTTTCTCAGTTTAGTTAGTTTTAGGTTAGAAAACTTTAGCTAGATCTCCATTGATGGTAGATTGGAGGCTAGGAACAAGGATGAAGGAGGATTCAAGCTTCAGAGACAAATCAATGAGCTTCCTTTCTCTTTTTCCCTTTCTCTCTTCTCTTCCTTATCTTCCTTGGATATGAGTTTACTTGTATTTTCATGTTCATTGTATAGCTGAGCTGTATTTAGGGATATTTTGGATCCTTTTCTATATATATTAATGATGTGTTCTTCTCTGAGTTTGTGTGGATGTTTGGTTTTGTTCAATCATAATCTATGCTTAATGCTTGTTATTGGTTGGCTATCAATTGCATGATCCTAATATTGCAAATGAACTAGACATAGGGATTTGTTAATATGGATGTGGTATGATTAATGCATGTTCGATGAATTCAATTAGCTTGGATGAGTTAATTCGTTAATGGGATAGAAATATACCTATTGGCCATGCATAGTGTGTGATTGAGAATAGAACGTTCATGAGTGGATTTTGGTTCTAACTAAGGAGTTAGGTAAATGAAACTATGGTTAGATGACCTAGACATAGGCTTTTAGCTAAATCAGATTCTCAAGCTAACCTAATCAATGCATTCATGTTAATGAAGAGGATTGCATGTTGTTGGTAGATGTAGGGGGTGAAGAAAGATTCCCTGAAACCTAACCATTTATCTTTATTGCTTTTGTAGATTAGATTTAGTTTAGATTATTACTTTCTTATTTTTATGTCCTTGAATAGAACTAATGAAGCTATTGGTTGGTATTTAGCTTTGGAAACATATTTATCCTCGTGGGAACGAACTTTTACTCTGTATCTGTATTACTTGAGCGATCCGTGCACTTGCAGTTAACAAATGGTCAACATGTTTTGACCCTGTCATACGTAGCAAGGATTGATAATCTATTCACACTCTATTCACATACAAGTATATAATCAATTTCAACTCGTTTTTTATGCATGTCCTCTAAAATAAAGAGAATGAGAGGGAGGCAAATATTTCAACACGAAAAATACATAATCCTGTGGGCTTATTTTTCATTTCAACAAATATTTATAATTTAGTACAGGTCTTATAGGCACATTTTATACTCAAAACTCTGAATGGTTGGGTAGAACAATGAAAGTATAATTGAACTATAGAAGTTTAAGAATGTGATGGAAACAAATCGTTTTCTTGTAATATAATTATTAATAAAGTCATTGATTTAATATATAATGTTGACTGTATCTGAAATATCTTCTTTATAGGCAAGATTTTAAATCTGATGCCAAAATGGGTAATAGGGAGTTTTTTGGCTGATCTTTCATCAAGAAAAAGAAGAGATTTTCTTGACTGATGAAGCTAGTATAAGATTTGGTACTAGTGTGATATATTTTATTGCTTCTACTACTGGTGGTCATAAATATTTCATATCTCTTGCTAAACCTTTTTCTATCTAGGATATCTTGTTTCCATATTAAATGCCTAATGGTGGTGACTGGTTACCAAGTGATCAATGCATCTTATTACTTGTGAACATCAAAATTTTACTATTCTCCTAAAAAAATTTGATGTAATTTCTTCATGTTCTTTTAAGTGGATATAGTTGTGCAGTCTTGCAATCATTTCACTTTTCTGTTATTTACTTCAAACTAGTATGTGATCATGTGTTGCCTAGTTATTGTGCTTGTCATCTTGTAATATAACTATAGTGGAATACTAGCAAAATCTGATGAAGCCATAAATGATGAATCTCAAGTTGACATTATATCAAGCTGGAATATTGCTGAATACTTACCAAAGAAAATCTAGGTAAGTTACCTTGTATGAATTTTAGCTTGAATACAGAAGTGCTAAAGGAAAGGATCTTTACCATGGGAAGAGTAATTTACTGGATTTTAATTGGTTAGCCATTTAATATGGGAGTTATTTTGTATTCTTCGTATCTAAAGTTGTTTTAGTCTTCTCTATAGGCATTTGTGTAGAAGATCACGACCATGTGGCTTGTGGCATGCCAAAATTAAATTCACTAGTATATAGGTGCTTTTAGAATTTAATCAACGATTTAATCTTTTGTTCATAGACATATCATGATAAAAATGTGATTTTTAGGATTTTTCTGTGTAATTGATTGTATGGATTAAGATCTAAAATCATGTTTGATATAAAAATATAGTTTGTCTTGACTTCTATAACTCCATAATAATTCACTTCTAGCAATTTTTTTATTTTTTATTTATATATAGAGACCGATTTAGTGACCGATTTTATAAAATATATAATATATTTAGCCTTTTAGAGACGATTTAGAGACCGATTTAGAGACTGATAAACCGGTCTCTAGTTTAGAGACGGAGTTAGCAATCGATTTTGTATAATATATAATATATTCATGTTTTTAGAGATCAATTTAGAGACTGTTTTAGGGATCGATTTATCGGTCTCTAAATCAGTCTCTAATATGCTTTTTTTGAAGTATAATTGACCAATAGTTGATCAAAAATTATCGACTGATTTAAAGACGAAAAAAATCAATCTCTATAAAATTGATCTCTAATATTTAGTGACAAGGCTTTTAGAGACCGATTTAAATCGGTCTCTAACTATTTTAGAGACCGATGTTCTTGATTTAGAGACCGAAAAATCGATCTCTAAAACCCAAATTTCTAATAGTGATTGAGTCGGTTGCAAAGGGGCCGCGATGCACACTAATTTGTGCCGCAGCGCTCTAACCTCGAGTCTCAGTATGGCAATCTTGATGATACACTTTTGTGCCGCGACGCTCTCTAACCGGAATGCCACTTGGTCCTTTTCTAGGTCTTTTGGGCCTTGAATTGCTCAAATACATCAGTTTTAAGCCCATCCTATATTAGAAAAATCACCAAGTTAAATATAAATTATAAATCTACTTAATCATTTAACGAATACATACAAATTGCTTATTAGCATATAGAGAAATATCCAAAAGAAATTTAACTAATAAAAGCATAAAATCTCCAATATATGCATAATAATAACGACATAATATTCTATAAAGCACAATTATATGGGGTACAAATAACTACATTTCATGAAGTTATCAGATGCTACTGGCTGAGATATAGCACGTAGTACAAACATATGATTTGAAGACATTTTTGTTTCCATGATCAAGCCTTTCTTTGGGTGAAATACCTTACACTTGCCATGTTGAAATAGAATTGCAAGCCCTTTTTCTTCCAATTGCCCAATACTCAGGAGGTTGTTCGTCAACTCCGGTATGTAAAATACTCTAGTGATGATTTGCACTATTCCATTCACTTGCAACCTTACATTAGTTTTTCCTCTTACAGCCATAAATGTGTTATTGCCTAACTTTACTGAATCTCTAAAATTTCCATCAAAATATGAGAAATATTCTCTTTTTTCACATATATGATTGCTACAACCCGAGTCAAGAAACCAGTTATCTTCTCTATTAACCTTGTTCATTTCTACATAAGCCATCAGTAACATTTCTTCTTGTGTTTCTACATAGTTGGCTTCCCTCTCCTTACTTGGACATTCCCATTGAAAATGCATGAGCTTATGGCAATTATAGCACTCCACTGTATTTTGTTAAAGCCTTGTCTACCTCTTTCTCTTCCTCTAAATTGACCTCCATGAGTGATCTTCAAGGCTTGTTCTTCTTCAACATGTGAACTCATGCATAAGCAAACTACTTTGTAACTCATCCATAGACAAGGTATCTATGTCCTTAGATTCTTCAATTGAACACACCACATAGTCAAGCTTGGATGTCATGGATCGTAAAATCTTTTCAACAATAGCTACATATCCCTTGTTCTCACCATTCGCCTTCATCTTGTTGACTATGGCAAGTGTCCGAGCAAAGTACTCTGATGAACCTTTAAAATTCATATTTTCACGGTTCAAAATCTTGAATTTTTATCCTCTTTTAATCTCTTTGATTGAGTTTCGTTCTTAAGTTTTATTATGTTTTAGTATTTTAAGTTGTGTTCTTATTACGTGTTTTATGTGTTTTTGAAACGTAATTGCACATGGAAAAGATTGGACATTTGAAGAAGGAAGAAAAAGAAGAAATTTTATTCAGACGTCCAATGCTTGAGCGTTGGACATTCAATGCTTAAACATACGTTGCGCGTAGAAGAATTTCTCTCTAGTGTCCCAGCACTTGAGAACTGGTAGTGGAGCGCTTGAGCGCTAAAAGCGTATATAGCCACGATAGTTTGATTGAGCCAATGCTCAGGTGCTGGACGAGTAAACAACAACGTTAACTTTTTTATAAATAGAAAAGTTGCGCCAAATTGAACACACACTTAGACAGAACGTAACAGCCGTCAAGAGGCACAAACCCTAAAGTGGTGTGAATGCAATTAGGCTTGAAGATTAGAAATTCTCTTCAACCTTTCCACTTTTCTATAATGGAGTTTGTCGTATTCTTCCCTTTATGTTCTTCTTTTTTCATGTGTAACTAAACCTCATTTGTTAGGGTGATGATGAATTTTATTCTTGGACGATGTAAATTCTTTTATGAGTTTAATTTATGTTTTTACGTGTTTATCTCTTTTCTTAATGCTTTTTTAAACCTAATCAATTTGGGAGTGATTTTTGGGTTAATGTATGATTTGAGAAAATTTGCATGAACCTAGAACTTGTAATAAACACCATAATTTTCGCAATCACTATGAATAGACATTGTGGGTTGTGTGATATTTCTTGTAATTTCATCGTTTATGATAATACCTTTTCTATTTGGGGTTAGATTAGGAGATTAGTTAATTATAAACAATGTAAAGAAGATTAATTTTGAGTATTGACCATGAATAATTGAAATAAAACTTGATTAAACTAATATTTAAAATTATGTTTAAAGAGTTTAAATAAAGTCTGAACCCTAATACTTTAATTTCATCATTTTTCACCCTTGATCGATTCTCTATTTATTTTTAATTATTTTTATTATTATTTTTTCTTTTATTTTTATTTTTATCAACTCTCACTTTTCGGTTGCTTAGAAAGTGTTTATTTAACAAAATTAATAATTGACAATATAATTCTAGTGAGACAATACTCTTATTCACTCTTTATTACTTTTGCGATTTGGTGCACTTGTTGATATCACAACATACTCATTTACAGATTCATTTGCTTTCATGTGGAGAATTTCAAACTCCTTTCGAAGAGCCTGCAGATGGGCACACTTGACTCGTCTTGTACCTTGATATTTCTGCTTCAAAGAGTCCCATATGGCCTTTGTTGTATCCTTGTTGAGAATTGTCTCTAAGACTGAACGATCTAAGACTTGAAATAAATAATTCTTTGCTTTTAAGTCCTTCAATTTCTGCTCTTCAATGTTCTTCCTCTGTGCATCTGTCAGAACAACTTCCTCTACTATTGCAGGTATTCCGTTTTCCACTAAACACCAATATTCCTTTACCAGCAAGAAGTTCTCCATGAGCATTGCCCAATGATCATAGTGCCCATCAAATTTTGGAATTGCTGGCTGCACAAATGAACTCTTTGCCATCTTACTACAATACTTGTTTACGTAGAAGACTGCTGCTTCCAATTCGTATCAAGCCCCGTATTAGAGCTCTGATACCAAATGTTATAGCTACCAAAGAAAGAAAATAAAGAATTAGGAGAAACTCTTCTGCATTAATAGAAAAACAATATTGGCTGATATATATAACCTTACACAATAACTGAAACAAGAAGCCAACACCCCAACGTTTGAGAACTTCTAATAATCGGGTAGAACTAGGATAACTGATGACAACAAACAAGAGTCCTAAAAATAGGACCTTATTAACAAAGTACTAACTACCTACGTACTAAATACTAATAGATGGTGAGGTGATTAGGTGAAGAGGGTGGTTTTTTGGTAGAAGGTGTTGTGGCTTGATCAGAGCTGCTGGTTGTTGGCTGTGAGTATTGGCTCTTGGTATGGGTCCGTGTGTGTGATGGTTGTTATGAGAAAAAGGAAGAAACAAAGATGACTATGGGGTTGCGTGAGTAGTGCTCAATCGGTGATGGTCCTATGGCGAAGGTATGGTAAAGAGAATGACGGCTTGACAAGGTCTGCAGAAAATGAGATTGTGGAAGAAAAGGGGGCTTCTATATGGTGGAGAAAAGAATGAACAAGGAGTGAATTGTATTAAAACTTGACACCTAGACCAATCCAGAAACTTCTTATTTACTAAACATCCATTGCCCACTGTCCAGTTAATTGCATTCATGTTGCTTTCGTGTGATTTTTGTAGTTCAGCAACTTTGGCATGGTATGCAGCTGCTACCACAGCAGTCTTCACCCTATGACCTTGAGGAAGCTCACAGGCTTCACTCATAGAAGCTAACCTTAGCTCGGATGGAGGAATGAAACAGTTCAATGAAAGGCTAAGGACGTTGAACGCCACCTGTGGTCCATGCTTCTTCATGCTAGAGCTGTGTTTTTGTACCAAAGCTTTTGGTCTAGCATTTATTAATTCAAGGTGAACCTTCATTCTTCTTGTCCAATTGTTACTAATGGAATACTTTAAAAGCAAAATAAGCATCAATGGGAGTGAAATGGGGCTAGACATGTATACTAGTCTAGATAGATAGGGCCACAAATTTATTTATAAACATATAATTTCATCTCCCACTACAACAGACATAGAAAATGACAGCATTAATACAAATAGAACACAGAACATTAACATGGTTACACATACAATAACTCTTTCCCTCGTGTTTTATTTATTTACACAAATTTAAAAGTACAAGCAGAGCCACCCACGTCATAATTAATCTAAACCCTCAAGGCACGATCTTGTAAGCTTTGGTCCTGTCTATCCAATTTATAAACGAATTAGTGGAGTTCCTAAATCCCAAAAAGCCATGCTCTTTAGCCTTGTTCATCGTATCCAAAACGCCCTCCGTTCCCAAGATAACATCTGCAAACCACCAGTCACCAACCTCTTCAAGCTTCGTGTGCTGCAACTGATTCTCCCTCACAATCTCTTCCCACACAGGGCCCTTATCCTTCATCATCTCCGACAAACTTAAATAACTTGAGCCCTCTTCAAACCCATAATCCTCAATCCCAAACTTATTCGCCAACACCTTCCATAGATGCTTCCACTTGTACACATCCCCGTTGCTGCAATTGAAGGCTTCGTTCCTCGCACGTGGATCCACCGCACCCCATACGTGCTGCTCCGCAATCAAATCAGCATCTGAAGCCGTAGAATAACACTCCCACGCCACTTTGGTGCCAGGAAACCTCAAGGGAACACCCTCGTGCTTGCAAATGGCTGCGTAAACACAAAGTGTCCCAATGAGGTTCATCAAGCTATAAGGGGAGAACCCGAAGATGGCTAGCGGTCGATTAACGAACCATGTCAAGCCCTTCTTCTTGTGAACCTCTTCAAACAAGATGTCCTCTTGGGTGTAATAGAAATTTGGTGCATCGAGGCGTGGCAAATCCTCGGTGAACGGTGGCTCATGGGGCTTGATCTTGCCGAATAGCTCATAGGGTCCTATGTAGTGCTTGGCACCTGTTTGAAGGGACACGTGGCGGAGGTTTGGAGCGTTTGGGATGACAACGCGTAGGACATTCCTGATCATGGCACCATTGACCTCGCAGTTCTCAGCCTCGGTGGGTCTGCTAGTCCATGAGACGTAGAAGATGTGGGTCACATCGGTTAACCCTGAGAGCTTGGTTTGTGTGTCGTTGGGGTCAGAAATGTTGCACTGGATGTAGTGGACGGGGTGACTGGCATTCCAGCTAGGTCGGGGACGGCGAGCCACACCGTACACCTTCCATGGACCCCCTGGTGTTTCTCGAAGAGGTAGAATCTCAGCTAGGCTATTGCCCACGATGCCCGTGACTCCGATGACTAGTGCCACGCTCTGGAAGCTTTGTGGCGCATCGTCTTCTTCATCGAGTTTCTTCTGCACAAGCTCAAGAGAATGAGAAACTCTACTTAAGAAAGGACCTAACCCAAATGGATTAGTATGAGATATTCTAGTAAACCAATAAAATGAAATAAAATACATAGAACAAAGGCAAATTGGGATTGGATATGGAGAGTGTCATAGGAACTTGCCTTGGCTGCGCCAGTAGCTCTAGCCCACCACCAGCTCATTTTTCAGTGCTAATGACTAAGAGAAGATGGTTTGATTTTGCAAGTAACAAATAGCAACGCTGAGTCTATATTCTAATGCTTTGAGTTTGTACTGGGATGTTTACTTCTTTAACTTACAGATTCATTCATATATACCATGAGAGAAGATGACAGACGTGCTTTGAATGGTTTTCACCGATTACCACAGCCATGACATCATTGCTACCATTGACCTTTCGGCTTCCTATTTATGGATTTATGAACGTTTTTAATCTATCAAGAAAGATATTTGCACATCTTACACTATTTTTTTTATAACTAATAAAATAAAATGAATACATTTTTTAAAATATATTCTCTCTCTCTCTTTTTTTTTTTATGAAATAGATGTGTATAAAAAGTATAAGCAGATAACGTGCAACTACCATTTTCCTTATCTATGTGCACTATTTTCTTTAGGGCAGGTTAAGCGGGTCCCATTTGTTTTTGAAAAATAATAGTTTCTTTTTCTTGTTTCAAGTGCTTTTTTTATGGACTCAAATGTAATATAATTACATAAATTCCTTAACTTTCGAATTTCAAATGTACTTATCATTTGGGATGTAATTGGGTCGATTTAGTTTAGTTTTTTGAGAAAAATAAATTTAAACTAATTAAAATTAATTAATTAGGTATGGTTTGATTTTTTTATTTTTTATAATTAAACTTGAATCAAATTAAATCGAATATCTATGAATTAGTTCGTTTCAAGTAGTTGGGTTAACTCTTTTTTTTTATAAAATTAACTAAATAATTAGCTTTTCATAGAAAAAAATGCATAATCAACTTATGAAAAAAAATTAGAAATAGAATCAATTTTACTTATTTCAATAAGCCCACTACAAAGTATAAATTCTAAAAATTATATGTTCAGCACATTGTCCTAATCTACTGATAATACATCTAATCAGTGCCTTTGATGTATTGTACTTTGTTTATTTTAGAATCTTCAACTGAGTATTTAGACCTTGTATAAATAAGAGTATAAGTTGATTAATTTGTATGACTTTAATGGTGAATTAAGGTATATGCTTCTGGACTTATTATTTGTAATGTATTATAAAATTTTTTGTGTTAAGTTACTTCACAGTAACAACTTGCATGTAATACAACTTTTAGAATGTTAGCTTCAAGTTGAATGAACTTTTTGTAATTGGCCATTATCTCATGAAGATTTTGTTTTGATGATAACAAACTTAAAGATGTTGCAATATCAAGTCCAAGACTCTCAAGACCTTCAATATTAGCTTTTAAGGATTTCAATCAAAATATAAAGGTATATAAAGATTCACAATTGCTCAAACTTACATTTCAACACAGCACACAAGTTTTCAAGGCTTCAATATGATTTTTAGTTTCCAAAGAATCATCAATTACGTGTCCATAAGCTTACAAGATCATATGCAATCAATGGCAACATTTAAAAGATATAAAACATATTTTTCAAATGTATTATTCGAATAAGGAGTTCCTTATCCTTATTCGAATAACACAAGTCAGAGATTCTAAATAATGTTTCAGGAAATGGTTTATTCGAATAATGTAACACCCTAAAAATTATTTATTTTATCATAAATAGTCATTTTATAATATTTATGATTTTTAAAAAAAAAATTGGATTTTTCCCGAAATGTCAAATATTTTAATATATTTCTTGTTTTACGTACACACTGAGCAGAGTCAGTGTAACACCCCAGAAATTGTTTATTTTGTGATGAATAGACATTTTTTAATATTTGTGATTTTCAAGATTTTTGTGAAATTTTTTGGAAATATCAAATATTTTAATATATTCTTTGATTTGTGTACGCGCTGTTGAGCGGAAGAAAATGAAATATTTTTCCTGAGACTGGTAAACTTTGAACCGTGGAAACGTCGACCGGAGATCTTACTAAACCCGAGGCCGGGCACAGTTTACAAAATTTACGTTTTACGATATTTTATCTGATAAATAAAATTACAGAATATTTAACTATCTAAGAGACAATAAAATATTATTTTTGCTAACTGTAATTTTTGTCCACTAAGTAATAGTTCTAGTAGATTATTTCTATCTAGTTACTTTTATGACATCATCTAAGTGACCTCACACTTCATTTTATCAAGAAGCGTGCGAAGCTTCTCAAGGAAGCTTCAACGAAGCTTCCTCTCAAGCTTCTCAAGGAAGTTACACATCTTCTCTCTCCTCCCTCCTCCTCACACACGGCTGCATGGTCTTGGGACACCAAAAGTATTCATTTTTTTCACTTATTTCATTTCTACTATCAACTTCTCTCTCTACCCTTTCTCTTCTCTTCACATTTTCTCCTCCCTCTCTCTAGCTCCACGGCAAGTCACCTCCTTCCACCCACCATATTGGTTTGATTTTCAAGCCTTCTTCTTTCTAGGACTCCTCTTGACTCTTCCATTTTCGCCATTTGATGCCCAGCTCCCAAAGCTTGAAGCTTTGAGGTAAAGCTCTCAACTTTCTTCTCATTTTCTCCTCATTTTCGTGGTCCTTGGTCACCATTGTGACCAAGGACTCCTCTTTTCAAATTTTAGTGGTTGATTTGGTAAGTTGATCATCTTAGGTTCTTCTTGTGGGTGGTGGACGAAAAGCTTGAAAGAAGCTCATTTTCCTTATTGTCTCTTAAGGTAAGAGGAAGACTATTCTCTTCGACCCATTTTGGTAGTGAGAAACTTTTTGTTGTATTGATGGGGTGAAACCCATTTGTGGGATACCCATTTGTTTGAGTGATTTTGATTGTGTATTGATTGTTTGAATGGTATGATTTAGATGTATGTTAATGGATCTTAGATTGTATGAAGGATGGAATGATTTTGAGTGATTTTCTGCATTTACAGAGGATTACACGGCCTAGGCTGTGTGATCGTTCACGAACGTGTAATCCAAGCGTGCCAGAAAATGATCTGGGCATGTTCTGTAGAAATTCCAGAGGAGTACACGGCCTGAGCCGTGAAATCGTGGTCGTGCATTCCTCCTCAAGGCCGTGTAACTCGAATAATGCAAGATTTTAGGCTTTTCTTGCCCCTTGGAGGCCCCGGTCTCTTTAGGCACACATTAGGAGACTTTAGTACTAAGATAAACTTATTAAACTTAATTAATTGAATGATTAGAAGTTGATTAGAGATTCATAAATTGGAAAGAACTAAGGATGAAAGTTTGTCTTATAGTTTAGAATAATTTTGGAATAAAGAAAGAACATGAGTATGGGTGAGGTTGTGAGAAACATAATGAACTTAAGATTTAACTTTTATCATAACTATGAATGGGATTGTGTTCACCCTTAAGGTTTGTTATTGGCTTGATGTGGATCCGTGAATGGGATCAAACCTTATTGATAAATGATATGATATGATATGATATGATTGTGATTTCATATATGAATATACATATATGCATTGAATCCACATGCATTTGAAGCATGATTGATATAGTTTGTCATGATAAGCATGATTGAAACATACATTGAAAAGTCCACTGGACTATTGTTAAGACCAAGTTGCCTAAGAGTTGAATCACACCTTTGTGCGGGTGCGAATAGACAAGTGTAGGTCACTTGTTAACCTTGGGGGCGTCGGGGTAGGGTACCTCGCAATGGACAGTTGGTAACTCTTCTGTCCATGGGGCAGACTGATGCAAATGCACCGACGATCTGGACCGAGACACTGTCCTATATCGAGATTTGTGTAAAATGTCTTGTACAATGCCATGAGGTGCACTATGATAAATTGAGAATTTTAGCATTTGAAGGCCTCGGCAGCCGCGTACAAACATATCTCCTGATCATTATCTCTGATGTTTTGTGTCTAACTCCATGGAGTAGGATTTTTGGTACCATATGCATGTGCATAGCAAGTCGCCTAGCACCTGCTTTTGGATCATGGCGGCACGTCCACGAGGATTTTTAGGTTATGTGGGTTTGGCCTTCCTCAGAAGTCCAGACTACTGGCACATTAACTTCAGTTCGGATCACTGTGTCTACGTGGGGGACGTGACAGTGTTGCTGGCTTGGGGCGTTATGATCCGCCCATCTTCACCTGCAGTGTTAGATTGCATTTAGAGTTTTACATGCCCATTAAGGATATATGGGGTGATCATTATTACACCCAACAGGAGGATTCGTTCCACTCCACTGGCCGAGCACCGGCCCGTAATTCGGTGGCTCCGATTAGGGTTTCCTCTGACTAGGAAGACCCTGAGGAGGATCCTGATACGGTTCCTTCTCTTTCTTAGTAGAGGCTGATACTGTCGATAGTCACTGATGGTTATCCATCTTTTGGGGGGTTTATATATCATTTTTGGGGGCTTGTAAAGCTTAGGCTTCTTTTTGATGAGCTTTGATGTAATTAATGACTCACAGTCTTTATCTAAACAGTATATAGATATATATATATATATATATATATATATATATATATATATATATATATATATATATATATATATATATATATATGATCTACCTTTTGCATGGATGTATGGATTAGTCTTTATGTTTTTCCCGCTTACAATTAAACAAAAATATATATATACATACTTGTGAATCTCTTATAAGTGTTAGTACATCTGAATACTTCATTGATGAACAGGTTATTAAGTACAAATATATATACATATAATTAAAGGAAAAAAAATATTTACCATTTTATTTACACAACTATGATCAAATAAGTTTAATTGTGAATTAATGAACCGGGTCTTAATTTATATTTCCATTTTTCGCATTGTATTTAATGATGTGACGTTCCTTCCCAAAAAGGGGTGTTACATTAGGTTAGTATCAGAGCTCCGGTTTATGTTTTCTTTAAGTCTTTGTGGTTAGGTCTGTCTTGTTTGTGCTGTGTGATTCTTTGTGATTGGTATTCCGAAAGGATACATCTAATTCTTCATTGTATGTTTCGGTTAGTATTGCTTGAAGGAATGAGATGGCACGAGGCGGAGATATGGCAGCAGCGATAGAGGCGATGCAAAGAATGGCAGAAGTCATTACCCAACAAACGGAGAGAGCTACTCAATAGTAAGAAAGAGCTGCTTAATAGCTCGAAGTTACGGCTGATGCACAAAATTTAGCGGAGTTCCGTCGCCACAACCTTCCTCAATTTAAGGGAGAATTTGATCCGGAGAAGACTAGTTTATGGATCAAGGAGCTGGAGAAAATCTTCTGAGGCATGAACTGTGCCAACGATAAGAAAGTGACTTACGCCGCTTTTATGCTAATTGGGGATGCTGAAGATAGTGGAATGGAGCACAAAGAGTGCTAGAAGCTTAAGGTCGCACAATCAATTGGGAGGTATTCAAGAATAAGTTCTTGGATAAATATTTCCCCGCAAGCGCCAGACATGCAAAAGAGATGGAGTTCCTCAGCTTGAGGCAGGGAAACTTGTCCGTTAGTGAATACGTCACAAAGTTTGAAAGCTTATCCAAGTTTTCAACGTACTTCCAGCATCAGCCAGACGAGGTGTAGAAATGTCAAAAAGTTGAGGAAGGAATGAGGCATAAGGTGAAGAAAGTAATTATCACCTTGAAAATCAACCAATTTTCAAAGTTGTTGGATACGTGTTGCCAAGTAGAAGCTCTAGATCAAGCTCGAGACACAAGAAACCAAAACTTTGGACCTACCAGGTTCCAAAAAGGAGGCGGCAACAACGCAAACCATTTCCAAAAGAAGCCTTATTCCCGACCATCGGAAAATCAGCAACAGACATCGAGTGGAGGACCCAGTGGAGGTTCTGGTGGGAACCGAACCAGACCGAATGTGGCATCTTTGCCAAGATGTATGAAGTGCGAGAAGGATCACCTAATAAAGGATTATTCCATCAGGGGGATTATCTGTTATCGATGTGGGAAGCCTGGACATGTCTCCAGAGATTGCAACCAAGCAAAGGCTGAGCCTTCAGTCAACGCCGCGCGAGCTACAAAGTCGCAGACAAGGGGCTGAGTCTACACCATGAGCGGAGCTGAAGCCTCCGAATCAGAAGATCTTATACAAGGAGAAGGCACTATAGGAGGTAATCTTTTGACTGTACTGTATGATTCTGGGGCAACCCACTCTTTCATTTCATATGATTGTGTGCAACGACTTGGTTTACCTATGTCTTCCTTACCTTTTGACTTGATTGTCTCTACTCCCACTGATAAATCTATTGTTACTACCAAAGTCTGTTTGAATTGTTCATTGATTGTTGAGGGTCGAACCTTTTCTGTTGATTTGATCTGTTTACCCATTTCTCAGTTAGATGTAATTTTAGGAATAGATTGGTTGTCTTTCAACCATATCCTGTTGGATTATTCTAGTAAAACCATAGTTTTTTCTATAGATGAGGATTCTAGATTTTTTACGGCCAACCAAGTTCGAGCTTTCTTGAAAGAAAGAGCTCAAGGATACATATTATTGTCTTCCTTGAAAGTCGAGAGCATGGCTGATGTGAATGCAATCCCAGTGGTTAATGAGTTCCCCGAAGTCTTTCTTGATGATGTACCTGGTCTACCGCTGGAGTGGGAGATAGAGTTCGCTATTGATCTTGTGTCGGGATCTGGTCTTGTATCTATAGCACCTTACAGAATATCACCATCGGAGTTGGTAGAGCTTATGAAGCAGTCAGAAGAGCTTTTGGAAAAACAGTTCATTAGACCCAGCGTGTCACCTTGGGGAGCACCAGTATTGCTAGTCCGAAAGAAGAATGATATCTCGCGATTGTGTGTGGATTATCGCCAACTAAACAAGGTCACAATTAAGAACAAGTATCCACTTTTGAGGATAGATGACTTAATGGATCAACTAAAGGGAGCAACAGTGTTCTCTAAGATCGATCTATGATCGGGTTACCATCAGATTCGAGTAAAAGCAGAGGACATTCCCAAGATAACTTTTCGTACCCGATATGGTCATTACGAATATCTTGTGATGTCGTTTGGTGTAACGAATGCACCTTCCATATTCATGGACTACATGAACCGAATCTTTCGTCCTTACTTGGACATATTTGTTGTTGTCTTCATTGACGACATCCTGATCTACTCTCAAAATCAGGAGGATCATGCTGAACACCTCAGTATAGTTCGCCAGATTTTGAAGGAGAAGAAGTTGTATGCTAAATTATCAAAATGTGAATTCTGGCTGGACGAAGTTAAGTTTCTGGGCCATGTGATCTCGAAGGAAAAGATTGCAGTGGATCCATCAAAGGTGGAAGCAGTTTTACAATGGGAACGACCAAAGTTAGTGACAGAAATTCGAAGCTTTGTGGGTTTGGCTGGATACTATCGGAGGTTCATTAAAGGATTCTCTACAATTGCAGGACCTCTCACTCAACTCACAAGAAAGAACCAAGCCTTTGAATGGACGGATGCTTGCGAAGAAGGTTTCCAAGAATTGAAGAGACGGCTAATTACTTCACCAGTGTTAGTCCTACCCGATCCGGATGAACAGTTCGAAGTGTATTGCGATGCTTTGTATCAAGGTTTGGGAGCTGTGCTTATGCAGAATGAAAAAGTGGTGGCTTATGCTTCGAGACAGTTGCGAGTGTATGAGAAGAACTATCCAACACATGACTTAGAGTTTGTAGCTGTGGTTTTTGCTTTGAAAATATGGAGAGATTTCATGTATGGAGTGACATTCAACATCTTCAGTGACCACAAGAACTTGAAGTACTTATATAATCAAAAGGAGTTGAATATGAGACAACGCTGGTGGTTGGAATTCCTGAAGGATTATGATTTTTGACTTCTGTATCACCCTGGAAAGGCAAACGTCGTGGCTGACGCATTGAGTAGGAAGATGCTCAGTATATCAGCCATGATGATTAAGGAAAAAGATCTAATAGAGCAGTTCAGGGATGTATGGTCTTTCGTGGAATTAGAACTGGAAAAAATTCGCATGAACATGGTTACTATCATAAACGAATTAATAGAAGACATCCGGGAAAAGCAAGAAAATGATAAGTTTTTGCAAGAAGAAAGAGAGCTAATAAGGCAAGGCAATGCGACAACATTCGAGGAAGGAACATATGGAATTCTAAGGTTCCGAGGTAGGGTTTGTATACCCAGAGATTAAGAGCTAAGGAAATATATTCTTGAACACGCTCACACGAGCAAGTTAAGTATGCACCTGGGGATAACTAAAATGTACCAAGACTTAAAGAAGTTATTTTGGTGACATAGAATGAAGAGCGATATTACTAGATATGTGTCTTCTTGTCTGGTTTGCCAGAAAGCAAAGGTGGAACATCAGAGACCGTCAGGACTATTGCAACCACTTTCTATTCCTAAATGGAAGTGGGATAGCATTATGATGGATTTTGTGGTTGGATTGCCAAAGACCAGAAAGGGTTATGACTGAATATGGGTAATCGTTGATCGACTTACGAAGTCAGCACACTTCCTGCCGATCAACATAAGATACAACATAGAGAAGCTGACCCAGCTGTACATCGGTGAGATTATTAGACAACATGGTGTACCTACCAGTATTGTTTCTAACAGGGATCCAATGTTTACTTCCAAGTTTTGGCAAAGTTTGCAAGAAGCGTTGGGAACAAAGCTACGATTGAGTTCTGCTTACCATCCACAAACTGATGGGCAATCAGAAAGGACGATCCAATCGTTGGAGGATTTGCTCAGGGCTTGCGCTTTAGAACAAACTGGAAGTTGGGATGAGGTTTTACCATTGATAGAGTTCACCTACAATAATAGTTTCCATTCAAGCATAGGGATGGCACCCTATGAAGCTCTGTGTGGACGACGGTACCGAACGCCTTTATGTTGGAACCAAGACGGAGAGCGCCTTACTGTTGGACCTGATATTATACAACAGATGACTGAAATAGTCAAGATGATTCAGGAAAAGATAAGGACGACTCAAAGTTGGCAGAAGAGCTATGCAGACAAGAGAAGAAAGCCTCTTGAGTTTGAGGAAGGCGAGCATGTGTTTTTGAAAGTCACGCCAACGACTAGGGTCGGCCGAGTTCTGAAATCTAGAAAACTCATTCCCAAATTCCTTGGACCTTACCAAATTATTCGCCAGATAGGTCCAGTAGCTTACTAGATAGTCTTACCACCTTTTCTTTCAAACCTTCACAATGTCTTTCATGTGTCACAACTACGAAAGTATATTCCTGACCCGAACCATGTCTTAGCACAGAACACAGTACAATTGAAAGAGAACTTAACCTATGAGGCACCTCCTGTAAGGATTGAAGATAGGAGAGTAAAGCAACTCAGAGGAAAAGAAATCTCATTGGTGAAAGTGATCTGGAACGAAACGATCGGAGATACGACATGGGAACTGGAGGATAAGATGAAGGAGCAACACCCACAACTATTCTAAGGTGTGAAAATTTCGAGGACAAAATTTCTTTTTAGAATGAGAGAGTTGTAACACCCCAAAAATTATTTGTTTCATCATAAATAGCTATTTTATAATATTTATGATTTTTAGAAATTTTTTTAGATTTTTTCGGAAATGTCAAATATTTTAATATATTCCTCGTTTTGCATGTACACTGAGCAGAGTTGGTGTAACACCCTAAAAATTATTTGTTTTGTGATGAATAGACATTTTCTAATATTTGTATTTTTGAGAATTTTTGTGAAATTTTCTAGAAACATCAAATATTTTAATATATTCTTTGTTTTACGTGCGCACTGAGCGGAGTCGGGAAAATAAAATATTTTCTCTGAAACTAGTAAACTTTGAACTGTGAAAATATCGATAGGGGATCTTACTAAACTCGAGACCGGACACAGTTTACGAGGTTTACATTTTACAAGATTTTATCTGATAAATAAAATTATAGAATATTTAATTATCTGAAAGACAATAAAATATTATTTCTGCTAACTGTAACTTTTGTCCACTGAGTAATAGCTCTAGTAGATTATTTCTATCTAGTTACTTTTATGACATCATCTAAGTGACTTCACACTTCACTTTATCAAGAAACGTGCGAAGCTTCTCAAGGAAGCCTCAACGAAGCTTCAAGGAAGCTTCCTTCCAAGCTTCTCAAGGAAGCTACACATCTTCTCTCTCCTCCCTCCCCCTCACACACGGCTGCATGGTCTTGGGAGACCAAAAATATTCATTTTTTTCACTTATTTCATTTCTACTATCAACTTCTCTCTTTACCATTTCTTTTCTCTTCACATTTTCTCCTCCCTCTCTCTAGCTCCACGGCAGCCATCTCCTTCCACCCACCATATTGGTTTGATTTTCAAGCTTTCTTCTTTCTGGGACTCCTCTTGACTCTTCCATTTTCGCCATTTGCTGCCCAACTCCCAAAGCTTGAAGTTTTGAGGTAAAACTCTCAACTTTCTTCTCATTTTTTCCTCATTTTCGTGGTCTTTGGTCACCATTGTGACCAAGGACTCCTCTTTTCAAGTTTTAGTGGCTGATTTGGTAAGTTAATCATCTTAGGTTCTTCTTGTAGGTGGTGGACGAAAAGCTTGAAAGGAACTCACTTTCCTTATTGTCTCCTAAGGTAAGCATTGAAAAGCATGATTGAAACATGCATTAAAAAGTCTATTGGACTATTGTTAAGGCCAAGTTGCCTAGGAGTTGAATCACACCTTTGTGCGGGTACGAATAGACAAGTGTAGGTCACTTGTTAACCTTGGGGGCGTCGGGGTGCGGGTACCTCGCAATGGACAGTTGGTAACTCTTTTATTCCTGGGGCAGACCGATACAAACGCACCGACGATCCGGACCGAGACACTGTTCTATATCGAGATCTGTGTAGAATGTCTTGTACAATGCCATGAGGTGCACTATGATAAATTGAGAATTTTAGCACTTGAAGGCCTCGACAGCCGCGATACAGACATTTCTCCTGATCATTATCTCCGATGTTTTGTGTCTAGCTCCATGGAGTAGAATTTTTGGTACCATGTGCATGTGTATAGCGAGTCGCCATATCATCTGACATTTACTTGTTCATACGAAAATTTAATCTGTTGTCTTATTATTATTATAATTGTCTGTAAATGCTAAGTTGTTTATTATCTATTTTTAATGCTGGTTATCATTTCTGAAATGTTATGTGGGCGTCATGCGCCGTTTTGTTTCTTTACTGCCATCATAGGTAATGAATGTAGAATGTCTTACCTCTTTTCTGTATTTTCTACTATTCTGTCTGTATTTATGTTCCATCGAAGACGTCAGCGAAGGGGGTGAAGTTCACGAGTTCCTCAACTAGCACCTACTTTTGGATCATGGCGGCACATCCACAAGGATTTTTGGGTTATGTGCATTTGGCCTTCCTCGGAGGTTCAGACTGCTGACACATTAACTTCAGTTCAGATCATTGTGTCTATGTGGGGGACGTGACGGTGTCGCTGGCTTGGGGGTGTTATGATCCGCCCATCTTCACCTACAGTGTTAGATTACATTTAGAGTTTTACATGCCCATTAGGGACATGTGGAGTGATCGTTATTACACCCCACAGGAGGATTCGTTCCTCTCCACTGCTCGAGTCTCAGCCCGTAATTCGGTGGCTCGATGAGGATTTCCTCTAACTAGGAAGACCCTGAGGAGGATCCTGATACAGTTCCTTCTCTTTCTCAGTAGAGGCTGATACTGTCGATAGTCACTGATGGTTATCCATCTTTTTGGGGGCTTGTAAAGCTTAGGCTTTTTTTTATGAGCCTTGATGTAATTAATGACTCACAGTCTGTATCTAAACAGTAAATATATATATATATATGTATATATGATGTACCTTTTGCATGGATGTATGGATTAGTCTTTATGTTTTTTCTGCTTACAATTAAACAAAAATATATATATACATACTTGTGAATCTCTTATAAGTGTTAGTACATCTGAATACTTCATTGATGAACAAGTTATTGAGTACAAATATATATACATATAAAAAAATATATTCACCATTTTATTTACACAACTATGATCAAATAAGTTTAATTGTGAATTAATGAACCAGGTCTTAATTTATATTTCCATTTTCCGCATTGTATTTAATGATGTGACGTTCCCTCCCAAAAAGGGGCGTTACAAATAAGCCCTGTGTTATTCGAATAAATGATTCAAAATTGATTTGACACGAATGAGTTATTCGAATAACATAAGTGTTATTCGAATAACACATTTTCAGGAAACCATTTTATTAAATGGTTATTCGAATAACAAAGATGTTATTCGAATAACAAGCTTTTTCAGGAAACCATTTTGTTCAATGGTTATTCGAATAACAAACCTGTTATTCGAATAACAAGTTTCCAGGAAAACAAATATTCGAATGAGTTATTCGAATAACATAAGTGTTATTCAAATGAGTTATTCGAATAATATAAGTGTTATTCGAATAACATGATTTCCAGAAGCCATATATTTAAACGTTTATTCAAATAACAATGTTGTTATTCAAATAACACATTAAAAAGGAAAACTCCTTCGTGCTATTTAAAGCTTTATTCGAATAAGGCTTCTCTTATTCGAATAAGAGAGTTTTTCAGAAACAGAAATTAACGGATAGTTACGAAGTATTTAATGCTCCAACCACCTCCCAATGACTCTAAACTTCAATGGATTATAAATACAAGTTGTTGGACATTTATGAACGTTACACAATCAATTTGAAAAACCTTGGTTGAGCATTAAATACAAGTTTTCATCTTTTCTCCATTAATACTCTATTTTGAGCGTAAATTGTGAATCAAATACCCACTGAGTTTCAATTTGTATTATCTACTCTTTGAAGAGAGTTTCTACCTATTCAATCTTTGTATAATCTATAGAGAGGGTGAGGCATCCCTCCAAACTGTAAAAGGTGAGGTATCCCTTGAAGTTGAGGCTTAAAGCATAAGGGTGAGGCATCCCAATGTGTTGTTGAGTGCTCCAATCTGTAAAGGTCACAAGCACCTGATTCAAGCTTAGAATTTGGTAGAAAATCTCGAGTGATTGCTTGAGGACTGGACGTAAGTCACAAGAAGTAGCTGAACCAGGATAAACCATTGTATTTGTTTCTCTAAACCATTCTCTTTACGTTTGTGCATTGGTTTATTTGTTTTATTTTGAATATTTCTCTCTTGGTTGGTTCGTTAATGAGCAATATCTTCCTATCTTATCTATTCATTCATTTCTATCAATTAATAGCTTCAACAAAAATTGGTAATTAAGAGTTTTTCGAAAGATTTGTGAAAAGTTTTTATAAACTAAATTCACTCCCCTCTTGAGTTTTGAGCCCACTTGGTAACACTTTTTTCTTATACTTCTGGATTTGTTGTTCATTATGTATTATAAAGCTTTTTTAGGTTAAGTTGTCATGTTAATATTTTGTGGTCAAGTCTTAAAAGTTATTGACTTATGACATGAAATAAATCAGGTTGCACTCTCTTTAATCTTTTTTGTGCTTCTACACTTAGTTTAGTCATTATATTTATATAAATTGGTTAGTTAAATTGGATGTCACGCATTCTAATTTGTTGTTTTGATGCACTGTGTTAGAAGGACATAATATATATATATATATATATATATATATATATATATATATATATATATATATATATATATATATATATATATATATAATTTGGTTCGGTTCCAGTTCGGATTGGTTCGATTCTTAGGTTTGGAACTTTCAATTCAAAAACCAAACTAATTAAACCTCATTTGATTCGAATTTTGCCCGAGCCAACAAACATACCCAAACCAATTTGCACCCTACTTACCACATAAATCATATATTGTAAGTCTAAAAATTAAAATTAACATAAAAGAAATACCACTTTTTTTTGTTGTCAATCAAGAGGTTAGATTTCCGCAGCACTTCCCTTTTCTTTTTCATTCAAATATATCCTACCCAACACATGGACAGTAATGACCGATGATTCTAGTAGTGGGGAGAGATTGAGTTACAGGAAGGCTATATAAAGAAGATCAAGAAGAGAAAATTAAAAATGTTTATAAGAAAGATGTGAAGTTTTTTGCTTCCTTTAAAATGCTATAGTAAATTATTAGCTTATTTGTTAAACACAATTAATCATTAAAATTTGGTGCGATATTTTGTGCAAAATAGATTTGTCATGTTCTTTTTCATTCCACACAGGCTGCAAGTATACAATATATGTGCATAAAACGAAACAAGTAGAGAAAAAGTTATGGAAAAAGAAGTTACATTTTTCTTAATATTTTTTATAATTTAATTTATAACTTTTGTGTTTTCATGAATATTTTCAAATATGCAAAAAATTATCGGTAAAATATAAAATAAAAACTATGTATTTATCTATGAAGCACAGACACGGACACGAGACAAGATACGGATATGGATACGATGACACATCAAATTCAAAAAATTATAGGACACAGACATGACATATATATATATCAAAATAAATTAAAGAACTTGGTTTATGTATATATATAATTGTAAATTTTAAGAAAAAATTCATAATTCATTTAGTATCATTTTTATAAGTTTTAATATTTACAATATCTTAATATATGTCATATGTGCAAATACTTGCTACCTAGCAAGCCCTTCCCAAAAAATATGAAACATAATTTTTATTGAAATTTTTTAAAAAATCTCTTAAACTAACTTTTCCTAATAGAACTAATCATGTACAAGTATATGTGCATCCAAAAATATTAACTAGAAAGGAATAGTGAAATGAGGTAAGTTTTGGTGACAACGATGTGGATGACTTGATAGGAGCAGAGGTAGAAGGAGCAGATGAAAATAGTTATGTGTAAAAAAAATAAAACTTAAAAGCCTAATAGTGGCATGTGAAAATATAAAACTTAAAACACTGATATGAGAAAATAGTGACTTAGGACGTTAGTCGTGTGATTGGGCTTGAGTAGGTTACGGGGCTTACTAATTGGATGTTAGTCATAGAAACTTATTTTTTAAAAAATATTAATTGGTCATCTTCAAGTCGTCTCCTAGATATGTCCAAGTGTGTCCGGTACGTGTCCAAATGTGTTCGAGAAGTGTGCAAGCATGTCTGAGATGTATTCAAGCGTGTCCGAGACGTGTCCAAGTCAAAAAAATAATATTTTTAATTAGACACATTTGGACACGTAAGACACGTGTGTCGCACGCGCGTCCTCATGTGTCAAACACGGACACGTGTCCAACACATAGACATGCCTAAAAAATGGTGTGTCCATATTTCATAAATATTTATTAATAATATAGATGATATATATATATATATATGTGTGTGTGTGTGTGTGTGTGTGTGTGTGTGTGGATACAAATAGTGAATTTTTTGTATATGTCAAGGGTGGGAATGCATGTCAGTCTAACTTATTTTTGACTTACATAAACTTAATCTATTTAGCAAATAAGTAAACTTTAGGTTTTTAGATTGGCTTATTTAATTATGTAAACTAAGGTTTGACCTTGTGAGAAAACCTATTTGGCTCAAAAGCTTATTTGAAAAATCAGCTGACTTATTTATTTAATATTTATATATAATTAAGAATTTATAATGTTTACATAATTTAATTATTTTTTATTAGCATAGTATATTTATCTTATGTATAATATAATAATTTCATAAAAAATTATACCAATTTAAAATTTATAAAATTTAAGTTTATTAATTTATATGAAAGTTTTTATGTAATTTAAACTTTTAAATAAGCTTTCGAATCAAGTAATACCGAGTTAAAAAAAATCTATTATATCACTTCAATATTTAGATTACTGAAATAACAGTTTTACTCGAGTATATGTGCATCAGAACCCATTTGGTACGAAAGATATGATAAGATTTGATAGTATTAGACTTGATAATATAAAAGTTGATAGTATAAGATCTGATAGTATAAAACTTATTGTAATGAAAAAAATTTATAAAACTTATACATCAAAATCCTATCAAGTCTAATATCTCCGTCCAATACTTGATTAAGTTAACAATCATTTTAATATACAAGATGAGTTAGATGAAGAAACTTATATAATACAATATTTATACTAAATAATTGATAAAATCATAATATATTATATTAATTTATTTTATCATACCTAATACATCATGTAAAAAAAACCCTCAATGCATGCAGTACATTCACGTATGTAGAAAATTTGTCACATAGGGTGCTTTGAGGTGTCCTCGTGGACCATAACGTTTAGACGAAATTGTTAGTATTAATTATCATTAAAGGACGAATTTAATGTTTTCTATAAATGAAGAACCAATGTCATATCAAATATATCTTTAAATGACGAAAATAGACGTTTACTGTTTAGTTAATTAAAATTCTCTCAATTAAATAATTTTTATTCAAATAAAACCTTAATTAATTTTATTTTGTTTGCCCATTTATATTAAGTTAAGGATAATTTGAAAAAACAATTAAAAATAGTTAATAAAGAGTCTAAATATCTTACAAACTCTAAAAAGGCTTTATACCCATGCCATGGGATGATTGGGAAGTCTACGTGGGTAGATTGCTCAAAACATTACCAAATTACACGCGTTTGCAATAGTGATGTCAAAACTGGTTGGGTTGCCCATTTAAGCCAAGCCGCTGTGGGCTGTGCGCTTCTTTAGCAAGGTCAGATGGGGTTTGATATGCTTCAAGTTAGGCTATGTTTGGTGCATTGTATAGGAAAGACCTGATAATATTAGCTAATACTATCAGGTCTTATCAGGTGTTTGGAGGTTTAACCTGATAGTATAATAAAATCAGGTCCAATATTTTTATACTACTTTAACCTGATTACTCTATCCTCCTCCCACCCCCCTGATTAGACCTGATAGGATATTTGTTCCTATCTTGCCCCTTAACTTCATCCCCTCAATCTAAGCCTATGATTCCCCAACAAGAACCCCATCCCAGAGCAACAACACCGTTTCATTTTCTCCCTTTTGCCAACCCCTTGCAAACCCAGCACCACTAAGACCGTTTCATTCTCTCCCCTCCCTCTCCCACCTTTGTTTTTCATTCCGCGAACAGGAAAACCCAACAAGAACAGAAAAAAAAGAAATTAGCTCACACCTGGCTTTCAAGAAATCCTTCTAATTTTGTTTCTTGATCAACTAAAAGACAAATCCAAAAATCATAACTTGAAAGACAGATGATTAACAAAAAGGGATTCAGAGAAGTGGGGCGTTACAGAAGGGGGGGAAAGGAGACGAAGATTAGAGAAAGATCAGGAACCACACAATCTTCAAGCTCTCACGAATTCTAATCTTCAAAATCTACCCTATAGTCAGAGTCCTACCACAATTCCTGAAGAACTGCCACCGCTTCCTCGACTGGACCACCCAAGTCCTCGATGATTGCCCCACCAACACCGCCGTCTTCGTCTGTCAAGGCAAAGTCCAAGGCATCCTAACGGCCAACCCCAAAAACGTGGAACACATGCTCAAGACCAAATTCAACAACTACCCAAAGGGCAAACGATTCATCAGCCTCCTCGAAGATTTCCTTGGCAGAGGAATCTTCAACTCCGACGGGGAGCTCTGGAAGGTTCAGAGAAAAACAGGGTCCTCATGAGAGCCTCGGAGATTAACAGGGTCCTCAATTTGCAAGAGAGAGACTTGGGTTGTGCAGGGATGGGTAGTATAGTCATAGTATATGGTCACATATACTATCAAGTTATTTATACTATTTGTACCAAATGTTTGATAGTATAAAATCTTATCCTATTGTTTATACTATCAAACTTTATCCTATTGTCTTATACTATCATGTCGTATACTATCATGTGTACCAAACACAGCCTTAGTCTTTTGTAAGTCTGACTTAACCCGTTGCAAGTTGGGCAGACTAACTTATCAACTTTTTTTTTTTTTTTTAAATACGATGAATTTAATCTTTGATTTAAATAAAAAAATTAAGAAATTTAGGCAATTTGGTTTTGAGTCACAGGCAAACAAATTAGGGAACTAACTCATTGCCCATTGGGTTTCAAATTTTCAAACAAAAAGGGGTGATATGATTTTATGTGATAGCATATTGGACAAAATAATAATAATTTAGATTTTGGACCAACAATTCAATCCGAGTCGGCCCAAACTAAATCGGGTCAGACTAAGTCAAGCTAAAATATATTTATGCTTAAATTTTATTAAGCCAATCCACACATTTTATTAAACAATATGGGTTAACCCCATTGGAATAAACTCATTTTAGCAGCTCTAGTTTGGAAGCATGATTGGCTCTAGAAAGTTTGGAACTCTGATTCACCAGAGAGATGGCCCAAAAGAAATTATTATCTGTTTGATTTGAAGTCTCAAACAATGATCAAAGAAAGGGATAAAAAAGGCACAGCAAACGCACTACTCTTTTCGCTTGGGTTCTGATCGTATAACACGGAAAGATGATTAATACGACGTTTTATACTGGATTAGTTTATGGTAGCCTACTAGTAAAATCCAATAATCAATAAGCATATCTTAACTAACTCATATAATTGATTTCCAAGTATGATGTTTTTTAGAAAATGTTTTGCATATAATTTTTATACGCATATCATATTTACACTGTATATTAATATAATAAATATATTAAATTAATTTATATATAATTATAATATTTTCATGACATACATAATAAATTTATAAGTTAAAAAAAATTAAATGTATAAAAATCAGACAAATATCATAACTAATATTTTTTAGCACCAAAAGAGAAATCTGATATTACTTTTTGTCGTTGAGCTTCAAAATTTTCTTTTGGGGATAAAAGGTTTACAGACAGAAAAGCATATGTATAGAGTTAACAACCCCATTTCCACCAAAAAAAACCACATCAATAAATGCAAAGATCCTGCAAAGAGATATGGGAACATCTTAAGCACATTCACAAGCATTCATGATTCATATTTTAGAGTTATCAGGGCAAAAAGGACAGATTACTCATAATGTCAAACTACATGAGAAAGCCATGTCATCCAAGGGGGAAGGAAGGCCATTAAGTTATATAATTTAAAAGATAGTTTTCTTTTCCCAATAAAAAACAAGAAACATAGTTCGAATATGTAGGAAATTCTAACAAAGGTTACAATTAACAATTGTTACAATCTTGTGGCAAATTGTCAATATATATATCCTTAAAAGCATAAATCATAGATCTATGAATAATTTTGTTTCTACCAACTCTGGGTACTTAGTTATACAATTCATAATAAAAACCAACATTAAACACATTTAGAAGTTCTTCAATCCTATCTAGTTTCCGTCAAAGATGGAAGAAATTTCCTTAAGGTACCACCAACAATACCAATATTAGTGCCTTGAAACTCAACCAAAACTTGTCAGTGATGAAATCTAGGTTTTAACTCTGATCTTCAAGCATCATGGTCGACAGCTTTCACAGAATATATATATATATATATCCAAGGAACTATTGCTTATAAAACGATCAGCAGATTCCCAATTTCACACTTATGGAAAACAAGTGGAAAAAACAAACCTTGATGCGCTTAATCATCCACCAAAAACCAAGAGTATTAAAATTCACATTTTGGGATCTACGACTGATCATTTCTATTTACAAATTTGATGAGGCAATGACCCACAGCAGAAAACTCTTGACAACCCTGCTGCAATCTTACCATTTACCTGCAGTAATTTGTCAATCAGTCCACCAACAGTGTTAAAACTAGACACCTAGGCTAATCCAGAAGCTTCCTCTTTGCTAAACATCCACTGTCCAGTTAATGTTATTCATATTCCTTTCATGTGATTTTTGTAGTTGAGCAACTTTGGCATGGTATGAAGCTGCTGCAACAGCATTGTTCACCCTCGGACCTTGAGAAAGCTCACAGGCTTCACTCATAGAAGCAAACCTTAGCTCGGATGGAGGAATGAAACAGTCCACCGAAAGGCCAGGGACGTTGAATGCCACCTCCTCAATTGTCCATGCTTCTTCCATCCTGGTTTTAGTGTGGCTCATTGCTGTTTCACCAAACCTGAAAAGTGTCACTACAGAACGACCTGAGTGAGCGATCATAATTCCCTCAACAGGCCTGTAGTCATCAAGAAATGAATTTATCGTGGTCTCCCAATATACCGCATCACCTCCATTGTTCTGAATACGGGTCAAATGGGAATCTTCCAAGTGAATAAGAAGTCCTGTTTTCTGACTAAAGTACCCAAACAAAACATGCCTTATGATCTCTGCTGGGCCTTCACTCCGGGCTTTTAATGTTGAGGGATCTGCACAAAGTTTGAGGATGAAACAGTCCTCTTCGTTTATCTTCTTCTCCCCAATGCATCTTGCATTGATAAACATGCTTGCAGTTGTTCTTGGGTCAAGACCCTGTAAATACAAAGAAGTCTGAATTGTAAAGCAGCAAGACATACAAAGGTAGGAGAGAATGGATACAGGAATGGAATAGGGAATGTAACTTCACCTGAAGGGCACGTCGCAAAGGCCTAACTGGCCCTTTCGCTGCATGTGCACCAAGCCAGGGTGTGTGCCGCCACACAAGTTTCCCATTGCAACCCGCATGAACCTTGCTGCCACCAAGAGCAAGCTCCACATACCACATGTCTGGATTCATCTGCCACAAGACAAATCCACCTGATTCTGAAGCCTTGGAGGAATTCCGATTGCGTGTGACTTTGTTAGCTGTCTCAAACTCAGAGGCTATCATCCTCAGCTTTCCCATGGCATAAGCATTGTTAATGGAATTTTGAAGCTTTTGCCCTCCTGAAGCAGCAATGTACTGCTGCAGAATGTACTGAGCTGAAGAAGTTTCCTGTAACGACACCACAATAAGACCAAATTAAATTGCAATGATCTTACTAAATGGAGGAAAAGAAACATAAAAATTGATTTCCAAATCAATTCAAATCCCATTTTTTATTAATGAGTTCAAAACATAAGATTTGATTTCTAATTCAAATGAAATGAATTCAAATCAAATCCAATTTTCATTGATTACACACACCAGTACACATCAAAGATTCCAACTGTCACCCAAGAGGCCATGAGCCCATGACACAAAACCACCAACCAGTCAAATGCTTAGCATGATATAGAATATTCGCTGATCTTTCAATAGCATTTAAGCGCTTGCTGCATCCTGTTTTCACATATTATTCTCCTATATCACGAAAGAATCTAGCAATTTTCTAGCTGAAAGATTGAACATAGAATAATAAAATGGGCAAAATAAGTTATAAACATATTTGATCTGTAAATATAACAAGAAGAGAAAAGAAAAATTATTAAGACTAATCTGACACCCAAATTCATCATTTTCTTCATATGTGAACATGTTTTTGAAATAGAAAGCAAAAAATGCCTTCATTTAACCTCGGTTGGGATTGGTTGACATTATTTCACCTAGGACAAGGTTGATCAATGAACAAGAATAACATAAAAGCTTAACTTCAATCCAAAAACAATAACAACAATAACACTAATATCTTTTAGGTTTCCCAGTTAATCCCTTCGCTCGACTTGAACTTTGTCCTCGCCAGATATAATAACTGTACTATTCATAACCCAGTGTGGAGTGTCATTCCAAATTGGCTACCCGATCGAGTTTGTACAGTTTCCACAGGACAAAGTAGATGAGCAAAGTACATCAAAATCAAATGCACTTAACTACAGAACCAACCAATGAGACATGAGACAATGAAAGAAAGAGAAGAGAGAAACTAACAATGGGGATGTCTTTGATGCTGAGGTGAGGGAAGGGGTCTGTGGTGCAGACATGTACAGGGGCAAGCGGCGCACCCAAGACACTAAGCAGCAACCTCAGATCGGACCTTTTGCAAGCCACGGCGGAGGAAGAGGCGGAGGCGGAGGCGGAGGAGGAGGAGGAAACGGAAGGTGCCCTGGCGAGTGGCCCCTTCATCCAGTGGCCCCACCTTCCTTCTCCTCCTCGGTTGGAGTCTTGACCATCGGTTTCATCAGGTCCCTCTTTCAAGGGAGAGAGTGCCTCTAAGGGCCTCATGCTGCCCGATCTCGCAATGAACAACTCTGGCGGCGGCGCGTGGTGCTTACGCCTGCGGCGGAGTAAGGTTGACATCGGAGAAGGACTCCTTGCGGGGCTCTTGGCACGTGACCTCGACGGCGAAAGCCCTCGAACCACCTCGTCTTTCAGCGCAGAAAAGAAGCCTTGCTTCCTCTCCATTTTTACAAAGGTTATCGCACTCTACTCCTTTGTGTTGTGACCAGAAAATACACGAGTTGTTTGTTGAGGTTGTCAGAGAGGTGCCTCGAACAGTGAGGTGAGTGAGCACAAGCACAACTGAGAGGGAGGGAGCCCACTGAAATAAAATAAAATAAAAACAAAAACAGGGAAGAGAAAGAGTTTGGTAGAACTAAGGGTGAAGAGAAAGAGAACACCGGCGTTTTGTGTTTTTTTCGATTACAAGGAAATTTGTTTGTTAAGACGGAAGGGGAAAGGTATCATAAGCTTTTCGGAGTTTCCGACAATATTGCCGCGAGACAAGCAAAGTGGGAAACTGTGGTTTATAACTGCGCTAGATTGTTTGTTACACTACTACAATTTACCTTATTTGATTTCTTTCTTTTATTTTCTTCCTCTTTATAAATTACAATTAAATTAATTTGTGTCTCATTTTCAAAGTAGAAGTTAAATTAATTTGGTCTATTTTTTATATTTAAAATTAAATTAAATCAATTTGTGTCAACTTTCATGTCAAAAAAAATCAAAACAATCAATCTGTGTCAACTGTTTTTTGGTGGCTCATTGTTTGGATTTGGTCCTTTGGATTTGGAGATGGAGATGGACAGGAAAGTGAGAGATTAGATTGGGTATGGGAAGTTGTGTTTAAGAGCCGACTTCACCTCCCAATAATTAAGAAATGTTTGGATTGTAGAAATTAAATCTGGTATATTTTTTGGGTAGAATTTGAATTTTATTTTAAATCATTTTAACACGATTCAATATTATACATTATTTTATAATTTATATTTTTTAAATTAACTATAAATAATAATTTTTTTAATTTAAATTAATAATTTTTGTGTATTATAATATTATATTTGTATTGATATTATTTATTTTAAATATATATTATAAAATATACTTTAATTTTAATTTTTAATTTTTATAAATTTATATTTTAATTATATATAATATTTAAATTTATACATTATATTTATATATTAAATTAATCAAATTTTGAACCAATCATTATTTAACCATACATGATCAAATTAGATTTAAATTCAAGAAAATGACTCAATTAAAATATTATGCTAGGCTCGTTTTGAAGGTAAACTCGTCTCAATCGCTCCTTGTACACCCCTAATGGGAAGGAGGCAGCAACTAAACGACGAAAACTGGCTAGGTGATCTTGAACCTCAGCTGAGAAAGAAACGGGAAACCAAACGGCGAATCGTTTTCCGTCTTGTGACTTGTGAATTTTTTCTGTGAGGCAGATCAAAAAAACAGGCGAAATGCACCGTCAGCAACGGTCAAAATGAAGGTTTTTATATTAGTATCATCTCCACTCTCCGCCTTAGCTAATGACTAACGAGCATCATCATTTTAGAATACTTTAATCAGTGCAGATCCATGATGAGAGACATCTTCAAACATCACCAACTCCGCATGCGCTTCAAAATTACACAAATGCGTTCATCCATTAATATAATTTTCATTTTATTTTTACAAAAAAAAAAACTCCCTAGCTTGACTTACTTTTATATCTAAATCGATGCTTGCCTGTGTTATTATTCTTCCTGCTTTCAAATGATTCCCGTCATCTAGAAAAAATTAACAAAAATTTTGATATAATAAATTTAAGTCTATTTATTGGATGGAATAAAATGACAAGTACTATTCGTTTATTTAAGAGTAAATAAAATGCTAACTCGTAATATCAAATTTTAAAAATTTTGGTAAAAAAAAAAAGATTAACTTTCTAACATTTTGTATAATTAAGATGTTTGTATGTTGCTTAGAAAAAATGTGTCTTAAAAATACTTAATAAGAAATTAAAAATTAAAATAATATTAAATAAAAGATAAAATATTTAATATATTAAATATTTAAAAAATATTTTTTATTTTTTTATTCCTTAACAAAACTCAAAAAAAAAATATAATAACAAATGAGAAAGTTTTTAATTTTCATATCCACCGTATCACTTTGGAATGAGAGCTCTACATAACAAAACTTAGGTCACTCAATATTACAGTGGATACTTGGTCATTGAAAACGGAGGCTTTTAATGTGCACCATTTTGGTAAGCGGTGCACTAGTACTCCGTTTACTCAACTTGCTGTAACCAGTTTTCATTATTTAAACTTCAATCCTTTTACTTTTTAAATTGTTTATTTAGTCCTTCTATTTAAAAAGTCCCACTCGAGATGAAGGCGTTCAGGGACGACACTAGGTGGACGGTGATGGCGCTGGAGATGATGTGGTAGGCCACTGCCGTCCATTGTACTAGACTGTAAAGCCAATAATGAAAACTGGTTGGTTTCTCCGGTTCTGCACCTGCACCTTTATAGGCCTTTGAAGAAAACAACTGAGAGTTCTGGAGTGAGTGGGTTTGTTGTTGAGGACAGTATTGTAGAGAGACACAAAAAGATGGGTTCCTTGTCTGCATGATGCTGTCCAGAATGGTCTGGTGAAAGAAGACTGTTGAAGGTTCTGGCGTTGTTATCTGACTTGTTTTTCCAATTATGGCAACGTCTAATATACACCCTCCTTTGGAGGGTGTATCATACACCTTAAAACACAAGCCATTGATTTATTCATAAAATAAATCAATGGCTTGGATTAATTCTAGGAAACCTGCTTAGCAGGTTTCCTTTTTTTTTTTAATTTTTTTCAATTTTTTTAGTATTATATTTTTTTATATACTATCACCATCATCATTACTGTATTACTGCTTCTTAACTACGCTGTAATTTTTTCAAATGATATAACATAAATATTATCGGCAAAAAACACGCTTATAATTTTAGAAAACTCGATCACTTCTAATATTTTTAAATTGTATAACTTATAAATATCATTAAAAATTTATAAATTTTTTCAACAATAATTTTAAAAAAAAAAATTAGTATATACGCTATTTTTATGAAAAAATATAAAGACCGATTGATATAATTTTAACTCTGATATTTACGAGTTGTGTAATTTTAAAATATATAAACAAGATTCTTTTTCCTAAGATGAACAAGTTTTTTATCCCCAATGAACAGAATTTTCCGAGATGAACAAAGTGAATTTTCCTAGCATGAACACCTAAGATGAACAAAGTGAATTTTCCTACATGAACAATTTTCCTAATGAACAACACATGAAGTGTTTTTTACATTGCGTGAACAAGACATATGATTTCTAAAAAAAAAAAAAGAAAACCTGCTTGTAAAAAAAAAAAATATTTGCATCATGGTCAATGGTGTATGATACACCCCAACTTAATGGGGTGTATAGTAGCACCCGCCTTCCAATTATTAATTAAACCCCAACCTTAGCACGTATTCCTAGCCTTACTTACTTAGCAGGTAGCCCACGCTGCATCACAGCCGTCAATTACTTTTTATTAATATCCAATGGTTTTATGTTTGATAGAGTACCGGTGCACCCCATTCTAAGGGGTGCACATTAAACATCGCCAATTGAAAACATAGTTCACCAATCCATTCAATCTACAAAAAGGTATGAATAATAAACACAAGTGCTTATTCAATGTATGCGCGCTGCAAACCAAAGGCAAACAAGTAGGCTTGCCATTGGTGGGAAGGGCAGAATTTTGCAACATAAAAATATTAAAATTCACACACATCTCATCGAGTTTCGTATTTATGAATATTTTAAAATTTATATGAAAATTAATCGTAATTTTAAAATTAATATATCATATTATATAAATTAAAAATATGTTTGAGATAAATGTTAAACTAATAAATATCAATTAATATAATTGACTTTATTAATAAAAGACTAAGTTTGATGATTATTTTGATAAAAAATATTTATTTAGATGAAGAATATGAAGCCGAGTGATTCCAAACCCACACCATCTTGCCCTATGCGGATAAGGGTGGATTTGCATACCCGAGAGTGGGATTATATTGCTAAGTCCATAAACAAGTCATAGTGTGCTATGATGTCCTTTAGGCTTTGATTGGTATCAGAAGAGAAAGGAAAATAAATGATTCCAAAGAAGAACAAAAAAACAACAAAACAAAACAAAACAAAACAAAAGAATTAGAGAAGCGAAGGAGTTATTACTTACCTTGTTTGGTATCATTCACTCTTCTTTTGTTTAGTTTTATTAAGGAAAAGAATAAAAATATATGAAAATAAATGTCAAAGTATTTTATTACCCTTATCTAATAAAATTAATCTACATGAAAGACTTATAAAATAGATAAAGTAAAAAAAAAATAATAGGACTCATAAAAAGTTCATCCCTTCTTCCTTTCCATCCAAAAAAGGAGCAATGTAAAAATGTGGGGCGCATAGAAACTCTTTCCATCTTCTTCCTTTCTTTTTCATCCTTAAATTATTATCAACTATGGGATAGAAAGCATCACTGTCCTCATATTTCTTTCTTTTCCACTCAAAATGTGCATACGAAACATACACTTAATTTTCTTGAACATTGACTGTTCCATATTATACAGTTGAATTTAATCTTATCTATTACATTTTTATTGTGTTATTATATCATTTAAAAATTTAATTTGACTCATGCAATTATTAAGGCAAAATAGTTTAACTTTTCAAATAGTTATTTATCATTTGTATTGCTCATGGATCATGTTTAACCTGATTCAATTCCAACTTAAGATTTTGATTGGGCATAATTTATTTGGTTCGAACTCGACCATGCATGCTCAGGTGTAGGATGAGCTAGGCTAATGTCTGTTTGAGACCGTATCAACATAAAGTTTAGACATAATATAATATGAATTGAAAAGTCTAAAGAACAAAGGAGATTGAACTAGCTGAGCAAAATCACATAATATGAAAGTTATATACATTAAACAATGAATCACATTAAGAAAGACAAATATAGTATCAAAGTATAAAATAAAATTATATATCATTATAAATATACTTGGGCACACCATACAATACTAATAAATTTTGTTGGATGTTAATGGCTAAATAATTAAAAGATAAAATGTGGTTCTTTCAATCACCACAAAGTGACAAATTTTCTGAGATACTTAATAAATTAGTATTATAACAGAAAAAAAGTTTACTTATTAAAATGATAAGTTAATGAAGGATATTATGAGTAATCAAATTTATAAGTAATTAAAAAAGATTATGAAAAGATAAAAAGGGTATCAACAATTTCACTTTATAAAATACAAATCTAAATTAATATTTAAGATGAACCAGAGACCAACCTAACTCAAATAACTTGAGCCAGATTGAATCATTAAGTCCATATGAGCTATCAATATCCCTATTCATAGTCTAACTTTTTATTTCTTAATGTGTAATTTAACTATTTTAATGATATAACTACATGTAAATAAATAATAATATACAAAAAAAAATTACACTAAAAATATATCAAAATTTTAAATCTAATATCATTTTTTTTTGCTGCAGATAATTTAACATCCAAAAAAATCTTATAGATTTCAACCAGAAGTTCACTGAGATACCTAAACCCACACATACGCAATGCACACATATTATACCTAAGGAGAAAGAGAGGATGTTGTAAATATACACCCCATTAAGTTGGGTGTATCATACAATTGATCACTTTGACCTCAATAGCAGTTTTTTTTTTTTTTTTGAGCAAGTTATCTTTTTTTTTTTTTTAGAAATCATATGTACTGTTCACGCAACATGTAAAACTAACTGCTTCATGACGAAAACACACTGCTCATGCCGGAAAATTCACTGCTCATGCCGGAAAATTCATCGCTCATGCCGGAAAATTCACTTGTTCATGCCGGAAAATTCACTTGCTCATCTCGGAAAATTCACTTTGTTCATACAAAACACTGCTCATGCAAAAAGAATACTGCTTTTTATATTTTAAAATTACACAACTCAAATAATACCGCTTAAAATTATATCAATCACTTTTTATATTTTTTCATAAATAATCGTATACTAAATTTTTTTTTAAAATTATTACTGTTGAAAAAATTTATAAATTTTAACTAATGATATTTATACCTTATACAATTTAAAAATATTAGAAGTGATCGAAGTTTTCTAAAATTATAATCAGATACCTTTAACCGATAATATTTATACGCTTATATCATTTGAAAAAATTACAGGTGACAAGTAGTTAGAAGCAGGTAATGTCATTTGATAATGATGGTGATAAGATATAAAAAAATATAATACTAAAAAAATTGAAAAATTAAAAAAAAAAGGAAACCCGCTAAGCAGGTTTCTAGATTATCAAGCCATTGATTTATTTTATGAATAAATCAATGGCTTGTGTTTTAAGGTGTATGATACACCCTCCAAAGGAGGGTGTATATTAGACGTTGCCATGTTGTAAATAGAACATTGTATTTTGCTTAAACAAGTCTTCTACACTCTACTGTACAATCGTGACTAAGTAATGCGCGTTCAATAAAAATTAAACCAGATCTAATTTCACTAGTAGAAAATGATTTGAAACTTGGTTTGGGAAATGCAACTTCCCTTGAATGATACTGGGAACTGGGAAGTGCTTAATCAAATAGGAAAATGTTTATTTTATACCATTCTTGTATCTAGAAAATTTAAGTAATGGGGCAAATGTAATATTATTATAAAAAAGTTTTAATAATTATATTTATATATTAAAAAATATTAATACAAAATTATGAAAGATTAATTTTTAATTATTCCTTCGCATTTTTATATTTTGAAAATAATGAATGATTTTTTCATTATTATTACTATCAAATATTTCTCTTTCTATATATATAATTAAATAATTATTTAATAAAAATAATATATTTAAAAATAGGAACATGAAAGCAAAAATTATATATATAAAAAGAAAAAAATATATATACTTATATAAATTTAAAAAATATTTGAAAGTAAGATAGAGATATTATTGTCACTTACTTGCATATAAATCCGTCTATACTTGTCTCACATTATCTTATATTAGTATGAGGTGCATAATGTAAGTGTGTAAAAATATAATAAAATCATAATAGAAGTACGTAAAAATTTTGATGAAGTCAACTGTAATAAAATAGTAAAAATCATATAAATTGAAGGTAATGTATATATAAATATGTTTTTTTTTCTTAAGTCATATAAGTGTATAGATAGCATTACTCAATTAGATATAGGCTTTGCCGCCCGTTCCAAAATCTTGAGATCCCCCACCCCGCAATTACTGATTTTCTCCGATACACAAATTAGACTGGGCAAAGGTGCTTCCTTTTCCAGTCAAGCCGTCACCTATTCACCAACTACTTAGAAAATTTATAGTTCATAGGTATAGGTATGTCGCTGAGCTATGCGAAGAAAACTAAAATGGAAGTTAAAAATACTTAAATTTCTTTATCTTTATCTATTTGGAGATTTTTATAGTATCTATTTTTTTTTCTGGATTTAGTACTTAGAATAAGTTGTGTATAACCCTTTTCTTTTTTGGCTTCCAATGACAATAACTGGTCATTCAAAATATTGGATCATTTGATTAGTATTAATAATTAACAACTTGCAGCCATAAGGAAATGAAAATTAAGTAATGAACGACTCGAACTAACTAGCCAATTTCGATACGACAACAATCTTGGTGCAAGGTCAATTCCATTTTTATTTTAAAAAAAAAACTTTCTGATGCGCATGGATATAAATGTATCAGTCTATTAGAATAAAATATAAATAGAACATTTAAGATAAAAATAATGATATTTGTATATTATTTTTTATATTATTTGTTTAAGTAATAAAATAAAAAATATACATTCTAACATTTTGTCTTTATTTTTTTTATTTTTCAAATAAATAAAATATAAGCTTAATATATATAATAAAAAATGCGTAAATATCATTTCTCTTGTAAGATAAAAAAGAAAAAGAATGAAATATTATTTGAGAGGCGGCAAAGGTTGAACTCTCCTCCGTTGAGTAGGTGGTAAGGTGAGGGTGGGGCCGTAACGTAACTCTACTTCATGTCATACTTACTTTTGACCAACCTAGTTTGCATTTTGGCAAAAGGACGTGCACTAGACACCAGCCACTACTATCAATCTTTTGCTTTTTTCCAAGCTCTCCTCTTAATCACGTCGCTGATCACGGGGATTGGTACGGGTAACCCCTATTTCCCATTGTCGTTTTGTAAGAACCTGCATTACAACTTATAAGTTTGAATTCACGTTGTCGTTTTGTAAGAACCTGCATTACAACTTACAAGTTTGAATTCACCCTTGTGTATTTTCCTCCTTCTCTTTTTCCCGTCCCTTACCTGGCAGACTTGGTGCTTTTATTAGAAAGGAGGGTTTTATGTTATACTTAGTGTATTTTTCTTTTAAGAGATATTATTTAATTTTTAATATTTTATATTATTAACCCTCAAAGAAATGATAAATTACAGTTTGTTATTTTATTATTTTATTCGGTTATATTTTGTGTTTATAGTAGTCAAAGGAGTAAATTATATTCATCTATCTTAAAATTTGTTAAAATGACAACAAACGCTAAACTTGTCCATAAATTATACTATATCAAAAAAAAAAAAAAAAGCTTAACCTTATCTATGTATTTTTAATAAAACTAAATTGAATTTTGAACATAAAAAATGAAGAGTTCTGCTAGTTTATACAAAACTCAAACCCCTACATACTCACAAAAGTAATTTCACCACCTTTTGTTTTCTTATCTCCTAGTTCTTCTCTCTCTCGCTTTTTCCTACAAATCAATGCCCTATATTATTCTTTTAAGATAGTTTGTGGGAAATGTTTCCATGTAATAAACAATTCCGAAAATAAAGAGATATTAGTCAAATGCCATTAGGAGGAGTGTAATTCATATTTTTATTTATTTTAATTAATCAAGTAAATAATGGATATACTATTTATGTATTATATAAAAAGATTTTACTAATCTGTATAAGATAGTAGAGTAAAAGTAAGTTATCTCTTTTTGGAAGAAAAGGAAGATCCATATTCGATCTTAGGTAAATTTTGTGAGTGGAGGGTCATACCATTTCCCTCATATCCCAAAGGGAATTGAGATCTTAGAATGAGTTATGATCACTCATGATATAAATCTATGATCACCTCAACTTCTTTTTGCGCTAAAAGAATTTGAATAGAAAAAAAGAAAATTTTACTATCATTTTCTTTATTTCCTTCATCTAGCATTATAACTCAACCACTTTTAAGTAAATATTAGTGTTATAATTTGTTTGACATTTTGAAATTTCTCAAAGTAATAGAGTATAATTTACACTACTAAAAGAGTGAGAGAGTGTCTAGTCCTGAATTTATCTTCGTGAGCATAGTTTTTCTGTTCAAATTATTCAAGATTAGTAATGCAACATTTTGCTCTAGATTTGAAGCTCTATGTGAGCTTGTGTAAAATATTTATATAAGGTTATTGAATGAAAGATCATGTTTGTATACATATAAGTTAAAAATTAATAACCAATGAGATATCCAATGTGACAAGGTTTGCATAGAAATTCGTTCACTTGGTAAGTATCGAAAACATTTTGTCGTTGGATAAAATTTAGATAATTTTTTTTTTGAATTAGATAAAATTCTTTAAATATTTGTTGTATTGTTATCCTATAAAAACATAACATATATATTATTTTTTAATCATCTTATCTTATTTTTTAATAAGTATTCATGTGTACTCTAAGAGTACTACATAAATAATGTGTAAAACAAATAATACATATGTTACATTTTTATTAAAAAACAGTATTACAAGCATTTAAAAGACTTTATTTAAATTTTGTCCCCTATCTCAGTTCATGTCTAATGCTTATCGTATGTCAAGTTATCTGTCAATGGAACAAATTTTAAGGAGTTAAAACCATCACAAAATTTTGATTAAATCACATGGATATGAAATTCGTAATTTACTAAAAACCATTCCCATAAATTATTCAACGTGCTTGGCTTCATTAATTTCTTAATTAAAACCCAAATGAAACAAACCGTCATATTATCACGGGTTTGTTTTATCATCAGATGCATATGGATTATGGAGATTCACACTTGATTTTTTAATCAATAACTAAATCAATCAAATTAATAGATAATTTGAAGCTAAATTTTTTACTTGGGAGGAGTGGGATGTGAACCCAGGACATCAGCTTATGGGACCATCCATCGGACCGGGTGTGCTGGTGTGTTGTGTCACTAATAAGAACTTGACTTCTTGAGAGCTTAATCTCTCCTCCATATAAACTCTTCAAAATCATAATTATATTCAAAGATCGGGTAAATTTGTTAGTTGTTTTTTTCTTGTGTCTAAAATTGTTAGGTGTTACTTTATAAAATCAACTGAGCTGGTAGGATAACCAAAGACCGGAGCATAGAAGAAGTGCTTTAACAAGAAATTTAGAATGTCTTTACCTAGAAAAAAAAATGCATTTTAAAACATAGTTGTCAAATCGTGAATCGTATGGTAAATCATTTGCTTATCGAATTGTATGATTCAAAAACACATTAATTAAAAACTTAAATATACATAATTACACACCTAAAACATAAAAAAAAACACTTAAAAATCTCAAAATAAATACTTAAATTTCACATATCGATTTCACTCAGGAAATAGATTCAAATATTAAACTCCAATAATACTAAAATACCTTCATAAGTCAAAGTCATAACTTAAATATAAAAAGTCATTTTAAATTGATGCAAAAAAAATTCTAAATAGTAATTACTAATTACTAAATAATCTATAATCTATATATCTTCAATTCTCCTCCCCTTCAAGGTCAAGATCATCAAAGTCATGATTAGCTTGAGTGTCATCATTAACCATGACCACCTCTTCATCCTCTTCATCTCCATTTTCACCACCATACCATCATCTATAATGCCTTCAACTTCAGCAATTTGTATGCTTTTTCCCTTGTCCTTCTTGGTCACAGCATTAAGGCTTCTTGGTCCTAAACATGGAATACAGGTAAATTATAAATTTGTAATGTAATAAAAGTCAGGAGTTAAGAATTTGGATAAGTGGATGTAGGAGACTAGGAAGTTTCGCAACTCTACCTCTCTTTCTCTTTTTAATTGGAGCTCCTTCTTCAATATTAAAGCACTCTTGGACATCTATCCAAGATTTATCTATTGCTTGCAGCTTTAAATCATTTAGGCAAGGTTCCTCTTTTTTTGTAATCCATTCATCATCAGATTCCACATCTGAAAGACAAATAAGATCATATGTATCTCCTTTATCCTCTCTTATCTTCTGCCTTAACTCAAGGTTAAGATTGTATTTAAAATACAAGTGCATTAAGTCTTTATTGCTCTAAGCAGTTTCTCTTCTTAGAATGAATGTGTTCAAACAGACTCCAATTCCTTTCACACCCCGTAGCACTACAAGTGAGACTTAGAACTCGTATAGCAAAAGTTTGCAACTCCTTGCATTCTACTCCAAAACTACTCCACCATATAGTTGACAAAGAAGAAAAAATACACTAAATAAGATTCAAAATTCATATATTTTCTATGCTAGCAAACACATAAGAATAAGATATAGACGAAATGAAGAGTACAGGAAGCCATATTAGCAAGAAAGTATACCAGACTGCATCTTATCTCTAGTTGCCACTGTCAAGTCATATCCAAACATTTCCTCTGCCTTGTCAAATTTATCAAGTTGGGAAATGATTTTCACCCTTGTCTCTATATTCGGAGCCAACTTATCTATATTTTATACAAACCAATCATCACCTCAAGATCCACATTGAAACTTATTTCATAATGAAACATATAATAAGCTTTGATCAATGATATACTAGTATAAATGAATAAAGGAATACCTTACAACATACTACATCAAAATATAAATAAAACATATTGCCTAGGATTAAGATAGTATCCAACAACATGAAGAGACCTATGGAGTTGATAGTCCCAACGTTTGTCTATAAGTTCCCACACTTTCTTATATCTACTCTCTACATTTTGAAAATTTTTAGTTATTTGCTCCTTTGCTCTATATATCCATGGCTTCATAGATGTAACCCATGGATAGCTTCGAATCATCATCCACAAGTCTAAGTACTTTCACAAGTGGAGAGACACAAGTGAAGCAATAAGTTTAAGATTTCCAAAACTTTGAATCTTCCAAAACAATGTCCCTTACTAGTACACCATCAAATCCAAACACATAAGTACTTGTAGCCTATTATTCTGATGCATAGACTGGAAAACTATCTTTTGATCCAAAATGGACTTTAATGTAAGATAAGAGGTAGCAAACCTAGTTACTGTTGGCCTTGCTAACTCCCTACCATTGGAAAAGGTCTTATACAAATTATGTAACATCCTAATACCGGCAACCTAGTATATCAAACATATACCTGGATAAACAGTATCAGCTATACTACTTCTAACTTAAACATTATACTAATCCACATCATGTAAATAAATAATAATAGAGAGCTTTGCGGAAACTAAAAGTTATACATATATCTTTGCCATAACCAGGCTCATTATATACATAAACTTTCATACAAACTAAAAACAAAGTAAACAAATACAAGCTTTACTACTAAGCATTAAAATTATCCTAGTCTTCATATTTTTTTTCTTGCCTTTGGATGAACTTCCACCTGGATTTACATGGTAACAAATGGGGTGAGAAATTACATTTCTCAGTATAAGAAACCAATACCAGCAGTCTAATAATTCGCAATGAATAAACCAAACTATTACATAAGAATATATACCTCAATTCTATACAATATTCAAAATGTAATCTATAACTTTAACTCGGACTAAAACAACAATGGTGTCAAATAACTGCCCATACAATCATTTGAAATCTTCAAACAAAATAATTGCCCGTATAATTATTATTGAAGGCGAATGCAATCACAAACACAACAAGCACACAAATTCCAATCAGAGCAAGTATTAAATAATGCAATGATGAGATGATGTATAATCAAAGAAAAGTGTATGCTAGTGTGAGTGCAGTGTGGTGAAACTTAATTATTCCCCTGGGTAGGGAGGAAATCTGCTATAATAACGTGCAACCTCCTAAAGCCTACCAAGTAGGGTGGAAGTTTGTCATCATAACATGTAACCACATATAGCCTACTAAGTAGTCTACCAAGTAATCTATTATAAACTGAGTGGATATCGCCGCCAAAAATTGAATGGATGCCTCCACTATCTAAACTCTAAGAATAGCAAGTTTGTATGAAAAGTGGTCCGTATGTGTGAAAATGCGGAGTTATACCTAACTCTAACTTAACCACCACATAACTCTATACTAAGTCTATATTTGCATTACTAACTCTACCTCTTCTCTGTGAGATCATTTCATGCACTACGACACTTAACCAATGCCAACTAGACTTAGTACACTTTTTCATCCTTGCATTACTAACTCTTCCTCAACTCTATGAGAGTTTTCATGTACTATGGCATCCTACTCTTGCCAATCAAAATTAATTTTCTTGTACCTAGTATCTTGCTTACTCATCACTTCACAAGTGATATCTAGTGCAACGCCATGTTGCCTAAGGAGCTAGACACCTAACTATGGTAATTCATGTCCAATGGATACACCAATAACTCTCTTTTTTTCCTTGTATGCAATTAGATCTTTCTCTCTAAGAAATACCTCTATTAGTGCCTCAACACTCTTAAAAAGACATAAACAGAGGGATTCTACTAACTAGGGTAACTTAAAACATCAAAAATGACACTTTGAGAACCACAGTGGCTCACGCCGTGACGCCCTACTCTCGGGTGCCAAAGTAATGCACCACACGCCTTGGCGTGGCCTCTTTACGCCGCAGCGCATGTAGCAAAACCAACCTCATGCCTCGACATGGGCCCCTTCACGCCGCTACAGGCATAGCAAAAATTGGTTTCTGCAGAATTCTGCAGAAACCGTGCACTGTTCCATTGATTTCATCTTAGCTTCTAATCGCCTAAAATTGGTTCCTAGGTGATTTCTAGCTTCACCAACCCCTTCCAAACATGTTGTAACACTTTTACAACCTATTAATTCATTTAACTTGGATCAATCACTAAAAATCTCATACTTGATTATTCAAAACCTAGGTTCCAACTTAAGAACCAACTAACTCTATCTATGGATAAAACCAACTATCTTGTTCTCATTAAGTTGAAACAACTAGTTTCAAATCAATGAAAGTAAGAATCAAACTAAGGAAACTAGTTTTCACTCTTTGAAAACCTATCTCCATCTAAGGACCTAAGTCCTAGCATAGAAAAGATGAAGAAACAAAGATAAAAAACATCATTACCTCTTGTATGGATGATGATCTTCAAGCTTTGAATGCTCTTGGATCTTTTTTTTCCTTTCTTTCTTCCTCTCTTCCTCTCCTACGATTGCTTCCCTTTCTTTCTCTTGATATGCTATAAACACTTAGATTTTACCAATTTTAGTATTCTAACTTCCAATAAGTTTTAAATAAATCCTAAAATTCATTAAAAATCTTATTTCACCATTTTTGTAC